>CM033642.1:133566405-133927875 GCA_019512145.1 Engystomops pustulosus
AGTGCCACCTCTGGCACCCGTGCCATAGGTTCGCCACCACTGGGGTAGGGTATTCTCTAGTATTTATAATGTATGCACAGGATATGTCATTAATACATACCCACTTTAAGGCACCTCCTCCAGGAGACGCGATGTATTGACTTTACCTCCCCCTGCAGAGCTCTCAGTCCCATTGTGCAGCATTGTAGGGTTTGTAGTGGAGCAAGGAGCTGACAGCACTGTGGACTGTTACATTACTCATCTCTGGATCTCTGAATTTTCCATGCCGTGTACTGGGAAGCGGGAGAAACATTCCAAATGCAGTGAACTTCGACAAAAAAATGCTTTTGCACCATTTTCTTGTGGGCTCTGTTATACAGATTTTACCTAACGATGCTTTGGGTCGGTGAAATTATGGGGATTCCAAATTATACATGTTTTGTTAGGGTTTAATAAACTTTAGAAAACCTTTTGTACAAAAAAGATTTCTTCAACTTGACATATTCTGACACTAGTAACATTTCCATTCTGTGGCATACAGAACTGCATCAGGTGTAATTTTTTGCAGGAGGTGATGACATATACATTGATACCATTTGTGGGACTGTACGACTTTTTCATCACTTTTTATTCGCAAAATGGCAAATAAATGGTGTTTGGGCCGATTAGAACTTATTTGTTTTTTACTATTAGACTACTTTAACCCTAGTTGGTCTTGCTGATATCATCATATACTGCCATACTACAGTATAGCAGTATATGGCATTTTTGAACATGATTTGTTACAATGTTTACTGGTACATTGTAGCAGATCTGCATGAATGACAAATTCTCAGATCTAATAAAGACCTGAGGGTATCACCATTTTGGAAAGCACACCCCTTAGACAATTTAGCAAGGTGTAATATGTGTATTTGTCCGTAAAGGTGTTTGATTTAATTAGGACTTAAATAGATAAAAGGTGAACATTTTCTTATAAAGGTCATTTTACTCCTAATTTTATATAGCCACAAGGGATAAAAAAAATGTAATAACCCCTCAAAATGTGTAAACCTATTTCTCTCGAGTGTAGAAGTACCCCACATGTGTATATAAAATGTTGTATGGGCGCACAGTAAAAGGAAAGGGGAATGTTTGCCTTTTAGAAGCCAAATTTGACAGACATGTTTGACATGCATTTGGAGAACCCTAGTGGTATAAAACAGATAACGGGGGGGGGGTCCGATTCTTCTGAAATGCCCCTTGCACGCCGCGGTCAGCGGCGATCGGAGAAATCTTTGATCGCGGGTGTTAGAGGCAGGTGTCGGCTATAATATATAGCTGACACCTGCAGCTTCTGGTGCCAGAAGCATGACGTAATAGTACTGCATTTTGCGGGAACGCACCTCCCGCGATGCAGTACTATTACGTCAAATGTCGGGAAGGGGTTAAAGCAGTTAGCGATAAAACAAAATAGGAAAACGTTCAGTGGCAATGGGCTAAAATGCCCCCTACACCACAATAAAAAGTTTACAAAATGTAGTCATTCTCTGGGATAAGGGATTTGTGGTACCTGAGGCCGCATTCACACATGGGATTTGGGTTGCATTTTGAAACAAATTCCAAAGGCCCCGTCCGTGATCCCATGTAGAGGTAACATTGTGTTTCCAATGCGTTAACTTATAGGGAAGAAAATGCAATATTATTTCAAGATGCAATCGCATGTAAAGCCTTTGGATTACAACTGAACGTTGTCTCCGGGTCACTGCAAACATCTGCCCTACAAAACTTTGTGGAAGGGACAGCAGGTTATATCCACATACTCAAGATGCACAATATATTAGTGGATGCATTTTCAACATTTATTCAGCTTAAAGTGTAACTGATTGTAATTTTACCAATTATATGGGATTCCCCCTTTGGAAAGAAAAGCACAAGTAGCACAAAGTCATCGTTCTGTTTTCAAAGTTATGGCATCTACTGGACAGCTGGGGGATACGTAGCGTTCCCCTCTCCCCACTAATGAAGTTTCCACAGCAGATTCCCTTTACATAAATACCCCCTGCCCCATTAATGTCTACAGCGGGGCCCTCATAATTTTTTTTTTTTTTTTTTTTATAATATCCCTCTATACTTACGTTCGGCTTTTGCTTCCAAGCCCCACGGATCTGTTTCTCTTTCAGTCTGGGCGCACACACTATGACACGAGGATGTCATAATGCGCTGGCTAGAAGAGAAGACGGAGCCACAGGGCTGGGAAGAAGCCAAACGTGAACGATGGCAGATTTTTATAGGATGGGTGTGGGTCCCTCGGAAGCCAAAAGGCCCATTTTGCCTATGTGGCGCAAAAGCTCAGTGTGTTACAGCCGGGTCCTGCACTCTGCGGTCAGCGATCTTCGATTGTGGGTGTCGACTATAAAATATAGCTTCAGGTTAAAGATCATGGAAATAGAGCTCCGCTACAATACACATAGGTAGAAGTTTCAAGTAAATGTGTTTTAAGATTTTCACAAATATCTGTTGGTCAAAATTCACACACTATATTTATTTGAAAAACAATAAATTCATTGGCAATAGCACCTTAAATTAGTATTGAACAGTATTTTACTCATTAGGAAAATAATTCCGACATCTATGCCAATTCCAACTGGTTATATACGTATATTTAACTGTATGTTAAGGTATATTTCTGCAGCATGTGTGTACGTTAAGCTGTCAGGAGCTTAGCTTGTGTGATTGAAGCATGCTCCCTGGCTCCTACCGATAGCTGGGCACTTGCCACAATGGCCTTGAATGGTGAAGTGCTCTTAGTTGCTGCAGTCAGTGTAGACTGCAGGTGTTTTAACTGAAACCCCACCCACCCTATTCCCAGGCATGTTAGTGTTAATCCTGATTAATTCAATTATTGTGGCACATCCCCCTATTGGTAGATAACAAAATTACATTTCATCACCAAAAATCAGCCTTGTTCTAGCTACGACTTTAAGATACTGGAGATTCACAAGGTAATGATTTTTAAGAAAAGTTTCGCATTAGCAAAACCAGAAAATATATATACACCTTTGTCAGAAATGTACTGACCTGCAGAATAAATGTGTATACCATGGTATGTGGTGGAAAATTTTAAGTTAAGGTAAAAATAAAATGTTTTCTTTTCTTTTCCTCCATAATCATTTATTAAAATGTAATCAATGGGGGACATATATCTTTATCTTTTGATTTTTTTTTCTTCTCTTTTTATGCATTTTTAAATTTTTTTATACATTTTTAAATTTTATTTTAACTGGCGTTAAGGGGGGGCACGGCCCGCCCAGTAACAAACTTGCTGCCGCCGGCGACTTTTCACATTTTCACATGTCGCCAGCTGCATTTGTTTCTATGCCAGGCCCTGCCTGGCGTAGAATAAATGCTGCGTGGCGGCCTGCCTGATACATCAAAAGGCAGAAGTACAAGCGTATGATAAATGTCCTCCATTGCCTTAACACCAAAATACAATGAGGGTGATATTTTTACAATTTTACTGAAGAAAAACTAATTTAGAGAAAATCTAATTTGTGTGAATATCGCCAGCTTTTCGGTGACATAATTTTAGTATTTTTCTGTTGACAGAGCTGGTTGAGGGATTATTTTATGTGCGATGAGTTGTTATTTTCAGTGGTGCCATTTTGGCAAAAAACTTTTTTTAAATCATGAATGGATTTGCTGAAAAATTATTATGTTTGGCAAGCTTTTCAGGTTTTTTTTCATGGTGTTTACCGAGCAGGCCCAAAAATGGTTCCAATTTATTGTACAGATTGTTACAGATTTTTTTGAATAGGTGTTTTTGGTGCTTAAACCCCCCCCCCCCCCCCATCCCCTGGTATGAGTCTCCGATCACAGGTGTTACAGGTGTGTATTACAGCTTATTTACAGATTGATTGTGAGTCAGTTCCAGAAGCTGGACATAATAGTACAGCATAGGTTGGGAATTTACCTCAACCTGTGCTGTACTAATACATCATTCATTGGGAAGGAGTTAAATAGCCAAATACTATTTGGTATGGCTTTTCTATAAAATATCTGATACTGCCTCATGATGTACATTAATAAATGAATATGACATTAAGTTTGGTAATCTTCCTTGTAAAATAAACTTTTAAAAATTATGCTAATGAGTGACGGTCTCTAGGGGGAGTTACTGTAGCTTCACAGGCTGCTTCACTTTCTCACCAACCTAGCAGCATTTTAAAAAATTATTTCAGAAGGAAGGAGTCCTTGAATTAAAAATATAAAATGATTACCACAATCACATAGCCTGGATTTGAAAGTAAGGATCCTGGTTTATCATGATTTATTTAGATGTTCCCTTTTCCTGCCGAGGACACAGGGTGACACCAATATGGCCATGGATGTATGAGATATGTAATCCATGTAACTCTCTGGCACCTAGAATCTCAGGGCATTTTTTCCTTAGAGAAGAATCAAGGAGAATCAACTCTTTCATATGAATCTCCTCTTTCTTATTGTGTACGTTGCCAGGGATCCCAGAGATATTCACCTTCAAATATGACAATTTTGTGTGCAATTTTTAGTTATTAAGAGACCCGTCAATGCAAATACCCCCCCTAAACTAAATAATATTTTCATAAACTGGCCATTAGAGAGCATTGCCTCTGATCCCTTCATGTCCCTCTCACACCTGTAAACCTTAGCAATGGAGGTCCTAAAATCTGTAATGCAAATGACCTGTGAAATGTCCCAATGAAGCTTAGCTCATTCAAGCTGTCCACTCTATTCATGAGTGGTAGGTACACGCCACAACCCCCCAGTCTTGACTGACAGCCTGTAATAAGGATGTTAGGCTGTATAATATGTCTTTCCTGTTGCTGGTGGCCACGCCCCCTGCAGCCTAGGGTGTGCATGTGTGTGTGTGTTTTAGGAGAGATACCTCACTCAGGCAGCCAGTGTACCGCAGAACAGTGCAGATTATGTAGCGATGTCTGTGTCTCTCACCTGTATATTAGGAGGATGCAGCATGTGCACGTATGCAGCACAGATACCAGCAATACTTTACTACTATTCATTACACAGCACACGAAGCATGAGGCAGTGGGGGGAAGGGAGGGGTAACAGGGGTGACATCACTGCCTGCTGACCATTGAATCGAGCCCAGTTCACTTGAAAACAAATATTGATTTTCAATGAATAATGTATGAATACTAGATAAACTGGGATGGGATCCTTGTGACCTCCTCCAACAGGTTAGTGACAGACTAATGTACCACAGACCTGATACAGTGGTCCTTTAAAATCACTCCCTACTGCCCCTTAATATCCCTCACTCGGTCCCTGGCACCCAAAATACCAATAACCAAAAAATAACTTGAGATTCTAGGTGCCATGGATCCGAAGGTAGAGCCCTCTCCTCCAGCTTCTTAGCTGGAAGACTGCATGGGAGAACCTAGCAGTAGAGCTTCTCTCACTCACATATAAATTAAATGTGACTTTATCTGGGCAAATATTGTAAAGAGGGTAATTCCGGATATGAACGTCTGACACAAAACCATGATTATACAAATTACGATACACACATACTCAATGTCATTAGTCACAAACGTGCTTAAATAGTTTGAATTTAATGATTTAACCAAATTTATGGTTCCTCTAAATATGTGTGAGTTATCACCAAATGGGCGCCACTGAACTACAATTTCCATATCCTTTAGTTCCCATACACTCCTCCTGCCATCTTATGGCTCTGCTCCAGTGATGTATAACCGAACTTTCTTGCTCTGTTACCATGTAAATAGTTTGTAACTGCCATCCTGCACATCACCACAACACTGCCATAGCTGGATGGCCTTCACCAAACACCGTACTAACAACAACAGGTGCAGTGAATGTTATGTGGAACATGTGAACCAGCGGCGGCCATCTTCTTCCCTGTTCGTTTCTGCAAAAACGGTACCGATGGAGAATTAACGACTTTTAACGGGTCAGTAGCATTTTATTCTTCATTACACAGTTTACTCCACCAGCATTTTCTGCTTAAGTGGAGCAAATTTTAAAATAACAACAATTACACATTAGCTTATATATTTGAGTACCCACTTGTTAGAATTATCTTCTTCCAAATAACCCCATAAGGGGTACAAAAGGGGCAAAATGCTTAACTAAATGTTCATGATATTAAACCATTCCTAACCCAGAACATATCCAGAGTAACACTGCTCTCTGATTGTCTTATATACGCATGATCTGTTTTCTCTTTATGTAAAATGTGTGAGATTGAACATTCACTCCGTTTGCCCACAGTGGCTTCATAAAGACATCGCAATCTTCCGCAACTTTACCAAATATTAATACAAAAACCATCATGAATGAGTTTTTTATATCACAACGTAAAAGCAAACCATACCCCATTATTTACCATTATTTAATTATATGTTATATGCTTCTTACTAATTCTTATGAACACAACCTGTTTCCTATTACACCTGCCATACATGGTGCTAGCTAAAAGTGACCTTTGTTAGCTCATTAGCTTTGTTCATGGATTATAAGTTTTTTATTGGGTTACTGTTTTGTAAGGGAGAATGCAATAATACGGCGGGATCCGCTAACTTGAAGAACAACCTCGACTCTACAGACACGCCCCTAGTTACAAAACTACCCTCTGGATGTTGGCAATTTACTGTACTTTAGTCGTCCTAGGCCTACAGAATCAGCGTACAGTTATTAAAGGTGCGTCGCAACTACTTTATTGTTAACCTGCGTTCTTATGACAATCCCAACATTTTTAAATCAATTGTCACGAAGACCAAAAAAAATTGGCTGGAGAATTATAAATATACAGTGTCCGTCTTACATACAAATTCAATTAAAACAAACCTACAGCACCTATCATTGTAACTAACCCGGGGTCGCCTGTAAATCTGTGTGAAGCTCATGCGTTTTCTTTCGGAAAAATGGTTGCACCCCATGTGGATTTTTAACATTCCCTTTGCTCCATATTTTGGGTGAATCACATGTACATATATAACTAATCACAACTCTAGCTGTTTTTCGGAAAGTTCCTTTTCTTCATATAAGTTTTGCATGTTTGTATTTGGATTCATTAGCATTTTTGGGTGGCTAACCTCCACTTTGAGTTCCACTTTGCTTCAATGTCTTTTTTTTTTGGCTATTGTGTTTTGTCACAAATGCATGCTGGGGTTCAGCTGTCAACTGTTAATTAAGACCAAATTCTAACCAGGTTGTCTGCTTTCAAAAGAATGATTTTTTAGACGTGCAATCGTTTATAGCTGAAAAGCTGATTTTGTTATTTCACTTAAGTGATTTATTCATGTAACATATGCTATGATTTTCTAGGAACTCTTTCACAATGGTGAGCAGCGATTATTTTTTTTGTGGGGCAGCATTTTTTTTTTCGCCATCAAAGTAAATTTTTATACATTTTTGGGACAATTTTATGTCACCGGGTGCACGATCGCTGTCGCGGACGCAGGCGCACCCTTCCCTCCGTGTCCCTCCGTTCCGTCCGTGTCCCCCACTCCTGCATTCGTAGACGTCACCTTTCCCCCGTTCTAGATCCCCGCCTGTGTCTCTCCCTAGGAACGGGGACAACGCGCACCGCTTTAAGAAATTTAAAGGGCCAGTGCACAAACCGTTACATTGGGCTAGCCCATTTTCCCATGGGGGCTACTAAAACCGCCTCTTTCCATCACACCCCGAAATCTTTGAGTCCTACGCCAACTGTGGAAGCTTCCTTGCACTATTCCTCCGCTTTCCCTGTGTGTTGCCTGGCTCCTGAGTTCCAGTGTACCTGTGTTGCATGCGTTCCTGTGTGTTCGCTTGCTCCTGAGTTCTTGTCCTGTCCTGTTTCTGTTCCTGTGCCTGTGTTGCCATTACCAATCTCCTTACCCTCCTATTGCTGACGCCCAATTAGACGTTGACCCCTGATCTTCTGCTCTTGCCGCCTGCCCTGACCCTGTGCCTGAACCTGACCACAAAGCATGTCTCCCTTCAAGTACCCCCCATCGACCTCGGTGCCACTGGCCGATGCTTGACGCACCTGTGGAACTAACTGGTGGTACCCCTAGACAATCCCCGACACTCACGCACATCCATCCCGCTTTGGCGTGGATCTTGTGAAGTGGGGGGTGGAACTTAGGGCTGAATTCCGTTCCAAGGTGTGTCACTAGTACCACCTCCGGCGGTGGTCCAGAGATCCACTATCCAAACCTCAATAATGATCTTTGCCATGGATCCCTGCCAGGTCCGCTTCCCCGTTTGGCAGGGCCCAATCTTATTACCAATCGTGGTCCAGCAATCCCGGTAGATTTGCCGCAACAGTGTGAACAGCTGGGACATGTCACTAGCCAATGTTCAACAGCTTGCTAATCCACTTACCACAAAAATCAACACAGGTTCCTGAAATACTCCCCTTTTTGCTCCCTTGTGTCTTTTCTTCCGTCTCCGGCCGCTGACTTAGGCTAACGGCTGTCTATACCCCCGACAATATGACGAGTCCCAAGCTGTGGCAGGTGCTTTTAACCCGTGCTCCCTGCACATATAATGACAGAAATAGGTCTTCTGGGCCTACAATCTTTTCTGCAGATCAGGAATGGATATGGAAGACCGCCTTAACCAACCGTGAATGGTCATTTTGAATATCAGTTATGCCTTTTGGACTTGTAAATTCCCAGGCGTTTTTCCTAGAGTTGTACCAACAAGTCCCTCTGAAGATATCCTTAATCGTTTGTATTGTGGTACGCTGCTGTCTCGAGTCCCCCAGCCCCCGTCTGCACAGTCTCCCACCTCAGGGTTAACACTCACCCACTAGCACAGGACTTGCCGAAATTACTAAAAAGGCCTCCAACCAATTCCAAGAATGCAGGGCTGGAATTTAAATCTACGCTGTCGCATAGATTTAGCTTTAACACTGCACCAGTTTCTTTGGACAGTTATAGTAAAATTGTGCTGTTCCCTATCCCAACTTTTAAAAGAGTAAGAGAGTAAAAAGGGCCAAAAAGTCCTAAATATCCAAGCATGCCCTTATCAATCGTTTACAATTGAAATTTTTGTCGAATTTCTGCCATACAAGAAAAATACTTAAAACCCTAGCTCTCTGCAAGCATAATGGAGTCCCTCTATAGTGCTCACCACCATACTAGTCATGGTGCTGAGCTGATGCCCGATTCGGCTCTGCACCAGAGGCCGAGCTGGTACCAGGAGTCCCGCGTGTTGTCAAGCGGTAATCTAACCGCTGCCATCCCCGAAAACACCCCCACATCAAGTCAGCTGGGTGGTTTTAACCCTTTAATGGCCATTCCCTTTAAATGCCATGAAACCAACTAAAAACCATAAATTCTATGGCTTATGCTAGCCCTCCTTCCCTTCGTGTCTCGCTGTGTAACGTCCACATGTGGTAGGTGTCTCTGTAACTCCGGAAAGAAATTGAATATACAAATTTTAAGATGGATTTCTCTTTTTGTCTTTGTAAATGTGGTGAATTTTAGGGAACCATTCTAATTCACTTCCATTTTGATTTAAATTACTATGAAGATCTCAAGGTGTTAACATTCGTCCTAAAAGCTGTTTTCTGACAGTTTGAGGGATGCAGATTGAAAATGGTTTTGATATATCGAGGGGGTTTCTCTATCATATATTTCAAATTTCAGATCATGTCAAAACCTTAAATGATCCCCTCAAAAAGTAATTCCTGAAAATCTCCTTGAAAATACTGAATACGATGTTCGATTTGTAAGCTGTGTGCCACCAAAATAAAATTATCCAGACAACATTCTGAAAATGTTAAAGCAGACAAAGGGAAATGTTAAACTATCTGCCTGAAAAACAAGATATTTAGAATTTTGAAATGGCAAGTTTTTTTTAAAAATTCATTATTTTTTTTTATATAAACAGAAAACTTATCAGCCCAAAGTTACCACTAAAATGAAGTACAAAAGTGACCAAAACAATGTTTAGAAGTAAAAGGGTTCAAAAGTTATTACCATAATAAGCCGCAGTCATAAATACAACAATGGGGCCCTTAACTATGAAGCTGGCTGCATCCTGAAGGGGTTTACCCCTAGTGCCCGTGTTTGTAGGCCTACGGCCACACATGCCCCTCAATGGTTTTAATTTTTCAAAACTGCTCATTCTGTGCAAAACTTTATTTAAGAAATTAAAATTGGATTTTAAATAGGGCTGAATTACTACGTAAAAAGCACCTAAGTCTTAACTCGCTCGGTCATCTTGTTTGGAACCCAGCATGACATAGATGAAGGGTGGGGAAGGAGAAGGTGGCTGGGAGATGGAAGTGTAGGCATTGTTACTGCTGTTGAGTTGGAGCCTTAATATAACTCTGCTAATTCCTCCCAAGTGTACTTAAACCTTATTGCATATTTGTACAGTTTAATTTTTACTGGCATTGAAGGTGCATCTGGAACAAAGGGTTTTGTATAAGACAGTTCATGACTTGAACTACAAAGGGCCTGACCTCAGATAAGTGGGCATTATTTTGTGGTAAATGCCCTGCGCCAGAATGATCAATGTTGCGAAATTTTGCACACGTCTATAACTAACCTTACTTATAGGAGGTGAAAATTAAGATCCATTTACTGTTGCTAATTTATAATTCAGCATTAGACCCTTTATAAATCTATTGCTGTGTGCACTTTTTTGTCTTGGCCTTTAGATACTTTTGTACATCTATCAGCTTTTTTTACATACACTTTTTTGTGAGAACCTATGTATCCTTACATGATCATATTGAATCAGAACACCTGTACTAGACCTTACTGAGATGTCTCTTATCCTTTAGATCATGTTACTTCAGATACTTAACTTTTGAATGATATAGAAACTGTGTAGCGTATCTTATATCTTCTGAGAATTTTCATAGATTTCCCCAATCATATTTTATAATATTCTTTATAAGAGTAGAATTTTTGAGAGCTTTTCTTTAAACTCTTTCTGCTACACATAGAGTAATGGCGAATGGTATAACATTTCCTGATATTCATAATTGTTGGGTTTGAAGGGACAATAGGGACACCAATCACTTTTCGAGACCAATCTACAAAAATCCAGAAAATCACATTGTATTATTATTAAAATTAATTAGCCTTTTATTTTCATGACATAAGTGAAGTAAAAACACACAAAATAATTTGTACAGAACTTTTTTTTGCAATTACATAGATCAGACATTTCTTGTAGTTTCTTAAAAATTTGCACATGTGCCGAAGGATTAGCCCACTTCTTCATGCAGAACTTCTCCAATCTTAACTATTTGAGACTGTTTGCAGAACAACGTGAGTTTCAGCTGCCTCCAAAGATTTTTTTATGGTTTTATGGTCTGGAGACTGTCCAAAGACCTTGAATGCTTCTCAAGGGAGCCACCCTCCGTTGTCAAAGTGCTGGTAGTTTTGAATTGCCCCAGAGACTGATTCCAAATTACTTTTATAGCCTCAAAAGCGTCATTTAAGAACAGTTTGATATAGTATACATATGCCACCATGAAATAAAGAATTCCTCTTCAAGCTGTTGGACAGTGGCTTCACATTCCGTACAATATGTTATTTACAAAGATCATAGTTTGTCTCCATGGGGTTACCTTATCATTAGTGTCGACTGGTCCAATGTGTGACCCAGTTAAAACACCAGTGGGCCCCGATGCTTTAGCCGCAGCCTACAGAGTGCTGACCCCCACCGCCCTGCCCCTGTGTCGGACTCACTATCTCGTGTTCACAGAGGACACGTTGACTTGAATAACCAGTATGAGCACAGCGTCTATAGTTTTCTGCATCATCGCTGTTCCCCCCCCCATCGTAGCTGTGATTCTGGCAGTTGTGGAGTGATTATGTCAACCCGTCTGCCCACATCACAGCACAGACCCGGCTAATGAGGAGAGCTGCTGGGAATGGGGACAATTAGTATGTGGTGTTTATTTTTTTTTAATTTTTGAAACAAGATTGTTCTTTATAGGTCCTAACCCCTTTCTGTGGGGACTCAGGCCATCCTGCAGGACAGAGTTCACCAAACAGACCAAATCCACCAGAACTTAAAGGGTTCTGCTCTCAGTGCTTATTTTAAAAAGTGACACTCTTCATTGGCTGTTTGGAACTGTCTTAAAAATGAGAAGGCGTTTGACAGAAGTGCATTATCTCTGGAGGTCATCCTGCTAGGCCCACCATTCGTCCTGTATAGAGAAGAACCCTGGAGAGAAGCATCTGCCCCTTCTTTCAACTGTATGGGTAGACTTTGGTAGGCGGACATAACAATTGAAAGATGTGTAAGAACACATGCAATAAGTTACTGCTTAAAATGCCACGTTCGCACTTCACAGTTAAATAAGTGATTTTGGTTGTAGTTTGGGCATACGGTCTCTAAAAGGTTCCCATCACTTGCTGTAGACTGTGCAGTTCGGGTTTTTTGCCACTGACTCTATATTATGGGATATTACTGTGGTTGTGTGCAAATTTTGAGGGTAGGCATATAGACAGGAATTCTTGTCTGGAAAGGGGTGGTTGGTGGTTGCCCTACCAGGGCCACCACGAATGAATTCTTGTAAATATTTTTTAGATGATTTTAAATGTGTGTCCCTTTTTGTGTCTAATTCCTTGTACAATAATAAAATTATAAATTTATTTGTGAGATATATCCACTTCTTATTCTTTGGCCATGTTGGTCTATCTATGTTGGTAACTCGAGAGGCTTTTAAAAGCAAAATCCCTAGGCTAGGTGGCTTTCAGATAAGAAGTGATTGCTCATTCATGGGCTGTACTAAATGTCAATGTTAGACTTGCATGGAAATTCCCCCTATGGGGGGGTTCTTCTTAGGTGGCACTAACTCAGGTACCGAGTTTGGTCCAAACTAGCAGAGTTGGCAGACATGTAGTAGATATAAATGCAATGGATTATTATCTTCTAAACCCATGCTGTGGTTTCTGTAGCATGAACCGTGCACAATACCAGTTGTTGAACAGAACCTGTCCCTCTTCTAAAACGGTATAGTACTATGGTGCGATAAGCAGACCTGGATATTTGTGGCCATAACTATCGCCATCCAGCCTAAAGCTGATCTAGTGCTCAAATAATCCTACAGCAGAGATCATCATCATGCTCACGCGCACCAACCCTGAGATTGCCCAGCTAGATAGGTGAAGTCCCCACTAAACTTAGCGCACTGGCACATAAAAGGTAGAGACCGTAGCCCTCGACATGTTTTTTGACAGTGAACTGGCTTCAATCAGGTCACTACACCCATTGCATTTTACTCATACTACTGTCTGCTAACTCTGCTATTTTTTGACCAAACCTCATTACCCTGAGTTGGTGCCGCCTATGACATAAAACCCAACCCCCACATAGGGGGAATTCCATGCTACGTCTACTTTTGACATATGTTACAGCCCATTGAATGATCCACCTAACTAACCCTAAGTGCACTTTTTTTTTTTAATACACCTCTCAAGATGAGCACATAGTGGTTATCTAACAACGAGCATGGTTCTCACCTTTCTAATGCTGTGGAACCGCCGCAATACATTTCCTCATGTGCGGTGACCCCAAACCAGGTACAACATATTGTATTTGTTGGCAAAAAATGCTATAAAAATCGTGGCTCTCCGTGCTTTAAGGCGACCCTGTTGTTTGTTGGTCGTGGACCCCCGCCGGGGTCGCGACTCCCAACCGGTTGAGAACCACTGCTCTACCAGTTCATTTTATAACTCAAATATTAATAAAAGCTAAGTTTTAAGATAATTTTTCTTTGTCCGGCTATGGGCGCCTGTGCCGCTTAAGGCGGTTTTGTGAAAATTGTTCCCAAATCCCTGCCAGACAATCGGTCCAATGCTTAAGAAAATCATTCTTTTTAAACACAAGTCAATTGCAATCTTGTGCACATGGTCTTAGGCTGCATTCATATTATGGGCCCACATTTATTAATGTGTTTTTGCTCCGTTTTTTGTCTGACTGTTGCATTAACAATAAAGTGCAAACTGCTTGCTCATGTATTTATGAAGTGTGTGCGACACGTTTGTGTTGTTGCTGGCATTATGCCAACAGCGACATGTTTCACACATAAAATTGAGGATGCTGTTTTTAGCCCACAGTTTTCATTGGTAAATTCTGTGGTGGATTGGGTGGATCTTCTTGTATAAGAACAAAAAAGATTTGAACATCCTATTCTGAATTTTCTTTTCTAACTTAAAATACACTGGGCAATGGCAGCATTTTTTAGTTTTATTCTTCTGTAGTGAAAAATGGGTTACTGTCTTTCAAATTAATGTCATTTTTTAAATTATACATTTTCTAATAACTTTCTGTATCAACTCCTCACAGATTTCTAGATCTCTGCTTGCATCCATTCTATGTTTACTACAAGTGGCAGAATCTGACATGGTCTAGTCGTTTACGGGTAGTTTGATGGCAAAAATATCACCAGGGCTGTCCTTTTCTACACTCAAATGCTCTTCAAAAATAAAATACTAAAAATTCTTTTTTTCAAGTTACTTACCAATCATTATAGTAATTCAATTATGTGTGACCTTGAAAACATTAAATGTGGGTGGATTTATTAGCTCAACGATGGAATGATGAAAAAGAAACTTTAACTTATTACCTTCACATAAGTAATTTTTTACATTCACTAAGTGGCTTAAATATTCTTGCAAGCAGACATTTTTTAATGTTTATAGTTACTTTCTATTAAGATTCAGCTGCATAGATGAAATCTTAGGGACTTATTGGTGAATTCGGAGTGGTTAATGCTACTGACAAACCTTCCATAACAGTTTGCTGCCTTTTCTACAAACTTCCTCTAACACTCCTTTGACAAATAGATTGTGGGGTGATCAGATGCGAAGACATTACATTTGCATCCCGCAATAAATCTGCATTAGAAAAAACTGCATCACTCCTCCTCCGCCAAGCCATGCTCCACTTCTTGTGGGGTTTGTGTAATGTGGGGAAAATCCACAATTCCTTTCGATTGACAGAAACTTGAAATCAGCCCTGAAAAAAATGTCTCCAGGATGTACAAAACCTGTAGAAAGCAAAATCATTAAGCCTGAAACCTGGTTATAAGGTAGTAACATGCCAAAATGAAAAATCCATGCAATGGAATGCAAAGATCCTACCGTTTGGCATTAACAGAAGCTATTGCTAATAAGGAACAGTCCCATGACGGGTGACACGTCTTCACAATTGGTATAATGCTACAAGCACTTGAACAACTAAGACCAGAGAGGAATGTATAGATAAAATCTCATAACCAACTTTATGAAATTCCTATACAACACAGTGATGCCATAATTACGAACCAACCATGAAATCATCTAAAAAATGTGTGATGTCAGACATAAATTCTATGGACACAAACCGAGATAAGGGTCCATAAATACCCCACATGTATAGATACACCTGCTAGCACCTTACGTAAAAAATTATGTGGGCCAATTGAACAAGTAGCATTAACCATAAACAAATAGATGTTATAAGCTAGAGTCCTGGGTCAAAGATAGTATGGGGTCAAGTTATCAGATGTAACAATGGTCCACACTAAAGAGTCCATCCATCCACCAGGTAGTCAGTCAATACATGAGGGGAAGTAGATCATGTGTGTCTCATGCACCCCATGTTTTCCGTTGCTAGAGCAACTAAGTTACCTAAAGAAACATGGGTACCAGGGTAACAACAGACTGGATAGTCAGAACGAGAGTAATGATGGGGCAACCTAGGCCTTGACAGGACAAGCGACCAAAAACTACTGAGCTAGTATAAGTATAGAGTACATTTGATCCCCCACACCCCGCATTCCAAATCTTATAGTTTTGGTAATGAAAAAAAAACGTGTTTGGTGTAAGACGTGCTGCCCCGAATTAAGTTGATCCAACAAAACTGCTTAGGTTGGGAATTTTATTTTGTATGGTGAATGGACAAGGCGCGTTTCCCCTTCATCATTCTTAAAAGGTACTAAACAAATAATAAATATATCATAATATACACATGTACTGTGAGGATAGCACAGATACATGTGTTATATATGTATATTTTTATTATTGAAAATATTATACATTTTTAGCATAGCGTACTGTGCACCATGTACCTCAGTGATAACTCTCTGCCATTGTTGACTTTCAGAATGGGCATTAAGGAGTTTTCGCCAGGAATTATGGGAAAAAGAAAATAAAGTGTAATTATCTCTGCTCTATCCCGATCCAGTTTCATATTATAGCCTCCCCCATCAACAATCGCAGGATTCGGGCCTTTAAACCTTGGTGGTCAAGAGATTATCACCAAGACCTCTTCAGCTGTGGGTCCTATCACTAGTACCACTTCTGACACTTTGTGACTTCTGACAACACCTCGTCCTACTTGATTTATACATATCAAGGTTACATAACTGTGTTTGGTTTGCATCACGAATCCATCCAATTCAACAAATAAAATCGTAATTGAATCGATTTTTATTTCACAACAAAATTCACTATCTGGGGCACATTTAGCTTAGCCCACACCACCGCTGGAGTTCAACCCAACCAAAGTTCATTGTCCGACTATAATGCACTCTGCCCGGCGGTTCACTAAAAATTGTTGGCGCCCGATTCTTGGATGTGTCGCTTCCCACTCATGTCTGACATAGTCACCATCTTTTAAGGTGTGCTGTAAGTGGCTTGTCTGCGACACAAATTAAAAGTTAAATCCTGGCGGCTCAGTTCGAATCAGTCACATCGTCGCGCGGCACTAACTTCTAAAATTGTGTTTCAATGAAGCCTCGCATCTGCACCAAAAAGTATTGAGTGCCTCCAAAATCCCAGGGCGCATATACTTGTTAAATATCTGTGCAAGCTGTGTAATCCCTGAAAAGACCACAGTCTGATGGAAATTAGCATAAAGAATGACTCTTTAAGTAAATAGCCGCCCTCTGTGTACTTACATGGCTGCCTGTCCCTAGGTGAACAGTGATCGCCCTGATGCATTTAAAAATAGCCATCACAATATGGACAGAGAGAGCTCAAAATAGGCAGCCCTAAATATTGGGTGGCTTATTGGATTTGTAGGCCAGTAAAAATATATGATCTAACTACAAAAATAGTATAGCCTCCTACACTTAGTAAGTAGTCTTGGCAGTGTAGGCAGTGATTGGAAATGTAAGCATTCCGAGGAAAAGCAGGATGAGTACCCACTGGGAAAAGCCGTGATCCATCCGTCCTTTGCCAGAAATGCCATATGGCCAGTCCTGCAATGTTGTTAGCAACTTGGAAATCATTACTATCAATGTGGAATGTTTTTTGTTGTCCTGCCAGTCATAAATTTTTTATAAATAACTAACCCAAGTATTCCCGTTTCCCTGAAAGTGGGCAGGCGAGACATACAGTTACGTCATGAGATCATTGGGTCGCAGGCTAATGGCTCCAAAGATTTGGTCAGTGACGCACAACTATTTAACCATTTAACAGTCTGCTGTCAATTCTGAAAGGCCGCCTTTAAATATATGTAGAAGCATATCACAACCCATCACATTAATGTGGGGTGCCTATTATTTCATTGTAGTGCTAAAACCTTTCTTAAACCCCCAGGGCCTGTCCATATAGGAATATCTATTAATATTAATACTGACAGTTTTGAATGGCATTAGTATCAACAGTATCTAATACATTATAGAAGCAATCAAGGTTAAAAAATTTGACTTCCTCTAGTCCGACAAAAAAATCATTTTGAAATAATTATGTAAAAAAAATTAAAATACATTTCGTATTAACAAAGAAAAACTTTTTTTTTAAATTAAGAATGTTTTTATTTTGTAAAAGTGTAAAAAAATAAATCTTTTGGTATTTCCACACACACAACCCAAATAAAACCCAAAATAAAAATAAAATGTCACACACTGCATGGTAACACTGTAAATAAATGCAAAACATTAAAATTGAATTTTTCCTTATGCCGCTATGAAAACCTTTTAAAACGATAGCCCAATACTGTTACTATTACAAGCTCTTCAAAAAACCCTCTTACCTACCCCCCCCCCCTAATAATTAGTGCAGGAATTGGGTAGCAAATAAAAAAAATCTAATTATTTGTTGAATAAATGATTTTATTGTCCAAAAGTAAAAAAAATAAAACCTTGAAACCCTACATGTGGTTTTGGTATTGACATTTATAATAAGTTGATTTACTAGTGATTAACCCAACATTAAATTCACAAAAAATATCCCACAGCACAGAACCATAATCTTATGAACAATAGAATTTTGATGTTCTTTCTCTAAGATTATGTATATTGTATTTTAAAGGATTTTAAGGTGAATTCTCAGATATTGGCACAGTAGAAACATTTTTATTACAGAGCCAATTTAAATTGCCAGCTGCTCAAATAGCACCCTGACAGCTGTTTTCCCTGATAATATTTGCTGAAAAAATATTTGTCTCTTATCTTGGACATACATAGTCAAAATTGAAATATTTCATGTTAAGTTTTGCTAGTATACTGTAGTATCTAAGAAAAGACTTAGGAGGCTGAGTTAATCTATCATAAATGGTATTGTCTTGCTGTATTAACACACCATATACCTACCGTAAACTGCCGCAATTGGTGCTGGGCACTGAAGCAATGGCAGTAAGTCTTTTAGGTCTGTGGGTCATAAAACCCAAAACCCTAAACAGCCAGGAGCACAGTGCCACCAAATCTGTCAACCCACCCTTGGTGATCCATCTTACAATTGCTTGACAACACTCTAAGCTATTATCGCTAGCACATATTTTTGCATTATCTATAACGCAAACAAAGACGTATTGGCAGTAATAGTGTATATGATTTACACATACCTAAAAAAAAATGTTAAAATATTTAAGCAATGTATACTATTTTATGAGTTGTGTATGGGGGGGTCCAATAGCACTTCTTGAAACAGTATATTGTATCAATGATCAGACCCTACTACGATTTCAAAAACTGGTTCGCAGGGTAGTTAAAACACATAATAAATAAAATTCTTGTCGCTAAATTATTGCTATTTAATATAAATACAATTGGGAAAAAACTGAAAATGGTCCAAAATGTTTGGCTGTTTTTCACGCCCATTGTTGTCAATTAAAAATTTGAGACAAAGTTCTTGAAAAGGTCACTGAATTGGGGAAAGTATGCAAGGGCATGCCTGCACTAGGAGCTCAGGCAGGTTAATGCAGTGTTGGACAGGAGGGCCTCTGGCCCCCATTGAAATTGATTCTGGAGCGCGTCACCTATCTTCTACTGGAAATTGACATGTATATTTTTATGTGTTATTTCCTCTCAAGTGAAAAATTACTAAAGCCAGGGAAGAGAAAACTGCATCTGTGTGTGATGCATAAGCGCAAATGGGTTCAGTGAAAAAGCAGTGATGTGATAAAAAAATGCCAATTTGAGTTCACCCTTCCTCTGCTGGGGCATGTGTTGTGATGGTGCATGGCAGCTACTGAGTGTTAATAATGGAGATCTAATTTTTTTTGTATCCAACATGCTTATTAAATTCTATAGAGTTGAAGTCAATTCCCGGGATAAGTGAGCAGAAGGGGGCATAGTTCAGCAAGGGGAGGCAGGGTGCGGAGCCATAGTTTTTGGGGGCACTTATGTAGGGCCATTTTTAAACCTGAGTAAGCACACTTTTCCTTTTTTTTTACACCATACTTTTTTTTACAGAATTCTTGAAAGCCCTAAATGCGACCAATCATTATTGTGGATTAGCCCACCGCAAATTCAGGGGCAGTCATGAAAAACAAGATGCTCCAGAGAAAAACATAATTGTGGTGTGTTGTTTAATCTCCTCCAATTGTTTTAACTACTATTGGAGTGCAGTACTAGGGTGCGTAAACATGGAATACAACATATGTTAATAGTTTTAAATAACGCATTTTTTAACGCCCTTAGTGACCGCAGCTCATTTGTGGCCTTGAAGACGTCAGCCTTTTTCAAAATTTGTCCCAATGTCACTTATATCCAGTATAACGTTAGACATGCTTCGGCCCATTTGTCTTGGATTGTTTTTTTCATGATCATGTGTATCTCTCAAGTTAGTGGGAACATTTTGGTTAATAACTTTTTGCATATTTATGAAAAAAAAAATTGGGCCAAATGATGAAATATTGTAAATGTTCTGTTTTTCAAACTGATATCTTACTACCAAATTATTTCATAATTAAGCGTTTACCATATCTCAGCTTTGTGTTGGCATCATTTTAATAATCTCTCTCCTTTTTTATTAGATGCGAAGAAAATAACAAAATCGCAACAGCCAGCAGAACAGGCAAAAGGGTAGCAAGGCGGGCAGAGGTCAGCCTGGAGCCCCGTTCTTGGCCTAGACTGCCCTCACCAGGAACCCAGCAAACAAAGACCATCCGCTCACCTGGCAGCATGGCAGGGCATAGGGGCATTTTTCTCTCCAGAGTAGAGAGACAGTAGGTTGATGCATTCCTTCTTGTCCACGCACATGTGCTGAGGCTGGCGTTAAGATTTACGGGTGGTAGTCAGTTTGGTCATTTTTGTCCATTCACACGTCCGCACTGCATGGAGGACTTATATTGTTATCTCAACAGTATTACCACCATACTGGGCCAGCTATGAGGGGTGCATTGGCCCCCAATATTCCATCGGGCACCAATTATGGTCATGCTTTTATCTATCCTTGTGCTGCTTCCTTACACTATGGTAACCCAATAAAAACTATATATCCATAAAACAAGGTATGAGATAATTAAGGCGAAACTTTACCATGTAATCCATTGTATTAGGCCGCAGCAAACAGAACGCTCCGCGATTCATACGAATCTTGAGCAAGAGCGTTATAACATAGGTTGTAAATAGGAGATGGTGTGAAATCAAAACTTTTTCAGCACATGTGTGTGTTTTGGTGTTTACACCTATAGCTTATGATATGTTCGGTTGCTTGTTCATATGTAGTGACCTTAGGAGAAGAGGATCGAATGTTCATCGTATCAGTCAATTTTGGCGAAAAAAAAACTAATCACGAAATAAAAGGCATTAGAAGAAAGTGTGTTTGAGAAGTTCTGTATAGTAAAAGGGTTAAAAGCATGAATATTATTTGATATTATCCTTTTCAAATGTAGTAACATATAAGTGTTCAAGGGCATCGATTTGGGTGGTGTCGTTGATCCAGCTCCTCCAATTGGGACATGAAAAAAGCGGCTGGCTTGGCTTAAAAGATATTTCTTAAAAATCTTCTTTATTTAAGGCCAATGGCTTAAAACAATAAAAGGTTTTAAAATTATCAAGAATGGAATCGCGGGCGTTGTGCGCGCTAGAACTTAGGCACTTCGAACCAGATTCCTGACTCTGAATGAATTGTAATTATTTATAGTGCCCCTGTATTAAATATTTATACCTCCATAATAAATGGCTATGATATTCTAGCCACAATACTGTATTATAATTAATCTCCCATAATTAATGTGGTTATAGCAACTTGCTGCTTAATGTATTACAGTAAATATCGGTACTCACATAATGATTTTATTATTCATATTTTTTTCCCATAAAATAATTATTATTGAAAAAATGCCTATATATGGAAGTATGGTATCTAATATGGTGCTACGTAGCACAAGGCAAACAGCACCTGTAGAGCACATATGGGGCATGTAAGAAAGCTCTTCAAGAACTCAGATGGCATAATTATTTCCCTCCACGAGAACCCATACACATGTACGGAAGTGGCTTATGACCCTGGTCGCACTGTTACCTAATCTGGCCTGCACTTCTTCTTACTCGTAAAAAGAGGGTTTGATTTGGAGGAAAGGCTCATGGCCTGATTTTTTTCATAACTAGCCAACAAGGTAATATAGAATTTTAGAAAGGAGCATCTTATGTTTTTTATATTTATCATTTAGTCCATCCCTTTCCGCTTTTATAAGATGTCTTTGTTTCTGCATTTATCTGTTCATAAAAGTATGAACATCTACAAATTACCGGCAGAAAACGCGTTTAAGTACTTGAGTTCAGACCCTGTTTTAGGGTGATCTGATTCTTTTTTTCGCCTCCTTTGGATATATTGTCATGTTATCAGGTCCATGTATGTCATTACTAGACTGCAGGCCTGTAAAAACAAAAATGAGTGTGGAATGAGGCATGAACTGGCAGCCAAGAAGTCAGGTATGGTTCTTTCGATTTAAGGCCCTTCTTGTCTAATGCAAAACAATTTCTGAACCTGCGTAAACGCCCTTTTTTTTTTGTTTCCAAGACAAACCCAAGATTAAGAATCAAGTGAGACCACAGAGTTTAAAATAACTCAAGACCCACCAAAGACTTGCGGACCCTGAAGAAAACAATTGAGACCCTAAACCAGGGGTCTGAACCTTTTCACCTGAGAGATCCATGAACGGGCCACGATATTTTAAAATGTTATTCGCATAAGAGTGCCCGTACAATATCCATGCCCCAAGTAGATAGCTGGTCGCCATGTCAACAGGTGGCCCCTGCGATCACGTCTTGATCCTGTACTCATCAACCTTGGCTGCCACCCGGGTGGATACGTGGTTCCTCTGGAATTGACCTGGTGGTACCATGCTGCAGCAAGACCATCCGGCTTGCGGCGAGGCTCTGGCGAAGACCAGGTGGCCACTAGATTCCGGTCCTAGGTGTCTGCTTACATCATCATCATTCGTGGTGGTGCCAGGGAGTACACTACTCCAATCTTGACACCCCACCACATGCCTGCTCATTTGTAGATAGTTAGTCTCTGCCTGTCCCCAGTAGAATAGGTAGCTAAGCTATGCCCCCCAGTAGAATGTGTAGCCCCAGCACTGCCCCCAGTAGATGGGTAGTGCCACATGCACTTGCCTCCCCTAGAGGGTATGTAGCCACAGCACGTGGCCTCCCAGTAGATGGGTAGGCCATCAAAGTCACGTGCTCCTCCCAGTAGATTGGTGCCAAGCACTGCCTCGCCATTTAGATGGGTAGGTTCCACAGAACGTGCCTCGCCATTAGATGGGTAGCCACATCACGTGCCTCCCAGTAGATGGGAGCCACAAAGGCACTGTCCGTCCCAGTAGATGGGTATCCACATTCACTTGGTGCCTCTTCCAGTAGATGGGTAGCCACAGCACGTGCCTCCCAGTAGATGGGTAGTGTCCACAGCAAAAACGGTGCCTCCCAGTAGATGGGTCCACAGCACGTGCCTCCCAGTAGATGGGTAGCCCCACACGTGCCGTCCGCATAGATGGGTAGCCAACAGCATCCCATCCAGTCCATGTGATCAGTCTAAGAATCTGTCTGAGAGGCCAGATGCAGCAACAAAGAGGCCATAATCTGGGCTCCTCGAGCCGTAGTTCGCCTACCCTGCCTAAACCCATAAAGAGAATCAACTTTTTTGAGGTTTCATGGCAGGTAGGAAATGTCATATCTAAATGTTTTGTATCTCCTCTGAACTGTGCTTTTTCGCCATGTTGGATGTGGGATAAAAGAATAGTTGGGGCATTAATTACCAAGGCACAAATATAAAAGATTTATTGCGTCCATTCAGGAACATCATTGCTATTCTCAAGATACCACATGGTAAGATCCGACAGGCCCAGACTGCAGACCGATAAACTTATATCTTTGAGAAGGGGGAGACAGAAAATTGTGCATGGTACAGATAGAGAAAAAGATCTTCACCACACACTTTGAGCTCGTCACGCAAGGCGATAACCCACTCTCATTTTGTCTGCTGAAAAGCTGTGCATTTGTAAAGTCCTCAAGTCTACATACTTTCTTTCTCAAAATGACACAATGATGTGTCTGACTTCCCACATCACAGTCCACCTATCTATTTGTCAGCATTTTATTCTTGCAGCTGATTTAAGCATTGAATCTCCTGTCTAACCCCCGCAATGGTATTTTTTGTTATAGTAGACATCTATGATAGCCAGTCATGTCACGTAATGAAAATGTTTTTCTGTAATGACAATTTGTAGTTCAAAATATTGGAGGGCAATTCTGGGCAGATTCAAATCTATAAAACTTATATACTCTTTACAGATCCTAGCCATGAATTTTCCGTAGAGTTAAACCATTCAAAATATTTTACTAGTAATGGTGGGTTCAGAAAAAACATTGTTAGGTAAGTTTGGCCTTGAGGTTTTTACTGAAATTTATTTTATCCCCTAAACCCCCCGAGCATTGGGTTTTCCGCCCCCTGCCGTTTTGATCTCTCTCCTTTTCCCTTTTTCCTCGACTCCCTATCCCATTTCCTCTTCTCGCTGTTCTTCTCTTTTCTTTACCTTTTGTTCTCTTATCTACCAAAAGTGGTCTCAAAAAAAGGGAAACCAATGAACCAGTGAAATTTTCATGGGTGTGGGTAAGAAGGTTGCCTGCTGGTTCAGTCTCCACATGCATGCTGCTACGGCTTGAGTATGCGTCTCTTATAATAAGGTACAGAGGACACAATCTAGGAAGGCAACTAGCAAGCCACAATGCTCACATATGCCACCAACCTCAAATTGCCTACAATATTACATAACTACTGACTAGACAAGAAGCAATAGAAGAAGGCACCCCAGCACAATTGCTGATTTGGCACCTGGCTAACACTAAGGCCATTACTAGGGAGCGTAGGTTTACTTTATCATCGTATACTTGAGTTTTGTTTTCTAACATTTAGCAAAGAGGTAACAAATTTTTAAAAACAAGGCAAACATATTTGTAAATGTGAAATTACAATTCTGTTGAGAAAAAAAATTAAACATGGAACTATTGATTTACTTCAATACTCATAGAGGCAGCTATTGTTACTTCTAAATTGGTCAGCAACCTAGAGATTATTTGCGCACATACGCTCGTCCTCAGCTTTCTTTCTCCTTGTTCTCCTCCTTCGCTTCCTCTCCCCTTCTCTTTCTCTTCCTCCTCCTTAGCCCGCCTCGAGAAAAAGGCAATCTCCGCGCGTTTTGGCTTTTTGGCGCGGGCCAGAAAAAGAGCCATATCACAGCCAGGAGAGCTCTGCAACTCGCCGGCCAGCATGACTGGTACCCTACACGTGTGATCGCAGTGGTTGGCTGGCCCGATCAGTTGCCCCTGAATATACTCTCCCCTTTCCGTGCTCTTGGCTCGGATCATTCGTGTCTCGGATGCCGCTAGGGAGAAAGCTGCTGCTGTCAGGGAAAGCGTTAGGCTGTTCTATTATCATAGTGTTAGGCCTGAGGGATTCTACAAGAACCCACATGCTAAGTACCATATTGTGAGGAATTTTGCCTGGGAGCTTGCTATCCGTTGTGTTTAGGCTCTTAGTGACACACATAGTCCATCCTCAAACACCAAAGTGGGACAATTCTTAGGGGTTTGATTTCATTAGGCACATCTGCCAGTTTCTTTTTATTTTACGTTATTTTTCATAACTCACACAGCGTCTCTCATCTGGCATAGCAGTGTGTCTTTCATACTTGGCTAGAAAATAGTCCATAGAGAAGCGCAAAAAAAAAAATTAAAGTTAATAAACTTCATTTTCAAAATGTTTTACTCACCTCGAGGGCTAGTGGGTAGAGACGTGGCGGGGAGTGGGCGTCGCACTACTGGCAGGGGTGTCAAGGCCGTGGTCCTGGCGGGGTGAGGACACCATCCCCTTGCTGATGAGGGACAGGGAACGCCGCAGAGCTACACTCCTCGGTTCATGTCTGAGTTACTGGGACTCGTGGTAGAGTCTCACTGTTGATGAGCCAAACAGTGGAACAGGTGAATGTCATAGGATTGCCGGACAATGCTTCGGAACTGCATTTTGTTCCACCACCATCATGTCTTCCACGCGTCCACCCATGTCACACAGTACATCAGTTGCACTACTCTCCCTCTCTCTTCCCTCTCCCCTGATTCCTCTACCCGCCAGCAGTCTGCCCCCTCACTCAGGAAATTTGGCATTTGAACCCGGCTACTCTGAGGAACTGTTTTCTGGTACCCTTCCACAGTCACAAACCACTTGTCCCGGTTTGCTGCGGCAAATTTCCTATGTCCCAGGTTTTCCACGCTTCTTACTTAGGGAAGAAGTGTGTAAATGAGGTGTCCGACGATGAGGAGACACGGTTGCCGACATGTGAAGTTGTTGTTCAGGGGCTGAAGTCCGAGGGGGAGCAGACTGAGGGATCGGAGATTATGAGGTGACAGACCCAAGCGTGGTTGAGAGAGGCCGTGTGAACACAGTGCTTCTGAGAGAGGAGAGTCCTCGCGCAGAACATTTGGAAGAGGCAGTGGTTCGGGCCAGACGGGGAGGCAGGGCCATAGCTTGGTGCATCTCAGCGCCAAATTGTCACGTAGTGAAGCTTCAGTCTCCCGTTGAGAGGGCTCCTACCGCGGCGAGGGGCTAGATTTTCAGAATCTGGAGGTTCTTTAAGGACCAAACACCGTATGACCGACGGACTTTGGTGTGGGGCAAGAAATCCTTTGCCAACCAGGATCAGCGGGGTTCCACCACTACATTGAGCTTAACAAACGACCAGTATGCGCAGGGCATAGAATGCTAACACCCCACTCGTTTGTCCCGAATCGCCTTTCATCCTCAGCTTAGTCCTTTGCATCGCCCACTTGTTCTCCTTGCTTGGCCCCTTGTTTCCTTCTTCTATGTCCTTCTCCCGCTTGCCCCGTCCCCTTTTCCCCCCCACCCCTCGTCTTCTAGTCCCACATATCCCCGCCGTCCTCTGCCCAACTACCTCTACGCCGGTAAGGCGGTGGGCTCGTTCGCTCGTCCATACCCCGAGACGCTGGAAGGCGGAAAAGGAAATATAGTGTCAAACCCACCCGCACTGCCAAGCCTCTTACTGTCCACATCTCAGATTGCTTAGGGGGCCTGGATATTGCTGGCCTTTATGCTAAGTAGAGACCTGCGGCCTTTTCGCAACCTCATGGCGTGCGGCCTGCGCCGCCCCCCTTTATTCGAGATAGAGATCCCAGGCCTCTCCCCTGCGCCTTTCACTCTGATTTTTGCTCGTTCCCCATGCGATGCCCTTCCACTCAGGACATGCATTTTGTCCTACCCCCCTCCAGTGTTCCCGCGTGGTCACCATTCCATTCCCCGTTAGAGAGGTTACAACCTTTCTTCTTCCCGCTATTCATCTGCGCACCGTTCCCCCTGAGCATCAATCTTGCCCCCCGACTTTCCTCGTTGCTTTTTGTTCTGGGTAAGAGTAATGTGGTCCTTTCCTAGTGCCACTATATATCGCTGACGTTGCACATTGGGTTAACTTGTTGAGGGCTGGGGATTTTAGCCAATTCTTTACCCTGGCTGGCTTTTCCTAAGCTCCGTTCTTTCCTCTTCGGGTCTTTTTTTTCTTTCCCTCTTGGGTGTCGCATTTCTTTCTCTTCGACTCGCTCTTCGCGTCCTCGCAGCTCCGCCTAGAGCGCCATCTAAAGCGGCCAAAACTCTCCGTGCTGACTCCCGGGCGAGCCCGGTACCTCTGCCCGCTCCTCCTGGCGCTCCCTACTCTCGCTCCTCGTGCTGGCTGGAGAATTTCCTTTTCTTCCGACATCCTCGTAAGATTCTTCGGCTTCTCTAGGCCTTCTCGGCATCAGCCGCAGTGCCGTCTGGCTATCGACAGCAGGGCTGGTGCTCACAAACTGGGCTGAGGCCTAGGCGATAAAAGGCACACCCTGCCAAGAACTATTACAGGGCTCACGGCGCCGACATGACTGTGTCTGTCACCGCTGAACCTGAAGCCAGGCCAGGTTGTGTGTGACAACGCGTACCTGGTGGCGGCTCTGCAATCTCGGCATGATCTGACACATGTGCCATGCCTTCCCATGTGTTAAATCTGATAGTTCGCGTTTCCTCAAGACATACCCCAACTGTCTGATTTGGCTCACGACGGTGCGCCGCATCTGTGCTCATTTTACAGGAAGTCCAGCAGCAGATGCTGGCCACTCTCAGGCAGCGCCAGCGGCCGCCTCCAACTCACCGCTCACCGACTGTTATTGCTCCGTTCCCACCTAGGTGGAATTCAACTTAATAACCATGTTATCGCCGAGTTTACCCAGCAGGCGCATAGGGTCGATTGTAGACTGCCAGAGTGGCAACTCCACCAGAACTGGTAGTCAGTCGGGCAGTCAGCTTCCTCCTCAAGTCTACAATAGGAGTGGGCGTGGATGTCGGATCTCTGTCAGGTTGCTGATAACTTCGAGGAGTCAACACCGATGGTCAGTGTCGAATGCGCCGCACATCAGCCTCACCATCCCGCTGGCTTGCCTGTTGAAAAGCTCTCTGATCAGCAATGAGTCGGAAGCTTTGCGCTCTCACAAGAGACAAGGGGATAAGTTCCCTTGTTTATAGCCAAAGCAACCCTCAGGGTCTGTTTCTCCAGCGGCTATCTGATTCGAGGTGGAGGGGATGAGATGAAGAGGAGGAGAAATTTTTTCGAGACACAAGAGGGGAACCATTGTTCAGTTAAAGATCATGGAAATAGAGCTCCGCTACAATACACATAGGTAGAAGTTTCAAGTAAATGTGTTTTAAGATTTTCACAAATATCTGTTGGTCAAAATTCACACACTATATTTATTTGAAAATCAATAAATTCATTGGCAATAGCACCTTAAATTATTATTGAACAGTATTTTACTCATTAGGAAAATAATTCCGACATCTATGCCAATTCCAACTGGTTATATACGTATATTTAACTGTATGTTAAGGTATATTTCTGCAGCATGTGTGTATGTTAAGCTGTCAGGAGCTTAGCTTGTGTGATTGGAGCATGCTCCCTGGCTCCTACTGATAGCTGGGCACTTGCCACAATGGCCTTGGTTGGTGAAGTGCTGTTAGTTGCTGCAGTCAGTGTAGACTGCAGGTGTTTTAACTGAAACCCCACATTGGGGCATATTTATCAGGACCTCTTGCTAGCACTTGTGATTATTTGTCCTAATCCGCCACCTTCACGCACCACTGGCGTTAAGGGGGGGCACGGCCGGCCCAGTAACGAACTTGCTGCCGCCGGCGACTTTTCACATTTTCACATGTCGCCAGCTATCTCAGGGCATTTTTTCCTTAGAGAAGAATCAAGGAGAATCAACTCTTTCATATGAATCTCCTCTTTCTTATTGTGTATCTAGGTGCCAGGGATCCAGAGATATTCACCTTTAAATTGACAATTTTGTGTGCAAATTTTAGTTATTAAAGAGAACCCGTCATGCAAAATAACCCCCCTAAACTAAATATATTTTCATAAACTGCCATTAGAGAGCATTGCCTCTATCCCTTCATTGTCCCTCTACATGCCTGTAAACCTGAGCAATGAGGTCCTAAAGCTGTATGCAAATGACCTGTGAAATGTCCAATGAAGCATTAGCATATTCAAGCTGTCCATCTCAGGGCATTTTTTCCTTAGAGAAGAATCAAGGAGAATCAACTCCTTCATATGAATCTCCTCTTTCTTATTGTGTATCTAGGTGCCAGGGATCCAGAGATATTCACATTCAAATTGACAATTTTGTGTGCAAATTTTAGTTATTAAAATCACTCCCTACTGCACAATTAATATCTCCGGTTCCCTGGCACCCAGAAATACCAAATACCCAAAAAATAACTTGAGATTCTAGGTGCCAGGGATCCGAAGGTAGAGCCCTCTCCTCCAGCTTCTTAGCTGGAAGACTGCAGGGAGAACCTAGCAGTAGAAGCTTCTCTCACCTCACAGATAAATTAAATGTAGACTTTATCTGTGGCAAAATTTTGTTAAAGGGGAATTCCGGGAATATGAACGTCTGACACAAAAACCCATGATGATACAAATAAATGAATACAACAATACTCAATGTCATTAGTCACAAAACGGAGCTTAAATAGTTTGAATTTAAGATTTACAAAATTTATGGTTCGTCTAAAGTAGGTGGAGTTATCACTAAGATGGGCGCCACTGGAAACTACAAGTTCCATGATCCTTTAGTTCCCAGTAACTCCTCCTGCCTCTTATGCTCTGCTCCCAGTGATGATATAACAGACTTTCTTGCTCTGTTACCATAGTAATGATGTGTAACTGCCATCCCTGCAAATCACCACAACTCTGGCCATACTGGATGCACTTGAACCAACTACAGCCAAATGTAGTGGTGATCACATGACCTGCCCAGACCTAAAATTAGTAGTATGTGTTTCCATCCTAACTTCTCTTTTGGAACAAGACTCTTTATGAGTCCTACTCCTTTAAGAACCACAATTCCGCGGGAAAACTGTCCTGTCAAACCAAAGGAACATCTAACCAAGGTACGGGGCCCCGTCCGCTCTATGGTCCCAATATTAGGTTGTCCTATATCTTCCCTCTCTGAAAACAGAGATGATACGGCAGGCCTGCACATTGGAAGCTCTAGAGTGTGTAACAAGCTAAATCTGACAATGTGCAACGGCCATCGCTTCATGTTGTACATATCTTTCGTTTCGTACAGGGAATTAGCGCCAAGTGTATGCCTTATTCAACCTATGCGATGCCGATTGTGACAGAATTGCTGTCTTTTGTGCTGGACCATAGTCGACCCCAAATAGCGGCAACATACAGAGGGGGCAACAAAACCCTCTCTTGACCGTCAAAGGCAAATTGGTGGCTGTCAGGAACAGCCGCCACCCTGGCCCGCCCCCTATCTACCGTGTCTATACAGCGATAAAAACTGGGGGTGTGTGGGGGGGGACGTAACCCTTCTGGTCCCTGGGCATGATGGATGCTGTCATGGAACAGCCGCCGTCTAACCACACCGTCAGTGAACAGCAACTCCGGTCCGTCTTACCCATGACCGTGTTGGAAGTCACTAAACCCCCCACCCCCCGACTAACCTTACCCACTACCCCCACTCCTCACGTTCCTTAAGTCGGGAATAGGCTAATAACAATCTTTAATTTATTTTATAAGTCACATTTATACACAATAGGGCTTATCTTTTTGCGAGACGAGATGCACGTAACAAAAAACAAACTTAATTTTAGTCGGTTTTAGCTTATTTAAAAATTTTATTAACTTTTTACGTTGTGAGGAAAATAAAATCATCATTTCTGTGTTTGATTTTAGCATTTTTTTGGGGGAGTGTGTTTCACTGTAAGCCTACACATAATATATTTATCTTTTTCTACGGATCATTACGATTACGGTGATAACCTCTTTATATAGTTTTTATTTATATTTTGTCCAATTTATTAAAGGAAACACAGAAAAGAAAAAATTGCCATTTTATTTAGTTTGCCCATTTTAAGTGGCATATTATAAGTATTTTTTGGTTTACTTGAGCTGTGTTTGTAAGCTTTTTTTGTGTGACAATTGCTCTCTTTATACTGTATCATTTTGTGCTTGTACCTTTTTCGTGATCCTTTTTAGAAACCTTTTTTGTAAAGCAATTTGTAAAAAGTTTTTCAACTTTTTGGCAATTTTTTTTTTGTTTTTTTAACCATTCCCGAGCGGGGGTCCAACTAGATTAGGATTTTTGTACAGAATTGTTACGGGACGGCGGCGATACCAAGAATATTGGGGTTTTTCGTGATTTGTGTTTTTTTATACTATTATTACTTGTGTAAAAGGGAAATGTGGTTTTGGGGGGACTTTCACTTCTTTTATTATTTATTTTTACTGTAAAAACCTTTATTTATTCTTATTTTTCCTTCTTTTTTTACAGTTTAACTGACATCTAAGCTTTGAACAGAGTGATCTTCATGAATCACTGTTCCAAGCTTTTTTAACCACAGGTTTACAACATGCCATACAGATGCTATATGCACTGTGGTAATGTAGGAGACACTGAACTGCATGCTCGCATGCCCAGTTTCCTTACAAGCCGGTTCCTGCCATCAGAGGCACTGCGACCCGGCACCGATAGGTCAGGATCGCGCGCCCGTGCACCGTCAGTCCCGGGCTGCGATCGATGGAGCGGACCCCCCCCCCGTGTTAGGGGTTAACACCGCGATCGTAGAAATCTCCGATCGGTCGGTTAGAGAGCGGGTGTCACATAACATATTCCGACACCCGCAGCTTCTGGCCCCGGGCTCCGTTCATGAGTCCGGGGCCAGAAGCTTACGAATAGTAACTCTGGCATTTTGCGGGAACGCACCATCCCGCGCGATGGCATACTATTACGTCAAATGTCGGAAGGGTTACGCAGATGTCTCCAGGAGAGCTGGGGGCGGGCTCCGTGATGGAGTGCTTCTCTCTCTCTCCATCTCTCATGTACTGCTCACGAGACTCTCTGGGCACAAAAAAGGATCCGGGGCCTGTGCCCCGAATCTTTCCACCTATGACCCGCCCTAATCGACGCACTTTAGTGCACCTGGCTACAAATCAGGGATATACAACACATGCTTCAAAGTTCCTGCTGGGCTACACACCAAACACACCGAGATTATTATGTACACAGCTCACAACCAGTACATCAGATCCGGACAATACTAACACTTTGTACAGTCAAAGCTGTTGTCAGATTCCCTATAAAAAAGTAGAAATAGGAGAGCATTCTGCTTACATAAATACAAAATACATATAATGTATTGATATGGTGTGTGTAAGCAAAATTTATATCATTTTTCCGATATGTTTATCTTATCAAATTCCTTACTGTATTCTAGATCATCTGCTTCTTTGCTGCTATAGTAAGTGTCCCTAATGTATTGGCTCACTTCCAGTGGGATAGAAATCCGTCCATGGTCCACAGGGCACGTTTCTTTAGTATCAAGAGAGTTAATAGGAGTCTAGTCCGGTGATATAACTATCGAGTGCACCCTGTGTCGACCATGCTCAGAGTTTCTATCCACTGAAAGCAAACACTAAAAGCTTCCTTAGAATTGACAGCAAGCAAGAAATCTAGAAAACTGTGAGGCATTGGATACAGAAAGTATAGAAATTTGTATAACTTTTTCCTAAACAAACCATATAAATTGGAAATTAATAGCAATTGTTTACATTGTATAGTAATAAAGTGTTAAGATCATGGAAATAGAGCTCCGCTACAAAACCATAGGTAGAAAGTTTCAGTAAATTGGTTTATTAAAGATTCACAATTATATCTGTGGTCAAAATTCACACACTATATTTATTTGAAAAACATAATTCATTGCATGGTCACGCTTACATTAGTATTGAACAGTATTTTACTCATGGAAAATAATATCCGACATCTATGATGCCAGCATTCCACCTGTTATATATACGTATATTTAACTGTATGTTAAGTGTATATTTCTTGCAGCCATGTTGTGTACGTAAGCTGTCAGGACTTAGCTTGTTGATTGAAACCATTCTCCCTGGCTCCTAACCGATGCTACTGGGCACTTGCCACAATGGCCTTGAATGGTGAAGTGCTTCTTAGTTTGCTGCCTGCATCGTTAGACTGCAGGTGTTTACTGAAACCCCCCACCCTATCTCCCCCCAGACATGTTATGTTACTCCTGATTAATATCAATTATTGTGCTCATCCCCCTATATGGTAGATAACAAAATTACATTCATCACAAAAATCAGCCTTGGTGCTATCTACAACTTTAAGTTACTGGGTAGATTCACAAGGTAATGATTTTTAAAAAAGCTTTTGCATTAGCAAAACCAGAAATATATATACACCTTTGTCATAAATTAACTCTACCTGCCAGAATAAATGTGTGATACCATGGTAGTGGTGGAAAATTTTAAGTTAGGTAAAAATAAATGTTTCTTTTCTTTTCCTCCATAATCATTTTATTACAAAATGTAAATCAATGGGGGACATATATCTTTATCTTTTGTCTTTTTATTTTTTCTCTTCTTTTTATGCATTTTAATTTTTTTATTACATTTTTAAATTTTTATTTTAACTGGCGTTAAGGGGGGGGCACGCCCGCCCATATAACAAACTTGTGCTGCCGCCGGCGACTTTTTCACATTTTCCAGTCGCCACCTGCATTTTTCTATGCCAGCCCTGCCTGCTAGAATAAATGCGGCGTGGCGGCCTGCCTGATTACAATCAAAGGCAGAAGACAGCGTATGAATAAATGTTCACCTCCATGCCTTACGACCAAAAACTCAATGAGTGGGGTGATTTTTTACACATTCTTACTGAAGAAAAACTAATTTAGACGAAAATCTAATTTGTGTGAATAATCGCCAGCTTTTCGTGACAAACTTTTCAGTTATATTGCTTGTTGACTAGAGCTGTTAGGGATTATTTTATGTGCGCTGATTTGTTATATTTCAGTGGTGCCATTTTTGCACACAAACTTTTTTAAATCAATGAATGGATTTGCTGAAAAATTATTTGTTTGAGCACTTTTCAGTGTTTTTTTCATGGATGTTTACCGATCAGGCCCAAAATGGTTCCAATTTATTGTAACAGATTGTTACGATTTTTTGAATAGGTGTTTTTTGGTGCTTAAAACCCCCCACCCCCCCATGCCCGCCTGGTATGATCTCCCGATCAGCAGGTGTTTACAGGTGTATTATTCATCGCTTTTACAGATTGATTGTGAGTCAGTTCCAGAAGCTGGACATAATAGTACAGCTAGGTTGGGAATTTTACCTCACCTGTGCTGTACTATACGTCATTCTTGGGAAGGAGTTCTAGCCAAATACTATTGGATGGAGCTTTTTTTCTAAAAATATCTGATATACTTCCTCATTATCGTTACATTAATAATGATATGACTAAGTTTTGGGTAATCTTCCTGTAAATAACTTGTAAGAAATTTGCTAATGAGTTGCACGGTCCCTAGGGGAGTTACTGTAGCTATCACGGTCTGCTTCACTTTCTCTACCACAACCTAAGCACATTTAAAAAATTATTTCAAAGAACGGATGCCTTGAATAAAATATAAATGATTACCACAATCACATGAGCCTGGCTTGAAAGTAATCTCGGTTTATCATTATTTTATTTAGAGTTTCGCTTTTCCTGCCGAGGCAACAGGGTGACCCCATAATGGCCATGGATGTATATATTTAATCCGATGTACTCTCGGCACTAGATCCAGGCATTTTTTTCCTTAGAGAGAATCAAGGAAAGAATCACTCTCATATGAAATCCTCTTGCTTATTGTGTACGATGTGGCCAGGGATCCAGAGATATTCACCTGTTAAATATGACAAGTTTTGGTGTGCAAATTTTAGTTATTAAGAGAACCCGTCAACTGCAAATACCCCCCCTAAACTAAATAATATTTTCATAAACTGCCATTGAGAGCATTGCCTCTGATCCCTTCATTGTCCCCTACAGTCCTGTAAACCTTAGCAATGAGGTCCTAAAATCTGTATGCAAATGACGAAACCTGTGAATGTCCAATGAAGCACTTAGCATCATTCAAGCTGTCCACATCTATTCATGAGTGGAGGTACACGCCACACCCCCAAGTGCTTGACTGACAGCCTGTCAATAAGATGTAGGCTGTATACTATGTGCTTCCTGTTGCTGGTGGCCACCGCCCCCTTGCAGCCTAGGTGTGCATGTGGTGTTGTTTTAGGAGAGATACCATCACTCCAGGCAGCCAGTGTACCGCCAGAACATGGCAGATTCATGTAGCGATGTCTGTGTCTCTCAACCACTGTATATTAGGAGGATGCTGCATGTCACAGTCGATGCCGCACAGTACCACGCAATACTTTACTATATCATTACACACACACCGAAGCATGAGCAGGGGGAGGATAGGGAGGGGTAACAGGGGTGACATCACTGCCTGCTGACCATGTACTCCGAGCCTCAGTTACTTGAAAACAAATATGTGATTTTTCAGATGAATAATGTATGAATACTAGATAAAGGTCTGGGATGGGATCCTTGTGACCTGCTCCAACAGGTTAGTGACAGGACTATGACACACAGACCTGATGACAGTGGCCCTTTAAAATCACTCCCTACTGCACAATTAATATCCTCCCGGTTCCCTGGCACCAGAAATACCAAATAACCAAAAAATACTTGAGATTCTAGGTGCCATGGATCCGAAGGTAGAGCCCTCTCCTCAGCTTCTTAGCTGGAAGACTGCATGGGAGAACCCTAGCAGTAGAGCTTCTCTCACTCCACAGATAAATTAATGTAGGACTTTATCTGGGCAAAATATTGTAAAGAGGGTAATTCCGGATATGAACGTCTGACACAAAAACCATGATTATACCAAAATTCTGATACAAATACTCAATGTCATGAGTCACAAACGTACGGAGCTTAAATAGTTTGAATTTAAGATTTACAAAATTTATGGTTCCTCTAAAGTAGGTGGAGTTATCACTAAGATGGGCGCCACTGGAAACTACAATTTCCATGATCCTTTAGTTCCCAGTAACTCCTCCTGCCTCTTATGCTCTGCTCCCAGTGATGATATAACAGACTTTCTTGCTCTGTTACCATAGTAATGATGTGTAACTGCCATCCCTGCACATCACCACAACACTGGCCATTCTGGAGGCACTTCAACCAACCGACTACAGCCAAACGTAGTGGTGATCACATGACCTTCCCAAGCAGGTGCAGGACATGTGATGTGGACATGTGACCAGCGGCCATCTTCTGCCCTGTGTCTGTTCTGCAACGGACCGAGTGGAGGAAATTAACGGACTTATTAAAGGGCCAGTAGCATTTTAATTCTTCATTACAGTTTACGCCACCAGCATTTTCTGCTAAGGGGAGCAAAATTTTAAATAACAACTAATTACACATTAGCTTATATTTTGAGTACCCATTTGTATATGAATTATGCTTATTCCAGGAATACCCCTCTAAGGGGTAAAAAGGGGAAAATGCTAACTAATGTTCATGTTATTAACCCAATTCTACCCAGAACAATCCGAGAGTACACCTGCTCTCTGATTGTCTTATATAGCATGATCATTTTCTTTATGTAAAATTGTGTGAGATTGAACATTCAATCCGCTTTGCCCAAAGTGGCTTCATAACAGCATCGCAATCTTCCGCAACTTGACCAAAATATATAATACAAAAAACACAATCATGAATGAAGTTTTTATATCACACCAAACCTCCATTATTTATACCATTATTTATATATGTTATGGCGTTCTTACTTAAATTCTTATGAACCACAGAACGTTCCATTATTGCACTGCTCATACAATGGTGCATATCTAAAAGTGACCTTTGTTAGCTCCTAAAATTAGTAGTATGTGTTTCCATCCTAACTTCTCTTTTGGGAACACAGACTCTTTATGAGTCCTACTCCTTTACGAACCAGAATTCCCGGGAAAACTGTCCTGTCAAACCCAAAAAAGGAACATCAACCAGGTACTGGGGGCCCCGTCCGCTTCTTGTGTCCACAATATTAGGTTGTCCTAATATCTTCCTTCTTGAAAACAGAGAATGATACGGCAGGACCTGCACATTGGACACGCTCTAGAGTGTAACAAGCTAATCTGTACACTGTGCAAGGCCAGTCGCTTTTGTCCATATACTCTCGGTTTCGTAGGGAAAATTAGCGCCAAGTTTGCCTTATTCAACCTTGCGATGCCGATTGTGACATATTGCTGCTTTGGCTGGACCATGAGTCGACCCAAAGAGCGGCAAACATGACAAGGGGCGGCAACAAAACCCCTCTTGACCGCAAAGGAAAATTGGTGGCTGTCAGGAACACCGCCACCCTGCCCGCCCCCTATCACCGTGTCTATAGCACGATAAGAAACTGGGGGTGTTGGGGGTGGGGACGTAACCCTTCTGGTCCCTATGGGGCAGATGGATCTGTCAAGGAACAGCCGCCGTCTTAACCTACCCGTCAGTGAACAGAACATCCGGGTCCGTCTTACCCTACCGTGTTGGAAGTCACTACCCCCCACCCCCGCACCTTACTCCACTACCCCACTCCTCAACTCGTTCTTCGGGGGAATAGGCTAATAACAATCTTAATTTACTTGTTTAAGTCACTTTATACACAATAGGCTTATTTTTTGCGAGACGAGATGCACGGTAAAAAAACACTTAATTTTAAGTCGGTTTACTTATGTAAAAATTTTTTTATTAACTTTTTAACTTGTGAGGAAAATAAAATCATCAATTCGTTTTGGATTTTTAGCATTTTTTTGGGGGGTTGTTTCCTGTAAGTCCATACACATAATATAATTTATCTTTCTCTACGGATCACTTACGATTACGGTGATAAACCTCATTTATATAGTTTTTATTTATATTTTGTCCAATTTATTAAAGGAAAACGTAGATAAGAAAAAATTGCCATTTTTTTAGTCATGCCCATTTTTATAGTGGCATATTATGTATTTTTGGTTTACGAGCTGGTTGTAAGCTATATTTTTGTGTGACAAGTTGCTCTTTATCTGTATCATTTTGGTTGCTTGTAACCTATTTTCTGACCCTTTTATATGAACCTTTTTGTAAAGCAATTTGATAAAAAGTTTTTCAACTTTTTGGCAAGTTTTTTTTTTTTTTTTTAACCATTCACCGAGCGGGGGGGTCCACATGATTAGGATTTATTGTACAGAATGGTTACGGGACGCGGCGATACCAAAAAATTGGGGTTTTTTCGTGATTTGTGTTTTTTATACTATTATTACTTGTGTAAAAGGGAAATGTTGTTTTGGGGGGGACTTTCACTTCTTTTATTATTTATTTTACTGTAAAAACCTTTATTTATTCTTTTTTTCCTTCTTTTTTTACAGTTTAACTGACATCTAAGCTTGAAACAGAGTGACTCATGAATCACTGTTCCAAGCTTTTTTTAACCAGGTTTACACATGCGCATACAGATGTATATGCACTGTGGTAATGTAGAGACACTGAACTGCATGCTGTCGCATGCCCATGTTCTTACAGCCGGTTCCTGCATCGAGGCACGGACCCGGCACCGAAGGCAGGATCGCGCCCGCCCGTGCACCGTGCAGTCCCGGGCTTGCGATCGATCGGAGCGGACCCCCCACCCCCGTGTTAGGGGTTAACACCTCGTCGAGAAATCTCCGATCGGTTGGGTTAGAGTAGGCGAGAGTGTTCAGCATAACATATTCCGACACCCGCAGCCTATCTGGCCCCGGGCTCCGTTCATGACCCGGGCCAGAAGCTTACGTAAAGTACTTAGGCATTTTGCGGGAACGCACCATCCCGCGATGGCAGTACTATTAGTCAAATGTCGGAAGGTTACGCAGATCTCCAGAGAGCTGGGGCGGTGGCCTCCGTGATAGTGCTTCTCTCTGCTCTCCATCCTCATGTACTGCTCACAGACTCTCTGGGGACACAAACAAAGGATCCGGGGCCTGTGCCCGAATCTTTTCCACCTAGTGACGCCCTATATCTGACGCACTTATGCACCTGGCTCAAATCAGGGATATACAACACATGCTTCAAGTTCTGCTGCTACACACCAAACACACCAGATTATTAGTACACAGTCTGCACAACAGTACAGTCAATCCGACAATAGCTAACACTATTGTACAGTCAAAGCTGTTGTCATATCCTATAAAAAAAGCAGAAATAAGGAGAGCATTCTGCTTACATAAATACGAAATACATATATTATTGTATCTGGTGTGTGTAGCACAAATTTTAACTATCATTTTTCCGATACATTTTATTTATCAATTCCTTACTGTATCTACGATCTCTGCTTTCTTTGCTGCTATAGATAAGTGTCCCTAATGTATTGGACTCCATCCAGTGGGATAGAAATCCTGTCCATGGTCCACAGGGGCACGTTCTTTAGTATCAAGAGAGTAATAGGGTCTGTGGTGATAGTAAACGGCTGCACCCTGTGTGACTCATGCTAGAGTTTCACCACTAAAAGCAAACATAAAAGTTCCTTAGAATGACAGCAAGCAGAGAAATCTAGAAAACTGTGAGGCATTGGATACAGAAAGTATAAGTTGAAATTGTAATAACTTGTTCCTAAACAAACCATATAAATTGGAAATTTAATAGTCAATTGTTTACATTGTAGTATAAAGTTAAGATCATGGAATAGAGCTCCGCACAATAACCATAGGTAGAAAGTTTCAGTAAATATTTGGTTTAAATAAAAGATTTTCACAATTTATCTGTGGTCAAATTCACACACTATATTTATTTGAAAAACATACATTCATTGCATAGGCACGCTTAACATTAGTATTGAACCAGTATTTTACTCATTGGAAAATAATTCGACATCTATGATCCACATTCCAACTGTTATATATCGTATATTTAACTGTATGTTAAAGGTATATTTTCTTTGCAGCCATGTGTGGTAGTTAAGCTGTCAGCGACTTAGCTTGTTGATTGAAGCATCTCTCCCTGGCTCCTAACCGATAGACTGGGCCACTGCCACATGGCCTTGAATGGTGAAGTGCTTCTTAGTTTGCTGCTCAGTAGTAGACTGCAGGTGTTTTAACTGAAACCCAACCCACCCGATTCCCTAGAGCATGTTTTAGTGTTATCCTGATTAATATTCATCTATTGTGCCATCCCCCTATTTGGTAGATAACAAATTACATTCATCACCAAAAATCCAGCCTGGTGCTAGCTACAACTTTAAGTTACTGGTCGATTCACAAGGTAAATGATTTTTAAGAAAAGTCTTTTGCATAGCAAAACCGAAATATAATACAACCTTGTCAAATTACTATACCTGCCAGACTAAATGGTGATACCATGGTAGTGGTGGAAAATTTTAAGTTAGGTAAAAATAAATTTTCTTTTCTTTCCTCCATATCATTTATTAAAAATGTAATCAATGGGGGACATATATCTTTATCTTTTGTTTTTTATTTTCTTCTCTTTTTTTTATGCATTTTAATTTTTTATGACATTTTTAAATTTTTTTTTAACTGGCGTTAAGGGGGGGGCACAGCCCGCCCAGTAAACAACTTGCTGCTCCGCCGGCCGACTTTTTCACATTTTCCAGTCGCCACTCTGCATTTGTTTCTATGCCAGCCCTGCCTGTGCTAGAATAAATGCGCGGGCGGCCTGCCTGATTACAATCAAAGCAGAAGTGACAGCGTATGAATAAATGTTCCTCCATGCCTTACACCAACAAATACAATGAGTAGGTGATCTTTTTACATTCACTGAAGAAAAACTAATTTAGAGAAAATCTAATTTTGTGTGAATAATCGCCAGCTTTTTCTGTGACAAACTTTTAGTTATATTTCTTTGTTGACTAGAGCTGGTTGAGGGATTATTTTGATGTGCGACTGATTTGTTCATATTTCAGTGGTGCCATTTTGCAAAAACTTTTTAAACTCAATGAATGGATTTGCTGAATAAATTATTTGTTTGAGCACTTTTCATCGTTTTTTTCATGATGTTTACCGATCAGGGGCCCAAAAATGGTTTCGCAATTTATTGTTACAGATTGTTACAGATTTTTTTGAATAGGTGTTTTTTGGTGCTTAAACCCCCCCCCCCCCTCCCGTCCCTGGTATTAGTCTCCCGATCACAGGTTTTTACAGTGGTGTATTATACATAGCTTTTACAGATTGATTTGAGTCAGTTCCAGAAGCTGACATATAGTACAGCCATAGTTGGGAATTTTACCTCACCTGTGCTTACTACACGGATCATTCTGGGAAGAGTTACTAGCCAAATTAACTATTGTGAGGGCTTTTTTTCTATAAAATAATCTGATATCTGTCCTCATATCGTTACATTAATAAATGATATGCACTTAAGTTTTGGGTAATCTTCCTGTAAATAACTTGTAAGAAATTATAGCTAATGATGCGGTCCTAGGGGAGTTCTGTAGCTTCACGGTCTTGCTTCACTTTCTCCACCAACCTAAGCACATTTACAAAAATTATTTCAGAAGAACGGACGCCTTGAATGAAAAATATAAATGATTACCACAATCACATAGCCTGGCTTGAAAGTAAGGTCTAGGTTTATCATATTTTATTTAGATGTTTCTCTTTTCTTCTGCCGAGGAACACAGGTGACCCCAATATGGCCATGGATGTATGAGTATGTTAATCCCTGTACTCTCGGCACTAGATCTCAGGCATTTTTTTCCTTAGAGAGAATCAAGGAAGAATCACACTCTTCATAGAACTCCTCTTTGCTTATTGTGTACGTGTGGCCAGGGATCCAGAGATATTCACCTTAAATATGACAATTTTGGTGTGCAATATTTTAGTTATTAAGAGACCCGTCATGCAAAATACCCCCCCTAAACTAAATAATATTTTCAAAACTGCCATTGAGAGCATTGCCTCTATCCCTTCATGTCCCCTACACCTGTAAACCTGACAATGGAGGTCCTAAAATCTGTATGCAAATGACGAACCTGTGAATGTCCAATGAAGCATTAGCTCTTCAAGCTGTCCAAATCTATTCATGAGTGGAGGTACCGCCACACCCCCCCAAGTCTTGACTGACAGCCTGTCAATAGATGTAGGCTGTATATGATGTCTTCCTGGTGCTGGTGGCCACCGCCCCCTGCAGCCTAGGGTGTGCATGTGGTGTGTTGTTTAGGAGAGATACCATCACTCAGGCAGCCAGGTACCGCCAAACAGGCAGATTATGTAGCTGATGTCTGTGTCTCCGCACCCTAGTATATTAGGATGATGCTGTCATGTCAAGTCGATGCAGCACAGTACCACGCAATACTTTACTACTATTCATTACAAGCACACCGAACATGAGGCGTGGGGAGGATAGGGAGGGGTAACAGGGGTGACATCACTGCCTCCTGACCATGTGAATCCGAGCCTCAGTAACTTGAATAAAAATATGTGATTTTCAATGAATAATGTATGAATACCTAGATAAAGTCTGGGATGGGATCCTTGTGACCTGCTCCAACAGGTTAGTGACAGGACTATGGTACACACAGACCTGATACAGTGGCCCTTTAAAATCACTCCCTACTGCACAACTTAATATCTCCTCCGGTTCCCTGGGCACCCAAAATACCAAATACCAAAAAATAACTGAGATTCTAGGTGCCATGGATCCGAAGGTAGAGCCCTCTCCTCAGCTTCTTAGCTGGAAGAACTGCATGGGAGAACCTAGCAGTAGAGCTTCTCTCACTCACAGTATAAATTAATGTAGGACTTTATCTGTGGCAACAATTTGTAAAGGGGAATTCCGGGAATTGAACGTCTGACACAAAACCCATGATTGATACAAAATACTATACACAATACTCAATGTCATAGTCACAAACGGAGCTTAAATAGTTTGAATTTAATGATTTAAGAAATTTATGGTTCCTCTAAATAGGTGAGTTTATCCGAATGATGGGCGCCACTGAACTACAATTTCCATATCCTTTAGTTCCCAGTAACTCCTCCTGCCATCTTATAGCTCTCTCACAGTGATGTTAAACCGACTTTCTTGCCTGTTACCATGTAATAGATTGTAACTGCCATCCCTGCACATCACCACAACACTGCCATTCTGGATGCCTTCACATCAAAACACCGTACTACAAGACAACAGGTGCAGTACATGTTATGTGGAACATTGTGAACCAGCGGCGGTGCCATCTTCTTCCGCTGTTTCGTTCGCAAACGGACCGATGGAGAAAATTAACGACTTATTAAGGTCAGTAGCATTTTAATTCTTCATTACGTTTAGCTTACCACCAGCATTTTCTGCTTAAGTGGAGCAAATTTTAAATAACAACTAATTACACATTAGCTTATATATTTGAGTACCCATTTGTATATGAATTATTCTTTTCCACGATAATCCCTCATAAGGGGTAAAAAGGGGCAAATGCTAACTAAATGTTCATGATATTAACCATTCCTACCCAGAACATCCGAGAGTAACCTGCTCTCTGATGTGTCTTATATAGCATGATCTTTTATCTCTTTATGTAAAATGGTGTGAGATTGCACATTCATCCGTCTTGCCCACAGTGGCTTCATAACAGAGCATCGCAATCTTCCGCAACTTACTCAAATATTAATACAAAAACACAATCATGGAATGAGTTTTTTATATCACACATAAAAATGCAAACCATACCCCATTATTTATACCATTTTTAATTATATGTTATATGCGTTTCTTACTAATTCTTATGAACCAACCTTTCCTTATTACACCTGCTCATACAATGGTGCATATCTAAAAGTGACCTTTGTTAGCTCATTAGCTTGGTTCATGGATATATTTTTTATTTGGGTTACTGTTTTGTAAGGGAGAATGCAATAATACAGGCGGTCCGCTACTTAAGAACACCCGACTTACAGACAGCCCCTAGTTACAAACGGACCTCTGGATGTTGGCAATTTACTGTACTTTAGCCCTAGGCTACAATAATCAGCTGTGACAGTTATTAAAGGTGTCTGCAACTAAGCTTTATTGTTAATCCTGGTTCTTATGACAATCCAACGTTTTTAAAATCCAATTGTCACAGAGACCAAAAAAAATTTGTTTGGAGAATTATAAAATATACAGTTCCGACTTACATACAAATTCAACTTAAGAACAAACCTACAGAACCTATCTTGTACGTAACCCGGGGTCTACCTGTAAATCTGTGTGAAGCTCAGTGCAGTTTTCTGCAAAAATGGTTTTGGCACCCCATGTGGATTTTACATTCCCTTTGCTGCATATTTTGGTGAATATACACATGTACATATGTATGAACTAATCACATCTTGCTGTTTATCGGAAAGTTCATTTTCTTCATATAAGTTTGCATGGTTTTGGTATTTATGTATTAGCATTTTTGGGTGTGTAAACCTCCACTTTGAGTTCCACTTTGCATTCAATGTATTTTTTTGGGACTATTTGTGTTTGTCACAAATGCATGCTGGTGGTTCAGGCTGTCAACTGTTAATTAAGACAAATTCAATCACCAGGTTGTCTGCTTTCAAAAAATAGATGTTTTAGGGGTGCTTCGTTTATAGCTGAAAAGCTGATTTTTGTTTATTTCAGTTAGTGATTTATTCATGTAAACATATGGCTATGATGTATCTGTGAACTCTTCACATGTGAAGCAGATTATTTTTTGTTTGGGGCACATTTTTTGCCATCAAAGTTAATTTTTATACATTTTTGGGAAAATTTTATGTCACGGGTGCACGATCGCTGTCTCGGACCGCAGGCGCACCCGTGTCCCTCCGTGTGCCCCCACTCCTGCTTCGGACTCACCTTTCCCCGTTCTAGATCCCCGTCCGTGGTCTCCCCTAGGAGACGGGGACACGCGCACCGGCTTTAGGAAATTTAAAGGGCCAGTGCACCGTTAATTGGCGCTGCCCATTTTCCCAGGGGGCTAATTAAACCTGCCTCTTCCATCTCACCGAATCTTTGAGCCTACGCCATTGTGAAAGCTTCCTGCGTTCCTGTGTGTTCCTGCTCCTGAGTTCCAGTGTTCCTGTGTTCATGCGTTCCTGTGTGTTCCTGCTCCTGAGTTCCTGTGTCCTGCGTTTCTGTGTTCCGTGTGCCTGTGTTGCCATTACCATCTGCCTTTACCTCCTATTGCTGACCCCAGATTAGACTTGACCCTGCATCTCTGCCGCCTTCCCTGACCCTGTGCCTGAACCTGACCACAAGACTGTCTCCTGCAAAGGTACCTCGACCTCGGCTGCCACTGCGGGCTAGACGCACCTGTGGAACTAACTGGTGGTACCCCGCCACAGCAAATCCATCCCGCTTTGCGTTGGACTCTTGTGAAGATAAGGTGCCACTTAGATTCCGGTCCAAGGTGTCAGCTAGTACCACCTCCCGCGGTGGTCCAGAGGATCCACTAATCCCAAATCCTGACAATAAGATCTGGCCATGGATCCCGCCAGGTTCCGCTTCCCGTTCGGCCCAATCTTATCACCATCGTGGTCCAGCAATCCCGGTAGATTGCCGCACAGTGTGAACAGCTGGGACATGTCACCGCCATGTTGCAACAGCTGCTAGCCACTTTTGCTTCCCTGGGTTGTCTTCCTGCCGCTGATCCTAGGCTACGGCTGTCTATGCCCGACAAATATGACGGAGATCCCAAGCTGTGCAGGGGCTTTATAACCCAGTGCTCCCTGCACATAGAAATAGAAATAGGATCTTCATGGGGCCTACAATCTTTTCTGCATCAGGAAGGGGGATGAGTGGAAGACCGCCTTTAACAACCGTGATGGTCATTTTGAATATCTAGTTATGCCTTTTGGACTTCGCCAGCCGTTTTCCAGGAGTTTGTACAACAAGTCCCTGAAGATATCATTAACAGTTCTGTTGTGGTATTCTGCTGATCTCGAGTCCCACCAGCCTTACGTATGGCAAGTGCTCAGCCACCTCAGGGTTAACCAGCTCACCTAGCACAGGACTTGCCGAAATTACTAAAAGGCTCCAACCAATTCCAAGATGCAGGGCTGGAATTTAAATCTACGCTATTCCATAGATTTTAGCTTTACCTGCACCAGTTTCTTTGGCACAGGTTATAGTAAATTGTGCTGTTCCCTATCCCCAACTTTTAAAAGAGTAATAGAGTAAAAGGGCCAAAAAGTCCTAAATTCCAAGGCATGCCTTATCAATCTGTTTACCTTGAAATTTTGTCAGAATTTTCTCCATAAAAGAAAAATACTTAAACCCTTAGCTCTCTGCAGCATAATGGAGTCCCGCTATTAGTGCTCACCACCATACTAGTATGGTGCTGAGCTGATGCCGATTCGGCTCTGCACCAGAGCCGAGCTGGTACCAGGAGTCACGGGTTGTCAGCGGTAATCTACCGCTGCCATCCCCGAGTAACAGTCAGAGTCAGCTCCGATCGGGGGTTTTAACCCTTTAAATGCCATGCCCTTTAAATGCCATGAACCAACTAAAAACCACTAAATTCGCTGTGTAACGTCCACATGTGAGGTGTCTCTGTACTCGGAAGAAATTGAATAACAAATTTTAAGATGGATTTCCTCTTTTTGTCTTTTGTAAATGTGTAAATTTTAGGGACCATTCTAAATTTCACTTCCATTTTGATTTAATTACTATGAAGATCTCAAGGTGTTAACATTCTTCCTAAAAGCTGTTTCTGACAGTTTGAGGGATGCAGATTGGAAAATGGGTTGATATATAGGGGGTTTCTCGTATCATATATTTCAAATTTCATCAAAAACAGTAATGATCCCTCAAAAAGTAAATTCTGAAATCTCCTTGAAAATACTGAAATCCGATGTTCGATTTGTAAGCTGCGTGACACCAAAGTAAATTATCCAGACAAATTCTGAAAATGTAAAGCAGACAAAGGGGAAATGTTAAACTATCTGCCTGAAAACAAGATAATTTAGAATTTTGAAAATGGCAAGTTTTTACAAAAATTCATTATTTTTTTTTAATAAATAAACAACCTTATCAGCCCAAAGTTACCACTAAAATGAAGTACAAAAAGTGACCAAAAAACAATGTTAGAAGTAAAAGTGTTCAAAAGTTATTACCATATAAAGCGACGCAAGTCAGAATACAAAAAAATGGAGCCTTAAACTATAAGCTGGCTGCATCCTGAAGGGGTTGAACTAAGTGCCGTGTTATGTAGGCCTACGCCCACACATGCCCCCCCAATGTTTTATTTTTCAACTGCTCATTCTGTGCAAAACTTTGGATTTGGATTTAAATTAGGCTGAAGTACTAAGTAAAAAGCACCTAAAGTCTCAGCAGGGACATAGATGAAGGGGTGGGGGAAGGAGAAGGTGCTGGGAGATGGAAGTGTAGCATTGTTACTGCTGTGGAGTTGGAGCCTTAATATACTCTGCTAATTCCTCCCAAGGGTATTTAAACCTTATTTGCATATTTGTAGAGTTTAATTTTGGCATTGAAGGTGCAACTGGAAAAATAATATAAAAGTATTGTTAACATGTGGGTGATGGAATTGTGCTGACTGATACCCTTTAGATACCCCTTTTATCAAGGGTTATAGACAGTTCATGACTTGAACTACAAAAGGGCCTTGACCTCAGATAAGTGGGCATTGTTTTGTGGTAAATGGCCCATGCGCCAGAAATGATCAAATGTGGCAGAAATTTTGCACACTTCTAAACTAAACTTACTTATAGGAGGTGAAAATTAAGACTAGACAATCCTTTACTGTGCTAGATTTATAATTCAGCATTAGACCCTTTATAAATCTATTGCTGTGTACACTTTTTGTCTTGCTTTAAGATAATTTTGTACGTCTATCACTTTTGACACTTTTTTGTGAGAACCTATGTATCCTTACATGATACATAGTGAATCAGAAACACCTGTACTAGACAGTACGGAGATGTCTCTATCCTTTAGATCATGTTACTCAATACTTAACTTGTGAATGATATAGAAACTGTGTACGTATCTTATATCTTCTGAGAATTTTCATAGATTTCCCAAAGCATATTTAATAATATTCTTTATAATAGTGAGAATTTTTGAGAAGCTTTTCTTTAAACTCTTTCTGTCTACACATATAGTAATGGCGAATGGTGTAACATGTATCCTGATATTCATAATTGTTGGGTTTGAAGGGGAGATAGGGGACACCAATCAACTGTTCGAGACAAAATCTACAAAAATTCAGAAAATCACATTGTATTATTATTAAAAGATTAATTAGCCTTTTATTGCATGACATAAGTGGAAGCAAAAAACACAACAAAATATTTGGTACAGAAACCTTTTTTTGCAATTACATAGATCAGACATTTCTTGTAGTTATTGAAGTTTGCACATGCTGCCAAAAGGATTTTAGCCCACTTCTTCATGCAGAACTTCTCCAGATCTTTCTAGTTTGAGACTGTTGCAGAACAACGTTGAGCTTCAGCTGCCTCCAAAGATTTTTTTATTGGGTTTAGATCTGGAGACTGTCCAAGACCTTGAAATGCTTCTCAAGGAGCGCCTCAGGTGTCCAGGCTGTATGTTTTGAATTGCCCCAGAGACTGATTCTCCAAATTACTTTATAGACCAAAAGCTGTCATTTTAAGACAGTTTGATAGTATACATATGCAGCCAAAATAATAATAATAATATTAATAATAATAATTCTTTATTTATATAGCGCACACAGATTACGCAGCACTGCACAGGCATGTCAAATTGGTCCCTGTCCCCATGGGGCTCACAATCTAAACAACCTAACAGTATGTTTTTGAAGTGTGGGAGGAAACCGGAGTACCCGGAGGAAACCCACGCAAACACGGAGAGAACATACAAACTCTTTGCAGATGTTGACCTGGGTGGGAATCGAACCCAGGACCCCAGTGCTGCAAGGCAGATGTGCTACTCACCCAGCCACCGTGCCGCCCCCATGAAATAAAGAATTCACTCTTCAGCTGTTGGACAGATGGCTTCACATTTCACTACAATATGTTATTTACAAAGATCATAGTTGTCTCCATGGGGTTACATGTATCATTAGGGTCAGACTGGTCCAATGGTGTACCAGTGAAAACACCAGTGGGCCCCGATGCATTTTAGCCCAGCCTACAGAGTGCTGACCCCACCCCCTGCCTCCTGTGTCGGACATCAACTATATCTGTGTTCACAGAGGACACAGTTAGACTTGAATAACAGGATGAGGCACAGCGCTAATAGCTCTCTACATCATCGCTGTTCCCCCATCGTAGCTGTGATGCTGGCAGGTGTGGAGTGGAGCACAGACCAGGATGAAAAGAGGAGAGCTGCTGGGGAATGGGGACAGATGAGTATGTGGTGTTTATTTTTTTTTAATTATTTGAAACAAGATTGTTCTTTATAGGTCCTACCTAATGCTGGACCTTACATCCATGTTCACAAGATTGAATTACATTTTAGGCTCATCTGGATAATCTCCTCCTTGAATGTAGACTCCCTCCTGATGTCTGAATGCAGGCACAAATACTTGCTTGCATAAGCAGCAACACGTTACAACTTACTGGACACAAGCATTTACCCCTGAGGAAGTCGTCTTCTGACGACGATACGCGTGGGGAGACGGTCACCGCCTATCCTACCTACTTCTACCTATATGCCAGCCCTGCAGTGTCTATCCTATTCAGTTTCCTACTTGTGCACATGTAGTGGGTAGGATTTCTATCCTAGTAATGATTGCACATAGTACTTTATTGGCACTTTATTGTTAGCACTAAGCACTTTTCTATGTTTTGGGTTACTTTTGGATAGAAGCATTGGCACTTTTTGTACGGTTTATTGTTTACAGCTATTGGTCACTGTAGGCCAGTGGTGGCGAACCTATGGCACTGGTGCCAGAGGTGGCACTCAGAGCCCTTTCTGTGGGGACTCAGGCCATCACTGCAGGACAGAGTTCACCAAACAGGACCAAATCCACCAGAACTTAAGAGGTGCTGCTCTCAGCGCTATTTTAAAGTGACACTTCATTGGCTGTCTGGAACTGCGTAAAAAAGGAGAAGGCGTTGACAGAAGTGCATTATCTTTGGAGGTCATCCTGCTAGACCCACCATTCGTCCTGTACAGAGAGACCCTGGAGATAAGCTATCTACCCTCTTTCTTTCAACTGTATTGGTAGACTTAGGCGGACGATACAATTGAAAGATGTGGAAGAACACGTAGCAATAAGTTACTGCTTAAAATGCCACGTTCGCACTTCACAGTAAATAAGTGGATTTTGGTTGTAGTTTGGGCAATCAGTCTCTAAAAGGTTCGCCATCACTGCTGTAGACTGTGCAGTTCGGGTTTTATTGCCACTGGACTCTATATTATGTTATATTACTGTGGATTGTGTGCAATGTGTGCAATGTTGAGGTAGGCATATAGACAGGAATTCTTGTCTGGATAGGAGTGTATGGTGGTTGACCCATACCAGGGCCACCACGAATGAATTTCCTTTGTAAAATATTTTTTTTTTAGATGATTTCAAATGTCCTTTTTGTGTCTGTCTTTGTACAATAATAAAATATAAATTTATGTTGTGAGATATATCCACTTCTTATTCTTTGCATGTTGGTCTATTTTTGGTGCAATTTTTTTTGCATTTGAGATATGACTGTAGAGTAACCACTACGTGTCTAACTCAAGAGGCGTATTTAAAAGCACAAATGCCCTAGGCTAGGTGGCTTTCAGATAAGAAGTGATTGCTCATTCAATGGGCTGTAACTAAATGTCAAGGTTAGACTTGCATGGAAATTCCCCCTATGGGGGGATTATTTCTTAGGTGGCACTAACTCAGGGTACCGAGGTTTGGTCACAAACTAGCAGAGTTGGCAGACATGTAGTATGAGTATAAATGCAATGGATTATTATCTTCTAAACCCATGCATTGGTTTCTGTAGCATGAGACCGTGAACAATACCAGTTGTGAACAGAAACCTGTCCCTCTTCTAAAAAGGTAAATAGTACTATGGTGCGATAAGCAGACCTAGATATTTGTGGCAATAACTATCGCCATCCAGCCTAAAGCTAGATATAGTGCTCAAATAAATCCTACAGCAGAGATCAGCACATGCTCACCGCACCAACCCTGAGATTGCCCAGCTAGATAGGTGAAAGTCCCCACTAAACCTTAGCGCACTGCACATAAAAGGTAGTAGACATTAGCCCCTCGACATGTTTTGCCAGTGAACTGGCTTCATCAGGGGTCAGCTAAACCCATTGCATTTATACTCATACTACATGTCTGCTAACTCTGCTAGTTTGTGACCAAACCTCAGTACCCTGAGTTGGTGCCGCCTAGGAAATAACCCCCACATAGGGGGAATTTCCATGCTAGTCTAACTTTGACATATAGTTACAGCCCATTGAATGAGCCACCTACCCTAGTGCATTTGTGTTTTAAAAACACCTCTCAAGATGAGCACATAGTGGTTACTCTACAGTCATTTTATAACATCAAATATTAATAAAAAGCTAAGTTTTAAGTATAATTTCCTTTGTCCGGATATGGGCGACTCTGTGCCGCATAAGGCGGTTTTGTGAAAAATTGTTCCCTAATCCCTGCCAAGACAATCGGTCCAATGCTTAAGAAAATCAATTCTTTTTAAAACACAAGTCAATTGCATCTTGTGCACATGGTCTTAGGCTGCATTCATATTATGGCCCACATTTATTAATGTGTTTGCTCCAGTTTTTTGTCTGACTGTGCATTAAAAATAAAGTGCAAACTGCTTGCTCATGTATTTATGAAGTGTGTGCGACACGTTTGTGTTGTGGCTGCATTATGCCCACAGCGACATATTTCAGCACATAAAATTGAGGATGCTGTTTAGTCCACAGTTTCATTGGTAAATTCTGTGGTGGATTGGGTGGATCTTCTTGTAGAAGACAAAAAAGAAATGGACAATGGGCAATGGCAGCATCTATATATTTCTGGATGAAAAATGTGTTACTGTTCTTCAAATTAATGTCATTTTTTTTTAAAATTATAAATTATACAATTTTCTAATATACTTTCTGTATCAACTCCTCACAGATTTCTAGATCTCTGCTTGCAGTCATTCTATGTTTACTACAAGTGGACAGAAATCTGACCATGGTCTAGTCCAGTGATGGCGAACCTTTTAGCGGCCGAGTGCCCAAACTACAACCCAAAACCCCCCTTATTTGTTGCAAGGTGCCAACCAAAAATTAAAGCAGTAACTTATTGCTCCCTGTTCAACAACTTTCAATCATATTGGTCTCCTGAGGACAGCAACACAGTAGAAAGATGGAAAATTTTCATAATCTTAGCTTCTTTCTAGTCTCCCTCTGTACACAGAGAATCGTGGGGCCAGCAGGAGGTCCTCCAAAGATAATTCAGCCCTGTCTACGCATTCTCCCTCTTCCTACAGTCCCAAGTAGTAAGTATCAAAATATGACTGAAAGCCGCATCTTTTAAGTTGGGACTGAAGGAAGATTCTTTGAGTCCTGTCTGGTGTGCTGGGGTGTTGGCCAGGGTGCCACCAGAAAGGGCTCTGAGTGCCGCCTCTGGCACCCGTGCCATAGGTTCGCCACCACTGGTCTAGTCTATTAAGGGTAGATATTGATGGACAAAATATCACCAGGGCTGTCTTTTCAACACTCAATGCTCTTCCAAAATAAAATACTAAAATTCCTTTTTTTCAAGTTACTCCAGCATTATAGTAATTCAATTATGTGTGACCTTGAAAAACATTAAATGTGGGTGGAATTTATTAGCGCAACGATGGAAATGATTAAAAAAATGAAACATGAACATTATTACATTCACATAAGTAATTTATTACATTCACTAAGTGGCTTAATATATCTTGCAAGCAGATTAATGTTTATAGTTTACTTCTATTAAAGATTCAGCTGCATAGATGAAATCTTAGGGACTATTGGTGAATTCGGAGTGTGTTTAATGCTACTGACACACTTTCTCATACAGTTTGCTGCTTCTACAAACTGCCTCTAACACTCTTTGACAAATAGATGGGGTGGATTCAGATGCAGAAGACATTACATTTGCATCCCGCAATAAATCTGCATTAGAAAAAACTGCATCACTCCTCCGCCAAGCATGCTCCACTTCTTGTGGGGTTGGTGTAATGTGGGGAATAATCACAATTCCTTGTGGTTCGCAAAGATTGGAATTATATTGGGGCTTGTGTACCAGAAAACTGGAATCCAAGCCCTGAAAAAATGTCTCCAGGATGTACAAAACATGTAGACAAGCAAAATCAGTTAGCATGAAACCATGGTTATAAGGTAGTAAGACATCCAAAAATGAAAATCCATGCAATGGAATGCAAGGATCTACAGATTTGGCATTAACAGAAGCTATTGCTAATAGAGGAACAGGGCCAATGATGGGTGACACGTCCTTCACAAATTGGTATAATGCATACAGAGCACTTGAACAACTAAGACCAGAGAGGTATGTATAGATAAAATCTCATACCAAACTTTATGAAAATTCATATACAACACAGTGATGACATATATAAGAACCAATCCATGAAAATCATCTAAAAAATGTGTGATGCAGCACATGAAATTCATATGGACACAAACCGAGATAAAGGAGTCCATAAATACCCACACATGTATAGATACACCCTGCTAGCAACCTTTACGTAAAAAAATTATGTGGCACAGATGAAACAAAGTAGCAATTAATCATAAACAAATAGAGTGTTTATAAGCTAGAGTCCTGGGTCAAAGATAGTAATGGTCAAGTATCAGATGTAACAATGGTCCACACCTAAAGAGTCCATCCATCCACCAGGTAGTCAGTCAAATACATGAGGGGAAAGTAGAACATGTGTGGCTCATGGCACCCCATGTTTTCCGTTGCTTAGAGCAACTTAAGTTACAGAAAGAAACATGGGTTATCCAGGGTAACACAGAACTGGATAGTCAGAACAGAGAAGTAATGATGGGGCAACCCTAGGCATTGACAGGACAGCGACCAGAAAACTTACTGAGCGAGTATAAAGTATATGGACATTGACACCACCCATTCCAAATCTTATAGGTTTGGTAATGAAAAAAAAAACGGGTTGGTGTAAGACGTGCTGCCCGAATTAAGGTTGATCCAACACAAACTGCTTAGGTTGGGAATTTTATTTGTATGGTGAATGGACCACGCGTTTCCCCTTCATCAGTTCTGTAAAAGGTACTAAACAAAATAATAAAATATACATATATATACACATGTATCTGTGAGGATATCACAGATACATGTGTATATATATGTATATTTTATTATATAAAATATTATACATTTTTACATAATGCGTAATGTGCACCATGTACCATCATGTGATAAATCTCTGCCATTGACTTCAGAAGCATTAAAGGAGTTTTCCAGGGATTATGGGAAAAAGAAAATAAAGTGTAATTATCCTGCTCTGAGTCCCGGATCCAGTGTCATTATTATAGCCTCTCCATCAACAATCCAGGATCGGCTGTAAACCTTGGTGGTCAAAAGATTATCAAGATCCTCTTCAGCTGTGGGTCCTATCACTAGTAACACTTCTGACACTTGTGACTTCTGACAACACCTCAGGTCTACTTGAGTTACATACAAGGTTACATAAATGTGTTTGGTTGGCACACAGAACGCATCCATTCAACAAATAAATCGTAATATGGAATCTGATTTTTATTTCAACAAATTCACTATCTGGGGCACATTTACTTACCCAACCGCTGGAGTTCACCCAAGCCAAAGTGCATTGTCCGACGATAATGCACTCTGCCGCGGTTCACTAAAATCGTGCGCCCTATATCTTGGATGTGTCGCTTCCCCACTCAGGTCTGACAGAGTTCACCATCTTTTAAGTGGTGCATGTAAGTGCTTGGGTTTGCGACACAAATTAAAAGTTAAATCCTGTGCTCAGTTCGAATCAGTCAGATCGTCCGACGGCACTACTTCTAAATTGTGTTTCATGGAAGCCAGCGCAGCTGCACCAAAAAAGGATTGAGTGCTCCAAAATCCCAGCGCAGATACTTGTTAAATATCTGTGCAAGCTGTGTAATCCCCGAAAAAGGCGCACAGTCTGATGGAAATGAGCAGAATGACCTTTAGTAAATAAGCCCCTCTGTGTATTTACATGGCTGCCTGTCCCTAGGTGACAGGATTGCCCTTGATGCAATTTAAAAATAGCCATCAGAATATGGGACAGAGCTCAAAAATAGCAGCCCAAATATTGGGTGGCTTTATTGGATTTGGAGGCCAGTAAAAATAATATGATCTACTACAAAAATAGGTATAGCCTCCTACACTTAGTAAGTAGTCTTTGCAGTGTAGGCAGTGATGGAAATGTAAGTCGTCCGAGGAAAAGCAGGAGAGCAGCCCACTGGGAAAAGCAGTCCATCTGTCCTTTGCCAGAAATGCCATATGGCCAGTCCGGCACTGTTGATTATCATAACTTGGAAATCATTACTATCAAATTGGAATGTTTTTTGTTGTCCTGCCAGTCATAAATTTTTATACTAACCCAAGATATTCCCTTGTCACAATGTAGCTGTATAACTGAAGTGGCAGCGAGAACATACAGTTACGTCAGGAGATCATATGGGCCAGGCTAATGCTCCAAAGATTTGGTCAGTGACCACAACTATTTAACCATTTACAGTCTGCTGTCAATTCTGAAAGCTGCCTTTAAATATATGGAGAAGCATATCACAACCCAGCACATTAATCGTGGGGTGCCTATGATTGTCATGGTAGCTGAAAACCTTTCATAGACCCCCAGGGCTGCCATATAGGAATATCTATTAGATATTAATACTGACAGTTTTGAATGCATTAGTATCAACAGTATACTAATACATTATAGAAGCAATCAAAGGTTAAAAATTTGACTTCCTCTAGTCCGACAAAAAAAAATCATTTTGAAATAAAGTATGTAAAAAAAAATTAAAAATACATTTCGTATTAACAAAGAAAAACTTTTTTTAAAATTAAGAATGTTTTTATTTTGTAAAAGTGTAAAAAAATACATATGTTTGGTATTTCCACAAAAGCAACAACCCCCAAAATAAAAATAAAATGTCACACACTGCATGGTGAACACTGTAAAAATAAATCAAAAACATTAAAAATTGAATTTTTCCTTATGTCCCTAGTGAAAACATTTTAAACGATAGCCAATAATTTTACTATTACAAAGCTAGTTCAAATAAAAACTCCATCTTACCCCCCCCCCTAATAATTAGCAGGAAATTGGGTACAAATAAAAAAAATCTAATTATTTGTTGAATAGATGATTTTATTGTCCAAAAGTTAAAAAAAAAAACCTGTAAAACCCTACATGTGTTTGGTATTGACATTTATAATAAAGGTTGAATGTTATGTAGTGATTAACCCAAAATTTAAATGTCACAAAAAATATCCCAAAAGCACAGAACCATAATCTGTATGACAAATAGAAGTTGGATTGTCTTTCTCTAAGATTATGTATATTGATATATTTTAAAGGATTTTAAGGTGAATTCCAGATATTGGCAAAGAGAAGACAGTTTATTACAGAGCCAATTATAAATTTGTCACTGCTCAAATAGTCACCCTGACACTGGTTTTCCCCTGATAAATATTTGCTGAAAAATATTTGTCCTTATCTATGTGACATACATAGCAATAAATTGAAATATTTCATGTTGAAGTTTTAGCTAGTATACTGTAGTATACTAAGGAAAAGACTTATGAGCTGAGTAATCTACATAAAGGGTAAGTGTCTGCTGTATTACACACCAGATACCTACCGTAAACTGCCGCAATTGGTGCTGGCACTGAACATGGCAGTAAGTCTTTTAGGTGCTGTGGTCAAAACCCGTAAACAGCCATGGAGCACAGGTACCACCAAATCGGCAACCCACACTGGGGAGCCAATCGGTTGCCTTGACAGCCGGGAGTCCCCCTTTAGGCTTGAGGGCTGGGAGTCACCACTCTAGGCTATTATCGATAAGCACATATTTTTCATTATCAATAACCAAACAAAGACGTACTGCAGTATAGTGTATATGATTTAAACATACCTAAAAAAATTTTAAAATATTAAGCAATGTATACTATTTTATGAGTTGTGTATGGGGGCAAATAGCGCTTCTTGAAACAGTATATTGTATCAATGATCAGACCCTACTAGTTTCAAAAACTGGTTCCCAGGGTAGTTAAAGCACATAATAAATAAAATTCTTGTCCTAAAATTATTCTATTTAATATAAAAATAAGAATTGGAAAAAAAACTGAAAACTGTTTTTCACCACTTTGTTGTCAATTAAAAATTTGAAGACAAAGTTCTGAAAAGGTCAATGAATTGGAGAAAGTACAGGGGCAATGCCTGCACTAGGAGCTAAGGCAGGTTAAGCAGTGTTGGACAGGAGGGCCTCGGGCCCCCCAGTGAAATTGATTCTGGAGGCCCACCTACTTCTACATGGAAAAATGACATGTACATTTTTAGGTGTGATGTCCTCTCAGTGAAAAATTATTAAAGCCAGGAAGAGAAAACCAATCTGTGTGTGATGCATAAGCCAAATGGGTTCAGTGAAAAATCAGTGATGTGATAAAAAAAATACCAATTTGAGTTCACCCTTCCTCTGCTGCTATGTGTTGTGATGCATGCAGCTGCTGAGTGTTAATATGGAGAGCTAATTATTTTGTACCAACATCTTATTAAATTTTATAGAGTTTAATTCAATTCCCGGGATAGTGAGCAGAAGGGGCAGAGTCAGCAAGGGAGCAGGGGCGGGGCCAATAGGTTTTGGGGCACTTATGTAGGCCAGTTTAAACCTGAGTAAGCACACTTTTCCTTTTTTTTACACCATACTTTTCTTTAGAATTTCTTGAAAGCCTCTAAAATGATGACCAATCATTATTGTGGATTAGCCACAGCAAATTCAGCAGTCAGTGAAAAACAGATGCTCCAGAGAAGAAACATTTAATTGTGTGTGTTGTTTAATCTCCTCCATTGTTTTAACTACATTGGAGTGCAGTGATAGGGTGCGTAAACATGGAATACAACATATGTTAAATAGTCATATAGAGAAACCATGTTTTTAACCCCTTAGTGACCCAGCTCATTTGTGCCTTGAAGACCAAGCCCTTTTTTCAAAATTTGCCCAATGTCACTTTATCCAGTAATAACGTTAGAATGCTTCCCCAATTTGTCTTGGGATTGTTTTTTCATGACATGTTGTATATTTTGGTTAATATATTTTGCATTTCTTTATGAAAAAAAAAATTTGGCCAAAATTATGAAATAAATTATCTGTTTTCAAAATTCTAAATGTTCTGTTTTTCAAACTGATAGTCTTACTACCCAAATTAGTTCATAATTAACGTTTACCATATCTCAGCTTTGTGTTGGCATCATTTTATAAGTCTCCTCCTGTTTTATTAAGATGCTAGAAAAATAACAAATCGCACAGCCAGCAGAACAAGCAAAAGGGTAGCAAGGCGCAGAGGTCAGCCTGGAGCCACGTTCTGCTACTGCCCTCACCCAGGAACCCAGCAAACAAAGACCATCCCACCTGCAGCATGGCAGGCATAGCATTTTTTCTCCCAGAGTATAGGAGACAGGTTGATGCATGTCCCTTGTCTCGCACATGTGCTGAGGCTGGCGGTTCAAAGATTACGTGGTACATGTTTGCATTTTTGGCATTCACACCCTGCTTCCGCTTGCCTCTGCACTGCAGAGGAACTTATATCTGTTACCAACAGTACTTTACCAACAATGACTGGGCCACTATGAGGGGCATTGCCCCCAATATTCCACCAATATGGTCAGTGCTTTTGATCTATCCTTGTCTGCTTCCTTACACTATGGTAACCCAAATAAATAACTATATATCCATAAACCAAGGTAATGAGATAATAAAAGTCACTTTTACATGTGAGCCATTGTATTAGCCGCACAACAACAGAACGCTCTGCGATTCATAAGAATTTGAGCAAGAGCGTTATAACATAGGTGTAAATAATGGAGGATGGTGTGAAATAAAAACTTTTTCCAGAACATGTGTGTGTTTTTGGTGTTACATATAGCTTTATAGATATGTTCTGGGTTGCGTTGTTAATATTTTTTAGGAGAAGAGGATCGAATGTTCATCGTATCAGTCAATTTTCGCGAAAAAAAAACTATCACAAAATAAAAGGCAATAAGAGAGAAAGTGTGTTCTTAGAAAGTTCTGTATAGAAAAGGGCTAAAAGCATGAATATTAGTTGATATTATCCCTTTTCAAAATGTAGTAACATATAAAGTGTTCAAGGGCATCCGATTGGGGTGCGTTGATCCACTCCTCCAAATTGGGACATGAAAAAAGCGCTGGCTTGCTTAAAAGATATTTCTTAAAAATCTTCTTTATTTAAGCCAAATGGCATTAAAACAATAAAAGGTTGTTAAAATTACAAGAATGGAATATCGCGTTTCGCCCTGGAACTTAGCGCTTCACCAGATTCCTGACTCTGAATGAATTGTAATTATATACAGTGCCCCTGTTTGAAATATATTATACCTCCATAATAAACGCTATGATATTATGAGCCACAATAATGTATTATAATTAAGGCTCCCATAATTAATGTTGTTATACAACTTGCTGCTATAATGTATTACAGTAAATATAGGTTACCACATAATGAATTTTATTATATAATATTTTTCCCATAAAATATTATATTGAAAAAATGCCCCTATATAGAAGTATGGTACATAATGGGGCAGATTTATCAAGCTCTCTGAAAGTCAGAATATTTCCAGTTGCCCATGGCAACCAACCACAGCTCAGCTTTCATTTTACCAGTGCTCATGAATATTTTAAAGGGGAGCTGTGATTGGTTGCAATGGGCAACTGGAAATATTCTGACTTTCAGACACTTGATAAATCTGCCCCAATATGTGCTAAGTACATCCTGTAGAGCACCATATGCAGTTGTAAGAAGCTCTTCAAAACTCAGATGCAATAATTATTTTCCCCACGAGAACAATATTCATGTACGGAAGTGGGCTTAGGACCCTGGTCGCACTTGTTACCTCTGCCACTTCTTCTTAGCTGTAAAAAGAGGTTTGATTTGGTAGGAAAGCTCATGGCCTGATTTTTGTCATGAACTAGGCCAACAAGGTAATATAGAATTTTAGAAGGACAATCTATGTTTTATATTTATCATTTAGTCCATCTTCCCTTTTATAAGACGGTCTTTGTTTATGCTATTTATCTGTTCATAAAATAATGAACATACTACAAATACCAACAGAAAACGCGTTTAAGACCTTGAGTTCAGACCCTGTTTTTAGGGTGAGCTGATTCTTTTTTTCCCTCCTTTGGAGATATTGTCATGTTATCAGGCCATGTAATGTCATTACTGCAGCCTGTAAAAACAAAAATGAGTGTGGAGTGAGGCATTGAACTGGACCAGCAAGAAGTAAGTATGGGTTCTTCGATTTATAGCCCTTCTTGCTAATGCAAAACAATTTCCTGAACCCGTAAAACGCCTTTCAGACAAACCCAAGGATTAAGAATCAAGTGAGACCACAGAGTTTAAAATAACTCAAGACCCACCAAAGACTTCGGACCCCTGAAAGAAAACAAATTGAAGACCCTAAACCAGGGGTCAGGAACCTTTTTAGCTGAGAGAGCCATGAACGCCACATATTTTAAAATGTTATTCCATAAGAGCCGTACAATATGCACATGCCCCAAGTAGATAGCTGGTCCCAGTGTCACAGGTGCCCCTGCGATCTACGTCTTGATCCTGTACCTCAACCTTGGCTGCCACCGTGGAGAAGTGGTGCCTCTGGAATGACCTGGTGGTACCATGCTGCAGCAAGACCATCCTGCTTTGCGGCGGGCTCTGGCGAAGACCAGGTGCCACTTAGATTCCGGTCCTAGGTGTCTGCTTACATCATCATCATTCGTGGTGGTCCAGGGGGTACACTACTCCAAATCTTGACACCCACCACATGCCTTCCAGTAGATAGGTAGTCCCTGCACATGCCCCCAGTAGATGGGTAGCCACAGCATATGCCTCCCAGTAGATGGGTAGCCACAGCACATGCCTCCCAGTAGATTGGTGCCAAGCACTGCCTCCTCATTTAGATGGGTAGGTCCACAGCACGTGCCTCCCATTAGATGGGTAGCCACATGCACGTGCCTCCCAGTAGATGGGAGCCACAAGGAGAGCCACTCGTGCCGTCCCAGTAGATGGGTAGCCACAACTTCACTTGGTGCCTCATCCAGTAGATGGGTAGCCACAGCACGTGCCTCCCAGTAGATGGGTAGCCACAGCACGTGCCTCCCAGTAGATGGGTAGCCACAGCACGTGCCTCCCAGTAGATGGGTAGCCACAGCACGTGCCTCCCAGTAGATGGGTAGCCAACAGGCCAGTACCCACTCCAGTCCAATGTCGATCAGTCTAAGAATCTGTCTGAGAGCCAGATGCAGCCAACAAAGAGGCCATAATCTGGCTCCCGAGCCGTAGGTTCCCTACCCCTGCCCTAAACCATAAAGAGATCAAACTTTTTGGAGGTTTTATGGCAGGTAGGAAATGTCATATCTAAATGTTTTGTATCTCCTCTGAACTGTGCTTTTTCGCCATGTTGTTGTGGGATAAAAGAATAGTTGGGGCATTATTTAACCAAGGCACAAATGATAAAAGATTTATTGCTGTCCATTCAGGAACATCAGGCTATTCTCAGAAGTAACCACATGGTAAGATCCAGACAGCCACGGCAGACAGATAAACTTATGCCTTTGAGAAAGGGGAAACAGAAAAATGTGCATGGTACAGATAAAGAAAAAATCTTCACCACAACTTTGAGCTCGTCACGCAAGGCTGATAACCACTCTCATTTTGTCTGCTGAAGTTCTGCATTTGTAAAGTCCTCAAGTCTACAATAACTTTCTTTCTCAAAATGACACAATGATGTGTCTGACTTCCAACAACAGTCAACCTATGCTATTTGTCACATTTTAGTCTTGCAGCTGATTTAAGCAGGAATCTCCTGTCTACCCGCAATGTATTTTTTGTTATAGTAGACATGCTATGATAGCCAGTCATGTCACGTATGAAAATGTTTTCTGTAATGACAATTGTAGTTCAAAATATTGGAGGCAATTCTGCAATTCAAAATCTATAAAACATTATATACTCTTTTACAGATCCTAGCCATGAATTTTCCGTAGATTTAAACCATTCAAAAATATTTTACATAAGTAATGGTGGGTTCAGAAAAAAACATTGTTAGGAAGTTTGCCTGAGGTTTTTACTGAAATTTATTTTATCCCCTCAAACCCCCACATGTTTCCCCTGGGCTTCTCCTCCGACTCTATCCCATCCTGCTCTCGCTGTTCTTCTCTTTCTTACCTTATTAGTATCTCGTTATACTACCAAAAGTGGTCCAAAAAGGGAAACCAATGAACCAGTGAAATTTTCATGGGTGTGGGGAGAGAAGGTTAGCCTGCTGGTTCAGTCCCACATGCATGCTGCTACGGCTGAGTATGCTGTCTCTTATAATAAGGTGACAGAGGACACAATCTAGGAAAGCAACCTAGTCAGAGCCACAAGCTCACATATGTCCACCAACCTCAAATTGCCTACAATATATACATAACATACTGAACTAGACAAAGAAGCAATAGAAGAAGGCACCCCAGCACAATTGGCTGATTGCACCTGGCATAACAGCTAAGGCCATGACTAGGGACAGTAGGTTTACTTTATCGTATGACTTAGTTTTGTTTTCTAACATTTAGAAAATGGTAACAAATTTTTAAAAACAAGGCAAACATATTTGTAATGTGAAATTACAATTCTGTTGAGAAAAAAATTAAACATGGAAACTATTGATTTACTTCAATACTCATAAAGCAGCTATTAGTTACTTCAAATTGGTCACAACTAGAGATAGCGCACATACCTCGTCCCAGCTTTCTTTGCTCTGTTCTGGCTCTTGCTCTCCCTCTCTTTGCTCCCGAATACTTAGCCCGCCTCGAGAAAAAGGCATCTCCCGCCGTTTTGCTTTTTGGCGCGGCCAGAAACAGAGCCATATCACAGCCAGGAGACTCTGCACTCCCCCAGCATGACGTGGTACCCTACACGTGTGGATAGCAGTGGTTGGCTGGCCCGATCATTGACCCCGAATGACTACCCCCCTCCGGCTCGCTCGGATCATTCGTGTCTCGTGATGCCGCTAGGAGAAAGCTGCTGCTGTCAGGGAAAGCGTTAGGCTGTTCTATTAATAGTTTAGGCGAGGATTCTACAAGAACCCAACAGCTAGTACCCATATTGTGAGGAATTTGCAGGGGCTTGCTACCGTTGTGTTTAGCTCTTAGTGACACACATTCCACCTCAAACACCAAATGGGACAATTTATTAGGGGTTTGATTTCATTAGGCACATCTGCCAGTTTCTTTTTATTTTACGTTATTTTTCATAACTCACACAGCGTCATCTCATCTGGCATAGCGTGTGCTTTCATACTTGGCTAGAAAATAGCCATAGGAGAAGTCCAAAAAAAAAAATTAAGTTATAACTTTCATTTTCAAAATGTTTAAACCCGAGGGCTAGGGGTAGAGGACGTGCGGGGATGGGCGTCCACTACTGCAGGGGTGTCATAGGGCCGTGGTCCTGGCGGGGTGAGGACACCACCTGCGATGAGGGAGCAGGGAACGCCGCAGAGCTACACTCCCGGTTTCATGTCTGAGTTACTGGGACTCGGGTAGAGCACTGTTGATGGCCAAACAGTGCGAACAGGTGATGTCTAGGATTGCCGACAATGCTTCGAGCATTTTGTCCACCAGTCATGTCTTCCACCGTCCACCCATGTCACCGAATCAGGCACTCTCTCCGCTCCTCGCCCTCTCCCCTGTCCTCCCCCCAGAGTCTGCCCCCTCCCAGGAAATTTGGCATTTGAACCGGCTACTCTGGGAACTGTTTTCTGGGACCCTTCCACAGTCACAAACCACTTGTCCCGGTTGCTGCTGGCAAATTTTCCGATGTCCCGGTTTTCCACCTTCTTGACGTAGGGAAGAAGTGTGTAAAGAGGTGTCCGACGATGAGGAGACACGTTGCAGACAGTGTGAAGTTGTTGTTCAGGGGCAGAAGTCCGAGGGGGAGCAGACTGAGGGATCGGAGTTAGTGAGGTGACAGACCCAAGCTGGGTTGAGAGAGGCCGGTGACACACAGTGCTTCTGAGACGAGGAGAGTCCTCGCCAGAACATTGAAGAGGCAGTGGTTCGGCCAGACGGGGAGGCGGGCCAAGCTTGGTGCATCCAGCGCCAAATGTGTCACGTAGTGAAGCTCCCGTGGAGAGGGCTCCTCCGCGGCGAGGGGCTAGATTTTCAGAAGTCTGGAGGTTCTTTAAGGAAAACACCGTATGACCGACGGACTTGGTGTGGGCAACCTTTGCCAACCAGGATCAGCGGGGTTCCACCACTACTAGCTTAACAAACCACCAGTATGCGCAGGGCATATGAATGCTAACACCCCACTCTTGCACCAATCGCCTTTCATCCCAGCTTAGTCCTTTGCACGACTTGTCTCCCGGCCCTTGCCTCCATGTCCTTCCCCGTGGTGCACCTTTTCCCCCCCACCCGTCTCTAGTCCGCACATATCCCGCGATCCTTGCCCACTACCTCTACCCTACGTCCGTTCGCTCTCCATACCCCGAGACGCTGGAGGCGGAAAAGGAAATATAGTGTCAAACCCACCCGCACTGCCACAGCCTCTTACTGTCCACTATCTCAATTGCTTAGCCTGGATATTGCTGCCTTTATGCTAAGTAGAGACCTGCGGCCTTTTCGCAACCTCATGCGTGCGCCTGCCCGCCCCCCTCTTATTCGTAAGATTGAGTAACCTCAATAATAACCTTTACTCTCCAGAACTCTCTACAAACCAGCGCTAAATCAGCTTGCATTTAGCTCCTTCTCCATAAAGCGATGCCCATTAAAGTCTAAAAGGACTAGCTATTATAGGTGGTTCAATACAAACACGCCTACAGTTAATCCGCGTGGCCCTATTCTAATTCCCGTATGAGAGGTTCCAACGATTTGCTCTCCGCTAGAATCTCAGCACGTCCCCAACTGAGCCCCAACCATCGTGTCGCCTCCCCGACTCTCCCTCCCGCTTGCTCTCCATACCAGATTCTGGTGAGTCAAAAGTGGCCAATTCTAGTGCACACTCCATAATCCTGACGTGCACCATGGAAGCATTAATTTGCAGGCTGGGATTTTAGCAGATTCTTTACCTGGCAGATGGCTCTTGGTCATAAGCATACGTTGGCTTTCCTAACTCTCGGCGCTTCTTCCCTCTTGGGTATTCGGCATTCTTCTCTCGGCACTACCTCTTCGGTCCGATCGCTAGAGCGCTCAAAGGCAACTCCCGTGCTGACCCACGGGCGAGCCCTACACATCTGCCCGGCTCACTCCTGGTCGCATGCACCTACTCCGACCCTCGACTGGACGTGGAATGTGTGCCTTGTGCGGGCCGCACATATTCCATACGTCAAATTTTGGTTTAACTATGGCTCCGCATCATGGCCGACAGTCCGTTGCTACCTCGACAGCGAGGGTCATGATACGCCTTCGACAAGCCGAGTCTGCGGGGCCATCGGTCACGGCTCTTAGGCCTAATGCCTCCCTCCACCTCACTCCTATCTCCTCCAACCTCGGGCATGCGACCTTCTCTTGGCCACAGATTCACTAGCCGATTTCAACTGCAAGCCGCGATAGCAAATCCCAACAAGGCGCGATCATCGTAGCGACTGATCTGTCACCGCTGAACCTGAAGCAGGCATGGTCTGTGTGTGACAACGGCCGTACCTGGTGGCGGCTCTGCATCTCGGCATGATCTGAACATGTGCCATGCCTGCCCATGTCCGTTAAATCTGATCGTTCAGAGTTTCCATCAGACATACCCCAACTGTCTGGATTTGGCTCACAGACGGTGCGCCGCACCTCTGTGGCGCATTTACAGTGAAGTCCGCAGCAGATGCTGCCAGCTCTCAGGCAGCGCGAGCGGCCGCCTCCACTCCCGCTCACCGACTGTTATTGCCACGTTCCACTAGGTGGATTCAACTATAACCATGTTATCCCAGAGTTTACCCAGCAGGCGCATGAGGCGATTGTACGTACTGCCAGATGCAAACTCTCGCTCACCAGAACTGGTATCAGCGGCAGTCAGCCGTCCTCAAAGTCTACAATGAGGAGTGGGCGTGGATTGTCGGAATCATGCTGCTCACGGTGTGCTATAACTTCGAGGAGTCAAACACCAGATGGTCATTCGAATAGCGCAACGCATCATCACCGCCTCACCATCCCCGCTGGCTTGGCCTGTTGAAAAGCCTCTCTGATCAGCTGATCGGAAGCTTTGCGCTCTCACAGAGACAGGGGAATAAGATATCCCCTTGTTTATAGCAAGCCAATCCCTCCAGGGATCTGTTTCTCCAGCGGCTATCTGATCGAGGTGGAGGGAGATGAGGAGAGAGGAGGAGAAATTGTTGCGAGACACAAAGAGGGGACCATGTTCAGTCATTCATGTCAGCGGTTATGGGCAGAGAAGAGGAGTTGGAGGAGTTGGAGGAGGAGGAAATGGCAGTCAGGCCAGTGAGGGGAGTGAATTCTTGCGCGTGGACCTACTGGCGCATATGGCAGATTTCATGCTAGGCTGCCTATCCCGTACCTCGCATTCAAAGATTTATTCCAGCACGATTACTGGTGTCCAGCCATGGCAAGGGTGAATTACAAGGCTTTGCCAGCTTTATGTCACCCCAGCAAGACACTGTCACCTGTCCCCATCTCGGCAGGTAGGCTGATCTTTACAGAAAGATGGTGAGGGAGTACGTAGCTGACCATACCATAGTCCTAAATGATCACACAGCTCCCTACAACCATGGTTTCAAAGCTGGACATGTGCACGAACTGCGCTGTACGCCTTGGAGGTTCTCTTGCCCTGCCCTGCCGCTAGCGTGTTGTCCGAGCGGGTTTTCAGTGCAGCTGGTGGATCATCCCGTAAGCGTACATGCCTGTCGACTGACAGCGCTAAGGCTGACGCTTATTAAGATGAATAAAGCCTGGATTTCTCATAATTTCCAATCTCCACCAGTGAAGAAGTCAACCTGAATATATTTAGCACTCCTCCTCCTCCTCATTTTCCTCCTCTCCTCCTCTTTGTACAGTAAAGCAGAGGAAACTGGCTATTTTTTGACAGGGGCCCACTGGCTCTAGCTATAGTACTTTATGCATTTAATTTTCTGCGAGGCCACTACCCGTCCCTCTGTTTTTAAACAATTTTTGGGACTGCCACACTACAGGCACTCAATCTATTCAATTTTTCTGGAGGGCCACCTACCTGCTGCCTCTGGTTTGAAAACTTTTTTGGACTGCCACATACAGGCACTACATCTATTTCATTTTTCTGGAGGGCCACCTGCCTGCTCCTCTGGTTTGAAAACTTTTTTGGACTGCCACATACAGGCACTATCCAAATTAAATTGTCTCCATAGCGAAAGCTCCACACGTTGTACTCCATTGCTACCTCCAAAGGCCGTCCATATACTGCCTCCATACATCGTCCCCTTATCAAACGAGGTGTGTCAGGCAGAAATTTGGGTTGTTTTCATGGATCCACATCAAAGTTGTTAACTTTGTCGAACACCTGCTGTGTTATCCACAAAAGGATATACTGGCAAACTTTTATGATTAACCGATATTATTTCACGCTTACTTGCGCATCTGTGATTACACTGCTGTGTAATCCACAAAATATACTGCCAAATTTTACCATTTACGGATATTATTTCAGCGCTTCTTGCGCATCTGTTTACATTCCCCTCACCCGCCATATCCCAAACTATAAGAACGCTACTAAACTTAACTTGGTGGAGGCTGGGACAGAGTCTGACCTGGGCTGGTCATATACTGGCGACGCCGAGATTGCGGGCCTACATCGGTCCAGGTCTCAAAGGCCCTACTAAACCTCCCTCCTCCTCCCACCCCTCCTCCACCTCCCTCCTCCTCCCCTAATTACCATCCGTGGGCATGGGCCATCATCGGTAGCTCTAGGACACAGCAGCAGTGCCGTCGCTACGACAGCAAGCGGTGCTCAAACTGCTGAGCCTAGGCGATAAAAGGCACACCGCCCAAGAGCTATTACCAGGGCATTCCACATCAAACTTGTTAACTTGGTCGCCACCCTGCTGTTAATCCACATAATATACTGGCAAACTTTATTATTACCAATATTATTCAGCGCTTCTTTGCGCATCTGTTTACATTCCCTCCACCGCCATATCTAAACTTATAAGAACGACTACACACTTGATCTTATAACAAAGGTTCTTAGAGTGCTGTTTGGGGAGTTAGGCCTAGAGACAGGGCTTGGATTGGCGAAGCTCGCCTGGCAGCGGAGCGCCAGCTCCACCCAAGATCCAACTAACATAGTTTGAACTGCCAGCACCTTTAATCTATACTAGTTCACTGCCTCCATAATAATAATAATAATCTTTATTATATAGCGCCATCAATCCGTAGAGCTTTACAATCATAGGAAACAAATACAAATGTAATATAACAGAGCACAACATTTATGGAACAACAGGGTGAGGTCCCTGCTCGCCAAGCTTACGGATTTATGAGATGATGGGGTAACACGAGGTAAAGAATATTAATGTCAAGCCATCTTCTTAGGGAATAGAACAAAAATATAATAAATGAATGATTGTCGCTTAACCACTCAGCCGTCATCTTATATACCAGGTCCAGGGGAATGGGACTGCAGAGAAAGTCTGGTGCCTGTGGTTCGGATAACAGATGGGATGACGATCAGGACGGTTTATAGAAGAAGTTAAAAACTTATGACAGTTTAATGAGTGTTATAGGCTTGCCCTAAGAAATGGGTTTAAGAGCACGTTTGAATACTTTGGAGGTTAGGATAGTCTGATAGTCCGGGGCAGAGCATTCCATAGAATTGGTGCCTCTAGAGAATAGTCTTGGAGACGCGAGGGGGGTCCGCACTAGGGTAAGGTTAATCTAAGATCACTGGTGGATTAAGAGCACGGGTTTGGCGATAGACTTGAGAAGAGAGGAGAGGTAGGGGGGTGCAGCATTATACACGGCTTAATGAGTGAGGGTTATTATTTTAAACGTATTCGAAAGGAGATGAGCAGCCAGTGCAAGCGACTGGCATGAACTGTAGATACATGGTCCCCCATTATCAAACGAGCTGTCAGCGCAGAATTTCGGTTGTTTCATGGCTTAACAACAAAACTTGTTAATTGTGCGCCACCCTGCTGTGTAATCCACAAAATAACTGGCAACTTTATCATTACCAATATTATTTCAGCCACTTCTTGCGCATCTGATTAATGTCCCCTCACCGCCAATCCTAAACTTATAAGACGCTACTACACTTGATCTTATACAAAGGTTCTTAGAAGTGCTGTTGGGGAGTAGCCTAGAGACAGGGCTTGGATTGGCGAAAGCTCGCCTGGCAGCGGAGCGCCAGCTCAGCCAAGATCCAACTAACACTAGTTTTAACTGCAGCACCTTTAATCTACTACTAGTTCACGCCTCACAACATGGTCCCCTTATCAACGAGCTGTGTCAGGCAGAATTTTGGATTGTTTTCATGGCTTCCATGTTAACTTTGTCGCCCACCCTGCTGGTGTAATCCACAAAATATCTGGCAAACTTTTATCATGTCCGATATTATTTGAGTGCTTCTTGCTCCTCCTTTGGTTCCTCTCTGCACCCATTGGTTGAGCCTGAGTCCTTAGGGTATGTCGCATGCACTCTCTAGCCTGCCGCTGCTGCCGCTGCCTCGCATGCCGTCCCCTATAGTGTCAGGGATCAGATGTTGATGTTTTAGAGTGCTCATCTAGCTTCATTCTGTCACTCTGTAATGGCCATAGCTGTTGCCCATAATTTTGGCATATGGTGCGTTTAAGAAGTTAAGCAGCCTCAGAGGCATCCATGCATGCTGCCCCTGCTGTTTCCTGTCCATTTCCGTGGTGTTTCCATCCTTTTCTGAGGTTTCCAGGTGTTTGGCCAAGCTTCCCTGTGCAGAGCCTTGGTCCCCTTGAAAAATGCTCGAGTCTCCCATTGACTTCAATGGGGCTCGTTATTCGAGACGAGCACTCTAGCATCGGGAAAAGTTCGTCTCGAATAACGAGTACCCGAGCATTTTAGTGCTCGCTCATCTCTAGTCACAACATTTTTCAAAATGGTTACAAACTTTGCCAAAAAATAAATCCTGTAATATACCTCAGATTCCATGGACATGAACAGATATCTGGCTGCATAATTTGTGGCCGGATATCCATCCCCATATGGCCCCACCAGGTACTGTGAACACACATGTGGCCAATGTACGGTTGACGGGAAAAAGATAAAAGATATCTTTTCCATACTTTTGGCCACGCTGGTACGCATCCCTATGAAGAGGGGAGGGTAAAACATGAGGTGTTATTAGCGAAAATTGTGAATTTCTCTGATTTTAATCCCCTTCCCACAATTCATAAACTGACATTCATTATGAATATTAATACAATTCTAATCGTCAAGATTTGAACCGGCGATCTGTGGCCTTTCTAGTCTCTTCTCTACCACTGTGCTATGTAACCGGATTGTTTCCACCTGTCTTTTTCTTGCTAGTGTTTCTGCACTACCTGCTGGTGTTTATTAATCATAGCTATGGTAATTTGTATTATCCTATCAGAAGTAGTCGGGCTCCTGCTGGTTTTGTCATTCAGTATTTACTAGGTATTAACATATATGCAGCTTATCCCTGTCTCTGTTCTGTAGGAATATAGCTATAGATAGTAGCTTTTTTCTTTGATTGTGATGAGAGATTCTGTGAAATTCGTCTTTTCTCTTGTATTCACTCATCACTTTTCTGTCTGTTCCCCTTTGTCAGTGTTTATTTTATGGTGAGTGTATTTGGACCTGCTCTTGGTCTGTGGCGCTTAGCTGTGCTGTTCCCTATGCTTTTAATATACGAAAAATAAAGAATAACCTTTTTCTGCCTGACATGTTGTGCATGACGTATTGATTTATTCCTAAATATGTGACTATTTGGACCTGCTCTGGTTGTTACTCACTATTCCTGTCCACTCTATTTGCCTTCTTCTTGCTTTCAGTCTGGGTTGTGTGTTTGTGTGCATGCAGAGATTGCTTGTTCACCAAGTATTTACTCGCAGCAATTGTTTCATTAGGGGGGTCCAAATTTAGTACACCAGACCCTAGTATCCATTAGTCCTTTTCCGTACTATCTGATAAGGTCTCTGTGTTCAGAGAGAAGTTGTTGAGTCCGGAGCTAGTCCAGGTAACCTGACCACCACCCACAGGCAGGGACTAACTTAGCCTTAAAGGGACAGTTTTCCCTTCCCTGTTTCCCTAGTTCTTGCTTCTTTCTTTATACAGTTTCCTTCTTCCTTTTAAACAAAACTTACAAAAGTAACAAATAACATATCGGTGCTGTTTTATTATAAGTGACAGTCTAAATAGTGATTCTTGGTCATAGGGACCTTTGTCAGACTCAGTTGCAGCAACGAAGTTGGAAAAAAGTTAAATTTTTGCTCACATTGAAAATTAACAATGAAATGATCTTCCATAGGCCACTATTGCAGCACTATTCTTTTAGGTTTTAGGTTTTTAGGTTTTATTTAGTTCACATTTCTTAGTTATTCCATGAAGAAATGGTCCAAACCATTTCAGCATTTGTAAGCCATTACTGTGGTGCCTAAGTAATTACCAGCTTTGCTTAGCATTAACCAGAGAGAGGGAAATTGTGGGTTGTTTTTCAAATATTGACACCAACCACAAGACATTTCTTTCGATAATCTTATAATCACTATCTTTCTCTAATAGCTAGAGAAAGAATGAGAGCCTGACAATAAAATGGCATAGACCATCTGTGGGCCATGGCATATACCATCATTGGAGTGACTAAAAGATATATTTTTTTACCCTTAAAGGGAACTTGTCACCAGGAAATGCATCCAAACCAAAGCCCAACCCCTGTGACTACACAGAGGATTCTGTCAGGGTGCAATGTAAGTTATAACACACAATTATATAGTAATGCCAATTCTTAGAGAAAGCAGAAAGGCAGATTTGCACTGCAGGTGTGATGGGCTTCTGTAACCGGTCTTAACGCATATGTTGCACTTTAGAATCCAACAGTTTGTACATATTGGGGTGGATTTACTTACCCGGTCCTGTCGCAATCCAGTGGCGCATTCTCTGTCCACCAGGTGTCACTGCTGCACTGAAGTCCGTCGGAGTTCACGATCCATTGCTGGTAGCGCGTGTCAAGCTACACTTTTTTTTAAAAAAACCGGCGTTTTTTCCGAATACGTCGGGTTTTCTTAAGGCCACGCCCCCCGATTTCCGTCTTGTGCATGCCGGCGCCGATGCGCCACAATCCCATCGAGTGTTGCAAAAACCCGGGGCAATAGAGGGGAAAATCGGCGCAAAACCGCAATATTCGGGTAACCCGACAGAAAAACGCGATTCTGGCCCTTAGTAAATGACCCCCAATGAGTAGAAGGTGAACATTTTATCTATTTCAATATTTTTATTGAGTTTAACAAAAGTTGTACCATATTAACATCCAGTATAGTAAATGCACAATACAATTATTGGACATAGAAAAGATACAGTATACAGCGCGTACAATGTTATCAAGGAGGAGCAGGTTTGCCATACTATAAAAGGCACATGAGATTTGCGGAAGCCGTATGCCAAGCTGTCAAAGGTGAAGATATTGGGGGTCATTTACTAAGGGCCCGATTCGCGTTTTCCCGTGACTTACCCGAATATTCCGTTTTGCGCCGATTGTACCTGAATTGCCCCGGGTTTTTTGGCGCATCGGGGGGCGTGGTCCGAACGAAAACCCGACGTATTCGGAAAAAAACCGCCGCAATTTAAAAAAAAAAATTGGTAGCGAAAATTTCACTCACCTTCATCCTGGGTAGGCCGGTTGTATTTCGAGGCATTCCAGCGGACTTCAGCGCAGCAGCGCCACCTGGTGGACCGGCGGAACTGCTATGATGAATCCCGGCCGGACCCGAATCCAGACGCAGAGAACGCGCCGCTGATCCGAACGGACCAGGTAAGTAAATGTGCCCCATTTCTTTCCTCATACTCCGTCTATCAAATAAGGAATGAGCAAAGTAATCCTAACGCCATGAAAAGCATGTTAGGCTGATGAATGGGAGAACTGCTATTAATATAGTCTAGTTTTTAGTTCTATTATCCTTTTCTTTCCATAGGAGCCCAGTGCCATATACTCACCACACTCTGCTTGATACAGTAAACGGGAATGCCATGTTTATTAGAAATTTTCAAATTTACCTTGGGGCTTTCTATTCTACCTGACCAAGCCAATAGATTTACCCCTTCCGCTTCCGCGGCAGCCATATAACTTTTTTATTTTTCCATGGACAGATGGATGCATATAGTTGTTTTCTGCGTAACAAATTGCTCTTCAACATGATTGTAATTAAAATTCCATTGCCGTGTACTGGGAGAAGAAAAATTCCAAATGGTGTGGAAATTATGAAAAAAGGCCTTTGCCCCGTTTTCATTGGACTTTACGGATTCACTGTTCCCCCCAAATGACATGTCTACTTTATTCTTTGGGTCTGTACGTAAGGAGATACCAGATTTGTATGGGTTTATAATGTTTTCATACATTACAAAAATTAAACACCTGTACAAAAATATTATTTTGCCATCTTCTGCCCGCTTAAACGTTTTTTATATTGGTGTACGGAGCTGTAGGTTGTGTCATTTTGCCAACTTTTGATGATGTTTTCAATGTTACCATTTTAAGGATTTATGACCTTTTGATCACTTTTTTTTTAGAATTTTAATATTTTTTAAAATGGCAAAAATGCACCATTTTCAAATTTGGGCGCTATTTTCCATACAGGGTTAAATGTAGTGAATAAACGTTATTATATTTTTATAGATCAGCATTTTCAGATAGCGATGCCTAATGTGTTTATGATTTCTACTGTTTATTTTTTTTCTTTAATATATCTTCTGGAAGGGGGGTGATTTTGAATTTTTAGGGTTTATTTAATTTTTTTTAACTTTTTTATTTTATTTTTACAATTTTTCTGACTCCTAGGGGATTTTAACTAGGGTATTGTTAATGTCATTATGACAGTATATGGGATTTTCTCTGAATTACAATGTGTTCATATAACATTGGGCACATCTTTGACCTCTTCCCTCGTCGATCCAACCTGAATCGTCTCCTTTCACAGCTGTTAATCTCCCCATGATCTTTACCTTACCTCACATCCCTCTCTTTTCTCTTATATTTATCCCTACCACTTTCTGTCGTATCGGGCACATTTACTACCTGGTCCCTGCGCGACCCCAATCTGGATGTCACAACACTCACAGGCTATATCAGGATCTGTATTTATTTATAATATATAGTGTCTTTGTCAATTTGTGCCTCTAAGATTGCTATTTGGGCAGTTCTCAACCCCTCTCGACATTTGAAGTAATAATACTGCATGGCGGGAGGTGCGTCCTGAAACGAGCCGGTACAGAAGCATGGTGTGCCAACTGTATGTTACAGCTGGCACGGCTCTCAAGTACCCGCGATCGGAGTTTCAGAGGGATCGCTTGTTCAAGCAACCTGTAAAAGTAAAAAAAAAAAGGTAAAAAACCACTTAACATAAACATTTATTAATAAAAAGAATTACTTAAATAAGTAAAGTCCCCTAAACACAAACATCCCTATACCATTTAATAAAGTAGAAAAACAGAAAATCACCAGAAAAAACCTACATATTGATATCGGGGAGTCCATAACAATCTGTACAATAACACAGTTCATATTGGACCCGCTTGGTGAGCGCCGTAAAAACAAAACCTGAAAACTCACCAAAAATTGACATTTTTCATAATCCCTTCACAAAAATGTTCTAAAAAGTGATCAAAAAAGTTATGTACGCCAAAATGGTATCACTGAAAAGGACAACTCATATGTAAAAAATAAGCCCTAAACAGCTAACCAAAAAATATAACGTTTATCTAAGTAAAGATGGCGATACGAAAATAAAGAGATTTTCTCGTATTAGTTTTTCTTCAGTAAAATTGTAAAAAATACACCCACCGGCCACTTTATTAGGTACACCTGCTCAACTGCTCGCGTAACACTTAATTTCTAATCAGCCAATAACATGGCGGAACTCAGTGCATTTAGACATGTAGACATTGTCAAGACATCTCCTGCAGTTCAAACCGAGCATCAGTATGGGGACAGAAAGGTGATGAGTGCCTTTGAACGTGGGCATGTTGTTGGTTGCCAGAAGGGTGGTCTAAGTATTTAGAAACTGCTGATCTACTGGGATTTTCACGCACACCATCTCTAGGGTTTACAGAGAATGGTCCCGAAAAAGAAAAAACATCCAGTGAGTGGCAGTTCTGTGGGCGGAAATGCCTTGTTGATGCCAGAGTCAGAGGAGAATTGACAGACTGGTTCAAGCTGATAGAAAGGCAACAGTGACTCAAATCGCCAACCGTTACAACAAGGTAGGCAGAAGAGCATCTCCTGAAGCCACAGTAGTCGAACTTGAGGCAGATGGGCACAGCAGCAGAAGACCACACCGGTGCCACTCCTTTCAGCTAAGAACAGGAGACTGAGGGTACAATTGCACAAGCTCATCGAAATTGGACAAGTAGAAGATGGAAAAACGTATGCATGGTCTGATGAGTCGCGATTTCTGCTGCCGACATTCGGATGTAGGGTCAGAATTTGCGTCAACAACATGAAAGCATGGATCCATCCTGCTTGTATCAACGGTTCAGGCTGGTGGTGGTGGTGTCATGGTGTGGGGAATATTTTCTTGGCACTCTTTGGGCCCCCTGGTACCAATTGAGCATTCTGCAACACCACAGCCTACCTGAGTATGTGCTGACCATGTCCATCCCTTTATGACCACAATGTACCCAACATCTGATGGCTACTTTAGCAAGGATAATGCGCCATGCATAAAGCTGGAATCATCTCAGACTGGTTTCTAGAACATGACAATGAGGTCACTGGACTCAAATGGCCTCCACATCACCAGATCTCAATCCAATAGAGCATCTTTGGGATGGGTGGAAGGGAGATTCGCCATCATGGATGTGCAGCCGACAAATCTGCGGCAACTGTGTGGATGCCATCATCAATATGGACCAAAATCTCTGAGGAATGCTTCAGCACTTGTTGAATCTATGCCACGAAGAATGAGGCAGTTCTGAAGGCAAAAGGAGGTCCAACCGTTACTAGCATGGTGTACCTAATTAAGGGCCGGTGAGTGTATATAAAAAACTATATAAATGAGCTATCACTTATCATAGTGATCATAGAATAAAGAAATATGTTATTTTCATGGTACGGGAATGGCCCCAAAAAAAATACAAGAAGAAAGGAAACAAAATTTACAATTTTTTTTCCTGAATACATTTAGAGTTATAAAATCTCATCAATGATCTAATGGCCCACTAAATGAAGTATTTGTAAAGTGTATCTAATGTCGCAAAAAATAAGCCCCTATTTGCCCATATTTCCCAAAAAATAAATATTGTATAGCCAATAAAAAGGGACAGGGATTTAAAAGGGGTTTTTGGTGCACACGATCCGATTTTGGAGCAATCGCACCGGCTTTCATGCGACACATATCGGGGGCGGGCTTTCGGACGATCTGACGGATTCAGACAAACCGCATAATTTAACTTCAAAATTGTGTTGCAAGCCAAGCACTTCCATGCACCGGGAAGAAGAAGGTGAACTCCGGCGGACCTGACCAGGGAAGGGACACATGCAGGATGTCAGGCGCACGATCTTCATGAATCGCGGCAGAGTTCATCCTCGTCAGGGACCGGGTAAGTAAATGTGCCTCACTGGATCCATGCCATAAGTAACTGGCTGCAAGTTCCAGCCAATAAGTATGGGCACTTTATTGGTACTAGAGGTACTGTATTTCCTACATTATGTGGGCGCTGCATGATATTTTGCTGGTACATTGTTTGAACTGTACAAGACCCTAGACCCTAAATAGAAAGTTATTTATAACTTTTAGTAGATCTTTATGAATTCTATGTGTGAAAACATACTTTTTTGGTGTTAGTTATCTCGTGCTCCGTTGTTGGAGTGGAACTTTGTGCAATGGGTGTAATGCTTTTCCTGCAATGGAAATAAACTTGCTGCACAACCAAATGTTGTCGGTTGAGCTCAGGCTATTGCTCACAATGCTTTGTGAATTCCTGGTGATTTTGGCCAGCCTATTACATTCCTTTTTTTTTGATTGACGCTTCCCAGCAGACAATGGTGTAGCACATAATGTTTGCGATTAGTAGATTTGTAAAACATCTTTAGGATTTTGTTGCAAATGTTTCATGACTCGAAATAGGTGATCTGCACAGTACTACCATTATAACACAAGCTGATGATGTAGATGTAGTGACATATTCTGCCTGACAGTCCTGAATTAGGCCCATCGTGCAGGGTCAGGAACCTTTTGGCTGAGAGAGCCATGAACGCACATATTTTAAATGTTATTCGTAAGAGCCGTACCATATGCACATGTCCCCAAGTAGATAGGTAACCCCAGTGTCACGGGTGCCCCTGCGATCTAGGTCTCGTGCCCCTCCCCTTTCCGAGCTCACTCAACTCACCACTTTCCGGCTCCCGTCCCCGCTGACCAGCGCGTGCGCACCGGCACTCGAGATTAAAGGGCTAGTGTGCCGCTGTTTGCGCTGCCCATTCCCGGTTACTATAAAGACCGCGGCTCGCAGTATGCCCTTAGTGCTTCGAACTATGAGGAAGCTTTCCACAGTGTTTCCTTCCCAAGGGTTGGCCTCCCATTGCGACCCTAGACCAGTAGATAGGTAGCCACAGCAAAAAAAAAAAAAAGAATATTCACTTACCAGTGCGCCCTGCAGCCAGCTCCTCATCACTCCCACACTCTTCTCTTTGACCCAGACTTAGACGATGGCACCTGGGTCGTACAAAGGACGTAGGCAGCGGTAATATTGCTGCCGTGTCCAGTGATCAGTCTAAGACACACAGCAGTCACACTATTATTAAAGATCATGAGAGCCAGATGCGCCCAACAAAAGAGCCACAATCTGGCTCCCGAGCCGTAGGTTCCCTACCCCTGCCCTAGTGGATCCATCATTTGTACCCATCACATTTGTTTATGGCAAACACAACCGTTTATCTCTCTAACATATGCACGAAGCCTGGCACGTTTGATTTCCTGTGCCATGTTTCTGAGTGTACAGGTGAAGTGAGAACTACTTGAAAAATGTTAGAATTTTTTTACAGTAAGAGCTATAGAATAAATATTTTGATGAACCATTTGGGAGAAAATATACAATTTAATGGATATATTTATTTATACATATTTATATATTATAAATGATGGGCTTCAATGTATTACATGCTTTTCACCAGAAATATTTATTTTATATTTTACAAACGAGAGATTCATATTGAAATTCCTACAATTTCCCACCCACAATGAGCCGCAAATTATAAGTTGCTAATGGAATGCTTTGGCACAGATAACTACATGAGGTTTTCTCTAACTGCTTTGTCAGGGAATTTACTTAATACAAGAAGCTTTCATGAGCTAAGACCACTAACAGACCCATCTTTCCAGCTGAACCCAAAATATAGGAAGCTTGCGGTGTAGTAATCATAGATCTCTTGTTTTAGCTATATGCATTATGATATGATGAAGTTGGGAATGTTGTGATATCTACATTTATCACATTTTTTTTTACTTTTGGATTCTGTATATAAAACTAAAAAAAGAAGACATACCAGTATGTTTTTTTACTTAGCTTCTTTTCACAAGTTTAAATTTTAAGTATTATTATTTTTTCTTGTGGGACAAGAAAAAAGTCATAGCTTTTAAAGGAAATCTACCATAAAAAAATCAAGCATGATGAACCAGGGACACTGACTCATAGATCCATTCCCTGTGACTGTGGTAATCTTCTTATACTATATTTGTTATCCATGACCTTTCTTTTAAAATCAACTTTTTACATTATGCAAATGAGCCCTGAGGGAGCTGTTACCATAGCCCCATCATGCTGCAGCTTTACAGACTGTTACACTGTCTCACCTGCCCTCCTGGTTCCACAGCACTTCACCCCTCCATTTACCTGTTGTAATCTCACTGCAGCAGAAGAAGTTTCAGCATACAGTAGGACGCTCCTTGCACGCTGTAACAACATGTGATTATGCAACACGGAGGTTATCTGGTAATATTCTTAAAGCCCTTCCGTCTAATTTACATAATTTTAAAAGTTGATTTTAGAAGCAAGAAGGCCATACATAACAAATGTAAGAAGTTTACCACAGTCACAGTGCCTGGATCCATGAGTAATTTTATCAGTGAGTTTATCATGGTTAATTTTTATAGTAGATTTCCTTTAAAGGGAACCTACCACCCCAATTCTACCTATAAAGGTAGAAGGGATGGTAGGTAGATGAATGGGACGTGAGGATAGCCCTTTTTTGGGCTAATCCTCACATCCCGGGTGTCTTTTAGAAACTTTATTGGAGGCATATGTAAATTTGTTTATGCGGCTACTGGGGCGTGGAGTAGCCGGACATGAGGCTACTCGTAGCTGTGCGCACTTGTCCGGGTCCCCGGCATTCTGCGCATGCGCAGAACGTAGGCCTTCGGCTGAGCGGCCGCGGCTCCGGGGCCAGAGCTACTGCGCATGCGCAGAAGGCCGCAGATGCCGGGGGACCAGTACGAGGGCCGAAGATTAAATGGTAGGCGGAGTAACGTGGCTACTGGACGTGAAGTAGCCGCGACTAGTAGCCTCATGTCTGGCTACTCCACGCCCCAGCAGCCGCATAAAAAAATTGACATATGCCTCCAATCAAGTTTTCAAAAAGACACCCGGGACGTGAGGATTAGCCCAAAAAAGGGCTATCCTCACGTCACATACATCCACCTACCACTCCTTCTACCTTTATAGGTAGAATTGGGGTGGTAGGTTCCCTTTAAAGCACAATTAATCATACTTGTATATAGTTAATATTTAATCAGAAATGCTAAAATAAAGTCCCCATTGAAATCAAAATGAAAGCAAAAATGTTTAAGATCAACATATGATACTTATATATATTTAATGTTTAATCAGAAATGCTACAATATAGTCACCTATTAACTAAATTACATGCTGCCAGACAATTCTGACCTCTTAGATGCCGCAGTCAGTTGTTACCATGGCATCTTGGAAGATACATAGGCTGGAGGGGTTTGGTGGCGCATTTGAAGTTGTCTTGGCAGCCATAACCCTGAGAATAGGCTCCAAGTTTGTCATGTACTGATGTCCTTTAGGAGAATTTGAAAGAAAAATTATCAAAATGAAAGAAAATATGTTGAAAATCAACACATGATCTCAAAGATTGGTGATTTTTTGTTTTCCATTTCCATTGAAGTGGTAGTCGCTTATTGGACATTTATGGCATATCTTTAAATAATACATGGCCAACCCCATCTCACAGCAGTGGTGAGTGGTCAGTGGCAGCACATGCATAGCTCTTTCCATTTAATTCTGAAGGCTCTCCTAGTAAACTTTGTCACTGTCCCAGGATTTATGGAACAAATTTTCAAACACGAGATGACCAAATGATGAAAATGGGGTGATATAAAAAATATTATAACAAGCCTGTCATTTCAGCAGTAGAAATTAATTCTCTAATTATTCAGACCTCCTAACATACAAATCTGGAATTTGTGACTTTTGGTACAATGGCCCAGAGTTATTAAAGACTCTGTACCTGTTTTCAGGTGCAGTTTGCACATAGATATGAAGCACATATATTTATGAAGCATTTGTGCCAGTTTTGTGCAGTTTTGTGCAGCTGCACTATGTCCTCCGAAACCCAAAGGGGAATTCTGGTGCGGAAGTCCTGACATAATTGTGACGCATGCCCGATAAACTGAGTGCACCAGAAAAAAAAAAAAAAACTGGTGCACTCAGTTTAAGCACTATTGGCACATGCAGGGTGCGCCAGATTATTGAAGACCATGCTCCGGTCTTCTAGTAGCTACTATTAATAGCATGTAGTACAGTTTGCCTCACTAATGATGAATTTGGGCCAATCCATTGTGATATATTGTGAATGTGTACCACCATCTGCAATGATCTGTGGAGCATTAATGGCTCAGTTATATTTTTCTAGTAGCATCCCTTCGTGTTTGTGATAGTACTTTGGGGAAGTCCTTTCCTGTTTCATAATGACAATATTGTCATCCATATATATTATCATACCATCAATTTCTCAACTCAGTAAGGTTTAATGTAGTTGAGTGAAAACAAGTTTCTACAGCTAAGTTATACAAAGCCAGGTTCTCTTGCTCACCACAACTTAATGCTAAGTTCTGAGCATGTTGGATCTGCCACAATCTGCCACGATCATTTCATTTTCTAGTAGCTTCATTGAGTGATTGGGTAATCTAAATGGTACAAGGGCCATATTATGTATGCTGCTGTATTTCCAGCCCTGACCTTTGCATGTATGAAATGAACTTATACTCCCATATTAATAGAAGATGCTGTGAGCTACTGAGCTGCACTCGCATGATTCTCCGTGTGTAGAAATATAAAAGTTCTAGAGCTAATAGAATTATAAATCACTATGATGTTGTAGCCTCAGTTCAGCTTCTTGTTGGAAATTAAAACCAATTGTGTATCTAGACCCATAAACACTAAATGCTGTAAAGGTTTCTCAGATCATTCACACATTGTACAATTTTTGTAGTTTATCTTTGGTTATGTAAGATTTTATTTGCCAGTAATTAAAAACTATCCTATTGATTTTAACTGTCAGATCACATATAGTTTTGTTTCATTTTGGATGTTTTTTGATGTTTAGTTGCTGTTTCTGATCATAAATATCCTTTGTTGTTTTTTCATAGTTTTTTTTTGGTTGTATTTTGTGTTATTTTTTGCTTTCTGTAGAATAGCTCCCGTCACTAGATGTTGGCAATGTAATAGATTTTCATCTGAGGTAACAAAGATATTTTGTTATTTTGTTCTGTTAAAGAACTATACTATGTAATTACAATGTGTACTGCTGATTGTACAGCATGCTCCATCTCCCTGTGCCAGACCACACCACTAGCTCAGCACTTCTTATTTATAGGTTTGCAATATATTTTAATATCTTCAAAGACTTCACAAAACCTATGTACAAACATGATCATTTATAGGGTTCTCCAAATGTACTGTACAGAACAAAACATTTAATATAGTGACTTGATTCTGGATGCAGCCCTGGTGGTCCATGTTTTTACTGGGCCAGATTTGCTTTTAAAGCGTAACTATAGTTTTAGTTTTTGCTGATCCCTGTTTCTGATGAAAATGAGAAACTTTGTAATATGATATCATCTTTTCAGAGGACAATACCTCTAGTATAGTTACAACCCTGTAGGTTTTAGCAGTACTAAACAGTATAGATGCTCCAAGATCTTTGAGCCTTTAAGAAGATCTCAGTGTATATGCCTCTTGTTCAAAATGTGTTAGAGGGAATCTGACACCTACTTTTATCCCACTAAGTTACCAGCACCCTCCGGCAGAGTATAAATGGTCTTCTCTAGAATACCCTATGCTATGTAAAATCTCAACCGTTTACCTATAAGAAATTTCCTTCAAAGCAAAGGTCGCAATCATTTTTTTTCTGTCAGAATAAAAATATTGCTCTCAGCATTTTTGAGGAGTATTTTTAGCTGAGGAGTATGACATTTGTAGTAAATCAAATAAAGATGTAAGCATATAAGTTACCAGCTTGCCATCACTAGGGCTATCTTCCATGCATAAATGGCATACTTGGGATTCTACATTCTACATTTAATTGATATAACCTGTATTGGGGACAAAACCCCACATTGCAGCAATTATTAAACAGGTTTTCCCATCTATCTTGGGAAAGGTGGTCCAGCTACCTGTAGCATGGCTGAATGGAGATCATGCCACACATGCAGTCATACTCTTCATTCAACTCTATGAGAACAGCAAGCATACAATCTAGACTCTTGTCGTCACTCCCACAGACTCGAATGAAGGAGCCTGCTCATGTAAGGCACACTTGACATTCAGACCAGCAGCTGGAAGGGAGTCAGCGGAGGTCTGTTCCCGAGAAAACCCCTTAAACATGCAGTGAATTCTAAACCTTCAGCATTGTCTAAACGTTCAACAATATGATGCAGATTTTTTTTATGCATCATGTAAATAGGATTGGTATGCTATGACTTTACACCAGTGATTTCACTGCCACCAACTTGCTGCAATTACATCCTGTATGTCCCCTAATTTAAGGACATGTGAAGATTTTTCCATTAAAGGTTTAAATTTAAAATACTATTAAAAATAGATTACCTATAATTTGGAGATATTTTGTAATTATCTTCAGCTGCCCGACAACCCCTGTGTTATAAATGGAGAGAACCTGTCTTCTGATTTTCTATAGGACTGAATACCATATTACATGATTTTAGTTAATTTAAAACTCAAGATATAGGTGTCTATAGTAATTGGGTAAGATTTCGCTAGAAAGGATATATCATACCTTACCTGGTGGTGCTGCTAGCTGACTGAGGTAAAAAGCTGGTGACAGGTTCCCTTTAAGAGAAGCTCCACCCAATATATGTTGAATAATTGCTGGAAGGGTAACATTGCCCACCTTCAAAAATATTCGAAAAAAAAATCTAACACACTAAAATGATTTTGGAAGTTCGGCAGATGTTGGAAACGTTTAATAATGTTTCTAAGGAGTATCTGGTTGCTTAGGACCCACACATTCTAAGGGGTTAAGATACAGGTAGGCTCAGATTTTTGTCAGATTTTTTGTTAACTCTTTGTGGTTTCAAAAGGATGTGGTAAATTCTGACTGCTTAGTCCAAACATTAGGATAAGTGATGATGATCTTCAGGCAAGCATTTTGTCATAGTGAAAATATACTAAGTATCACTCTACCTAATTGTGGTCAAAGTGCGAAACATATAGAATGTTGTTTTCCAAATATATTTTCATATACTTGTTTATAACAAATATTTTTCATTTTGATCAGTATGTATTTCAGATTTTTAGTTGACTAATTGCTATGATGTTTCCCATATACTACTAACATGAAATACAGGAATATCTCCTCCATTCTACTGTTTCCCTGTCTACAAGGCCAAACAACAATGCTATTACAGTTGTTACAATGTGTGTGCTGCTGTTTGGCCGACAGACATGGACTCCTTGCATCATAATTCACTAGGGTGAATTACTTCTACTGCACTGTGCCCAGTTCTTGGGATCTGACCAGCACAGGGGTCGGTTTCCATGGACCAACAACGTTTATGTCCAGGGGGCCTAAGTCCTATTCTTCCTTCTCTAGCAACATGGATTAAACAGATATTTCAAAATAAATGAAGGAGTGGGGAAGATATCCTGATTATTAAAAAAATAATCAAGTGTTTCTCAATAAATTAAAATGTTAGCAAAAAGGTTATTTTTAGTAATTAAAAGTAAAACCCATATATTATATAGTCATTACAAACAGAACATTACAAACATTTTCAACATAAAAAAACACATGAAATGGTTCACTCTGTTTGTAATGAGTTTCACTTTTTGAATAGTATTACTGAAAAAAATTACTTTTTGCTGATATTTCAATTTATTGAGAAGCACTTGTAGTATTGATAGAAGCAAAGGATGTTGAAAAGTTATTGGCTCACATTTATTAATAGTGATGAAAACGGCTGATGACGCGTCTGGCAGGTCAGGTGCCGGGTCATAGACCTCAGCAGACCCGGCGCAGGCAGGCGCGTCATTAAGCCTGTGCCGGCGTCGATGGATGAGATGGGTGGGAAGGTGGGTGGGACGGGGGCGGATCGGGGGCCGTTCAAATTTTAAATTGTGACAGCTCCGGGCCCTCCTGATCCAGCGCACGGACCAGATACAGAACAGTCCGTGCGCTGTAAGGGAAAGGCCCGCGGCTGTCACAATTCAAAACATCTGCCCGCTGTGCTGCGCCGAGTTATCAGCGCAGCACAGGGGTCAGGTGCGGGCCTCGGTACCGCGATCGGTACGCCACTGTTTGAGGCTGCCGGCAGCTTTGCCGGCAGCCAACGCTGTGAAAACACCCGTGATCGGTGCTAGCACCGATCGCGGGTGTTACCGGTAAGCCTTTGCTGCAATATGCAGCATTAGGTTTTACCATGTCCATAAAGGTCCAATCTATCAAAATATAATAACGGTTTTTCCCTGTATTTAACCCCGTAACGAAAAATAGCGCCCAAAGTCGAAAATGCCACTTTTTTGCCATTTTAAAAAATATAAAAAATGTAATAAAAAGTGATCAAAAGGTTGTACAGTCGTAAAATTAGAAGAGTTCAAAATGCAAAAGTTGCATAACAACACTCACAGCTCTGTACACTGAAGTATGAAAAAGTCTTAGCACCAGAAGATGGCAAAATAATAAGAGATTTTAATTTTTGTAAATGCATGAAAGCATTATAAAACATATACAAATCTCTGTGATCGCACCAACCGAAAGAATAAAGTATACTGGGGCGCAGAGTAATTTGGGGTGCACAGTGAAAAATGAAAATGCAAAAACAAAAAAGGGCCAGGTCGTAAAGGGGTTAAAGTGGCTTTTTGCCCTGTAATAAATGTGCTTACACTCTAATTGCTGTCTGGGTTTTTTACTCAAAACGTCCCAAAAAAACAGCAGGGTATTAGAGTGACTTTTTGCAAAAGTCCTATGTCGTGAATCTGGCTTTACACCACGTTGCACTAGCAGTAGTTCTACATTTACTCTAGATTAATGAAGTGGCAGTAAAAAGTCCCAAAAAACCTCATTGCAACTATTTTGAGACTTTTTAATGCTGAAATAGCCAGATAAAACTAATAAAGAATAAACCCCAGTGGGGGTAATTTATCATTAGGCAGGCTCCTTGCGCCAGTTCTATGTATGTCTTTAGAGCCTAGCTGCTCATTATAGTGACCTAGGCCACTGTTGGCAGTGTTTTTTTCTTTATGGGTTGTTTCCATCAGAGACATAAAAAGTTGTAAAAAAACATCATGAGTCGTAGCACATAGACAATGGTGGGGACTGCATATATTTGTGCCAAAACTTGCGCCTAAACAGAAAGTCACAAATCATGAATTCAGTCCTATTGTAAAAACTAGTCACTGCAAATAATGAATTTGGTGCAAGCACTTTGCTAGCCAGTAATAAAATAAATGTGAGCAGCATATACACTCACCGGCCACTTTATTAGGTACACCATGCTTTTTGCCTGCAGAACTGCCTCAGTTCTTCGTGGCATAGATTCAACAAGGTGCTGGAAGCATCCCTCAGAGATTTTGGTCCATATTGACATGATGGCATCACACAGTTGCTGCAGATTTGTCGGCTGCACATCCATGATGCGAATCTCCCGTTCCACCACATCCCAAAGATGCTCTATTGGATTGAGATCTGGTGACTGTGGAGGCCATTTGAGTACAGTGAACTCATTGTCATGTTCAAGAAACCAGTCTGAGATGATTCCAGCTTTATGACATGGCGCATTATCCTGCTGAAAGTAGCCATCAGATGTTGGGTACATTGTGGTCATAAAGGGATGGACATGGTCAGCAACAATACTCAGGTAGGCTGTGGCGTTGTACCAAGGGGCCCAAAGAGTGCCAAGAAAATATTCCCCACACCATGACACCACCACCACCAGCCTGAACCGTTGATACAAGGCAGGATGGATCCATGCTTTCATGTTGTTGACGCCAAATTCTGACCCTACCATCCGAATGTCGCAGCAGAAATCGAGACTCATCAGACCAGGCAACATTTTTCCAATCTTCCAATGTCCAATTTCGATGAGCTTGTGCAAATTGTAGCCTCAGTTTCCTGTTCTTAGCTGAAAGCAGTGGCACCTGGTGTGGTCTTCTGCTGCTGTAGCCCATCTGCCTCAAAGTTCGACACACTGTGCGTTCAGAGATGCTCTTCTGCCTACCTCGGCTGTAACGGGTGGCGATTTGAGTCACTGTTGCCTTGTTGGACATTTCATTAAAGGGGGCATCTTCTGTGAACTGGGGGGGCTGACTGTGGACTAGTGGGGCTGTCTATATACTGAGTGGGCACATGCAGGGGCTGTCTATATACTGAGTGGGCACATGCAGGGGCTATCTATATACTGAGTGGGCACGTGCAAAGGCTTTTATATACTGAGTGGGCATGTGCAGGCACTATCTATATACTGAGTGGGCACATGCAGGGGCTATCTATATACTGAGTGGGCGTGTGCAGGGTTTGTCTATATACTGAGTGGGCATGTTTAGGGTTTAGCTATATGCTGCGTGGGCACGTGAAGGGGCTATCTATATACTGAGTGGGCACGTGTAGTAGAGTAGGGTCCTGCCTAGCTTGTCATTGTTAAAAAATGTTTTGGTCAAAAAATAAATTGTGTATAATGTTATGTATCAATTTGGGAATGGACACGGGTGGGGGGCCCCAGTCAGGGGCCCCAAAATTCCTAATGGCAGCCCTGGGTAGGATGAATGAACCAGAAGCGCACAATTTGGATCTGTACTGCATTTGGCAGGGTCTTCTGGAGTCTGAACTAGTGCTGCTGTTTGAGATTCGGGTATGTATTCGGTTACTGCCATAAAATAGACAAAGGGAAATGGCCCTTTCTCTAACTGCCATAAAAGATGTAAAGCATATCCAGATGCATTTTTGGTCCGCTCATCACTAAACAGCGAAATTGCTCTACACAAAATGAATTGTGTAAAGTAATTAAAATAATAATTAATATAAAATGTAAAATAAAGACATAAGAAAATTAAAAATCAAATTATAATTTTATATAAGCGCCAGAGGTCCTGGTGGAAGAGGAGGAGTTAGAGGTGGGTGTGCTGGTGTAAGTGGAAGAGGTGAAGAGGAGGTATTCAACATATTTACCACTCACTCAGGTGCTGGCACAGCCAAATCCCATGGAATCCACCCCTGGCTCATCTTAATGAATGTTAGAATGTCCAAATTGGAGGGTATAGGCAGATCATTTTGCCCATGATGGAACCTCCAGTAGTGCTTAACACACGCTCTAATGGGACACCTGCCAAAGGGTAGGCCAGCATTTCTAAGGTATAGAGGGCAAGCTCTGACCACGTGTCCAGTTTACCAACCCAGAAATTGAATGGGAGGAACACCCATTACCAGGAGATTTGTTATCAGATACTCATTAGCCATGTGAGTCACCTTCACCTTTGAATGGCCATTGACAGGTAACATTAAAAGCATTTTAATATTATTATTGTTTTGTTTTTTTAATGTTATGTTATTATTTCAAGTACTTTCCCTAGCCCATTGTGGGCAGGTCAACTGCACGGTGTTCAGCCCTCTAGCCCTTACTAGCCCATGATAAACCCATTTTTGGGTCTTAAATTACAGGTCCTCATTGACTTCAAGAGGGTTTGTGTTTGGCTCAAAGTTTTGCCCAAAGTCCTGTTGCCAAACTGAATTCTGTTGCGAAATGTAGACGAATGCACCAAACCAAAATTTCAACAGACCCGTTCATCTCACAAATCAGGGAAGTTACATAGTAATACATAGCCAGCGCATATGTATTACTGTAGAGAGCAGATAATAATACTGCCTGAAAAGAACATTTTTAAAAACAAAACTCATCGATTTCTAGTCACTAAACAGCAAAAATCGGCATGGCCAGCATTTACTTTTCATCCTTGCACTACCTAAATCAATTTCTCATTACACCTACACCTACAGCGTAGCGCTAGGCACTGCATTCAACTCTATCTGTGTCGAAGAGATATAGATAGAGACAAAAGCTTGGGAGTGGGCCCCATGAAATTTTTGTTACACAGGAGTTCGTGTGATCTTGGGTATTCAGTCACAGAAGAAAACCTCTGCTGTGACAGTGACCCCTTAGAACCAGTGGGTGAATCTAAGAGGTTAAGTGTATGTGATTGAAGAAATCTCTAATCACAGCTGGCAGCTTAATGCTATGTAAAGCAGCAGGAATCCACTGGATATGTTTAAAGAAAATTTCCATCAAGGTCAAGTATAAACCAGGAACACTTACTTATAGATCTAGACACTGTGGGGCTTATTTACTAAGGGTCCCGGATCGCACTTTCGACAGGTATTTAACAGGTGTCCGCAATCGTTTTTTGCCGCAGCTGCACTGGTTTTCATGCGGCACAAATGGGGGGGGGGGCGTGCCGACTGATTTGGACTGAGCCCAGAATATAACTTTCACATTGTGTCGCAAGACAATGCACTTACATGCCAAAAAGAAGAAAGTGAACTCAGTCGGACCTGACTGGGGAAGCGATACATGCACAATATCGGCGCATGATCTTAATGAATCGCAGCAGAGTGCATTCTCCTCAGACAATGCACTTTCTGTGAACTTCATCAGACAGGTAAGTAAATGTGTCCTTGTGACTGTGGTAATCTTCTTATATTTGTTAGCCATGGCCACGTTCCTTATAAAATAGACTTTTAAAATTATGGTAATGAGCCAAAGGGCTCTGGGGAACATTACCAGAAACCCCCTGTGCTCTGGTATCACTTGTACAAGGTGCATTGAGCTCTTCTCACTCTACTCCCATGGCAGTTCCATGTACTCAGCACAGTGTCTGTAAAGCTACAGTAAGAAGGGGTTCCTGTAACGCCCCCAAGCACTTCTGGACCATTAGAATAATTTTAGTAGTTGATTTTACAAGTAAGAAGAGAAATATATAAAGAATACAACAGTTTATGTGCCTTTGGTTTATCTTGTTTGATTTTAATGGCAGATTTCCTTTAAGCATCCATGGTACATTTAGGGTGAATGTCGGCATGGTAAGAGGGTGCTTATAAGGCCCTTTTCCCCAGCTTAGGGAGATGGTTGCAACTGTGAGCCCTATTGCTGAGCTATGTATCCCATAAACACAGTCTCTTAAAGGTGTGAGGCGGAGACTCTTGGAGCAAGGCCTGATGTCAAGGAGGGCAGCAAAGAAGCCACTTTTCTCCAGAAAAAACATCAGGGACAGACTGATATTCTGCAAAAGGGAGTGGACTGCTGAGGACTGGGGTAAAGTGATTTTCTATGATGAATCCCCTATGTTTGGAACATCTGGAAAACAGCTTGCTTGGACAAGGTGAGCGATACCACCAGTCTTGTCTCATGCCAACTGTAAAGCATCCTGCAACCATTCACGTGGAGTTGCTTCTCATCCAAGAGAATCGGCTCTCTCACAGTCTTGCCTAAAAACACATCCATGAATAAAGAATGGTACCAGAATATCCTCTAAGAGCAACTTCTCCCAACCGTCCAAGAGCAGTTTGATGATCAACCATGCCTTTTCCAGCATGATGGAACACCTTGCCATAAAGCAAAGGTGATAACTAAATGGCTCAGGGAACAAAACATAGAGATTTGGGGCCAAGGCCTGGAAACTGCCCAGATCTTAATCCCGTTGAGAACTTGTGGTCAATCATCAAGAGACGGGTGGACAAACAAAAAACAACAAAATGCAAGCATTGATTGTGCAAGAATGGACTGCTATCAGTCAGGATTTGGTCCAGAAGTTGATTGAGAGCTGCCAGGGAGAGTTGCAGAGCTCCTGAAGAAGAAGGGTCAACACTGCAAATATTGACTTGCTGAATTTACTCATTCTGTCAATAAAAGCTTTTGTTACTCATAATATGATTGCATTTGTATTTCTGTATGTGATAAAAACATCTGACAAACACACATAAAAACCAGAGGGCAACAGATCATGTGAAAATATAATATTTGTTTCATTCTCAAAACTTTTGGCCATGACTGTATACAACCTGTCAGATGTATGGTTTACAGAATTGGTAAGCCTATAAGCAGACAAAGGAATTCACGAGGGACAAAACACCTAACACAGCCAGGGGGTACAAGTGTCCACCCCACGCATTATGTCACTCAAGGTGACTTCATCAGGGAAAAAATTAGTAAGTATGAGTCAATGGGCTTTTATGCATACATGCAGTGGGGGTCCCCAATCACCGAACAACCCACACCTGAGCAACCATCCACGTTATGCGGCTGTTGAGCTGGAAGTGCTAAGAAATCTTAAGATCGCACGGAAAGAGACAGGGCTGCACACGCTGGTGAGTCCTGCGCATGCGTTAGTACTTAGATTCTTAACCTGCCAAGTTCAATTCTTCTATTGCGCAAGCGTCGATACCCCAATTCCTGTAATACGACGTCTAGCCAGCTTGGTATGTGGGATATAGAACGCAATTGTATGCACATTCAACAATAAGCCGACCAAGTGGTAAGTATTCAAACAAGAAAAAAAAAAGGCTTAAAGGGGTATTCCGGGAATATGAACGTCTGACACAAAAACCCATGATGATATAAATAAATGAATACAACAATACTCAATGTCATTAGTCACAAAATGGAGCTTAAATAATTTGATTTTATGATTTACAAAATTTATGGCCTCTTTAAAGTAGGTGGAGTTATCACTAAGATGGCCGCCACTGGAAAATACAAGTCCCATGATCCTTTAGTTCTCAGCAACTCCTTCTGCCTCTTGTGCTCTGCTCCCAGTGATGATCTAACAGGTTTTCTTGCTTTGTTACCATAGTAATAATGTGTAACTGCCATCACTACAACACTGGCCATACTGGATGCACTGCAACCAACCGACTACAGCCAAAAGAGTGGTGATCACATGACCTGCCCAGGCAGGTGCAGGACATGTGATGTGGACATGTGACCAGCGGCCATCTTCTGTTCTGCAACGGACCGCGCGGAGGAAATTAACGGACTGATTAAAGGGCCAGTAGCATTTTAATTCTTCATTACAGTCTATGTCATCAGCATTTTCTGCTAAGGGGAGCAAAATTTTAAATAACAACTAATTACACATTAGCTTATATTTTAAGGACCCATTTGTATATGAATTATGCTGATTCCTGGAATACCCCTTTAAGGTCCATTACTTTTTTTTTGTGTGTGTGTTACCTTATTTTTTTTTTCCAGTGTTTTTCATGTGACACATAGAGCTAGTTAAAACATAATAAAAGTTTAAACTTTTTTTTTTATTTTTATTTTTACTTGGGATTAAAGTGGAAAAAAGGCTTATTTTGTAATGTAAAGCACATATTTTTTTTAATTTTCAAATCAACTCAAAATGAACATTATTAATGAATTCCCTATTTTCTTTTGGTCTATAATATGTATAGTCTTGCGCAAATGGGGAGACTATGGCAGGTTTTTTTTGTAGTGTAGGGGAGGTTATTTGGGGAAATGCAAATGTATTTTATGAATATTTATTCATATTTTTGTGTGTGTGTTTTTACTATATATGTCCCCCATGAGGTTATAAAAGTTCACAGATTTTATTTACTTTTACTTTTTTTTTTCTTTTACAAGTTTTCCCCTGTAACTGGGGCATCTATAAGAGCCTCAGTTACAGGGGGAAATGACCACCTGTGAAGTCTGATGTTAATCAGAGCTGTACTGGGTCTGATTAGACCCAGCAGCTTTGATTAACTAAAAGTTAAGAGTCTATTGAGCCGGCGGCGGTGGCTCTGCTCCTCCGTGCATTGCGCTACTTCAGCGGGATGCAGTGATGAGCGGAGAAGGGAGAAGCGGTAATAACCCGCATTTCCCTCCTCCCTAGGGACTCCTGGTGTCTTTGACAACCAGAGACCCAGTACAAAAAGTCAGCAAGGGTTAGAGGCAATTCTATTCAAAGGAAATTTTCTCTCAAACATTAGTTAGCTTTATGAAGTCTGGTTCCATGTTAAAATATATACATTAAGTCTAGTATTTTGGTATAAGAAGTATGCAAAATATATGTGGTTTCTAGTGCTAGACAGCATACCAGCAGTGACCACATAAAACAGAACAGGAATAGTCAGAAACCTGCTGACATTTGCCAACTCCTGATAGGTAGCACAAGTATAAGACAAGCAATAGAAAAGCTGTTAATATATACACTATATAATATTCAGCACAAGGGTGTTTCTCACTAACCTGGACATAAGAACAAAGACTATAACAACAATAATTTATATGGTGGCCAATGCAGTCCTGAAATTATTGCAAAGAATACAAGCTAAGTCTGTAACTCACATAATTCATACATGATATGAATGTTAACCTTGTTTCACAGCTGTTAATGATTCAGTTGGTATTAGTTTATTTTCTTGTAAAAATTTGTGCTTCCCACGCTATGGGTTCACAAACAATGCGGTTTGCATTATTTCAAGAGAATGATACTACTACAGCTGTGAAAAACAGCTGTTATATACTGTTTGCATTTATTAAGGTAGAGTGTGTTAGATTTAATGGGGGATATTTACCATACGCCGGCACTCGTGTATCGGCGTATGATATTCCGCCGCTGCATTTTTGCAGTGGCATACATCAACAGGCTTCCGCCTCTTGATGAATCCAGTAGGCTGCCGCGCAGTGTTTATTTATGTCAGGCAACGCCCCACGCCGGCCACTACCTTCAATCCCGTTCATGCGATTGTGGCACAGAGGTCCTGGTAAATATGCCCCAATATGTGCTATGTTAAATATTACATATATTTTAGCTCTAATGCATTATTGTCTGAGATTGACAGACAGTGAGACAAGAATAAAGTATCTTTAAGTCTCTCAGTACTATTTGTTCTGTACTCCGCAAATCTAGCCTTTATGGAAAAGTACAAGAAGACATATTTGAAAGCAAGCCATTGGGAACACAGCAAGCGCATGAAAGAAAATGGAACGTTCTTGCCTAAATGCATTATGTAGAGTAAGAGGGTGGCAGCATCATGCTGCGTGGGTGCTTTGCTTCAGCATGGACTGGGAAGCTTATCAAAGTTGATGGATGAAGCTGTATATAGTGCAATCCTCGAAGAAAACCTGTTACTGGATATAAAAGATCTAAGACTGTGGAATCGATTCATCTTTCAATGACCCGAAACATACAGCCAAATAAACGATGGAATGGTTAAAAACATAAAATATGCCAGAGACACACAATGGGGCAGATTTACTTACCCGGTCCATTCGTGATGCAGCAGCGCGTTCTCTGCGCTGGATTCGGGTCCGGCCGGGATTTAATAAGGTAGTTCCTCCGCTGTCCACCAGGTGGCGCTGCTGCGCTGAAAAGAATCTGAACGCACTGGAGTTCACCGGCTCGGGCTGAGTGAAGGTAAGCGCGTCCCGAGCGACACATTTTCCGTTCTTAAATGCGGCGGTTTTTCTGAATACGTCGGGTTTTCGTTCGGCCACGCCCCGCGATTTCCGTCGCTCGCAGGCTGGCGCCGATGCGCCACAATCTGATCGCGTGCGCCAAAATCCCAGGGCAATTCAGGTACAATCGGCGCAAATCGGAAATATTCGGGTAACACGTCAGGAAAACGCGAATCAGGCCCTTAGTAAATTACCCCCATTATATGCTGAAATGCCCGGACACAGTTCAGACCTGAATTCCATTGAGGATCAGTGGCTGGATTTGATAAATACTGTTCACAAACATTCTCCAACCAATCTGACTATGCTGCATATAAGTATGGGCAGATATTCCAGCCTTCAGAGGTACAGAGCTGATAGAGACATGCCCCAACAGACTTGCAGCTGTCTTCGACTTTTGGGATGCTGAACGTCACACTTTTCAGTTTCTTTGATAACATTTGTAAAAGCATGTATTTTTTTGCACTTCACAAATAGTTGATTGTGGCTGTCAAACCCATAACATATCAAAATAATACATTTTATATTTGTGACTGTAAAGTTTGAAAATAGGGGGAATGAATACTTGTGCAACCCTCTGTATGTGTGTGCATTTTTCGATTCTTTAGACTCATCTAAAAAGCTTCCTGTCTGATGCTGGGAAAACCCCATAACAAGATTCCTTACAAAACTAAACCTCAAGCTCTGTCATTTTTGAGTTGAGTCTCTGTATTGATATCTAGGGGTAAATGTACCTTTTGTGGTTTTACTTTTCTTGGGGGTTTTTTTTGGAAATGCGCATTATATTTTGTTAATTTTGCATGCATGATCTGAATCTCGTGGCCCACTGATTTTTACTGCTGTGCACCTGATTCATTTTTGATCTGCACCTGCTGGCTGATGTTGGCGCATGATGCATTACCTATTTTCACCAAACACATTCCAGTGCCACCTGATTCATTTTTGATCTGCACCTGCTGGCTGATGTTGGCGCATGATGCATTACCTATTTTCACCAAACACATTCCAGTTCCTCCTCAGATGTAAGCTGCGGCAAAAATTGCACCAGTTAGCAAAACACAAGAATAAACAAAAAAACAGGCTCAAAATGCAAGACAAAATATATTATATCTACTGTAATTGATCATGATGACAGATGCAAAGTTCATGGAACATCTTATATTCAAGAAAATTATACTTCAGCCCAGGATATTATACAGATCCTTTTGCATGTTAAATGGTAGATAACTTTTTAATAGACTTTGCATTAATCAATATTACTTTGAAATATATATTTCTTTTAACTCAGCTTATTGAACATAACACATTTGTAATATTTGTTATCAGAAAAACAATGCTTCTTATTATAATGAGGATGATGCCACCTTAGCTCTTAATCTGTTTTTTACTGTAAAATTTCTGCTAAATGTTGTTTTCTTTCAAGATGGGCAGAAGCTCCTTGAGGTGTCAGATCATTTAGAAGCTCTATAAAGGGGGGAGGTAGCAGTAAGTCATAGGAGCACAGAGGTGACCACAAGTGCATGGGTGTATGTTACAGCCAGAGAGGCTCTGGTGATGTCTGCAAAGCTTCATTTAAATAAAGTTAAGTTAAATTTATTGGTAAAGTTCTGTACAAACAATTCTAATAAACATATGCCTGTATTCACGCCACTGGGAGCTACCCATCAGAATGAATGGTTGATAAAGTTAGAATAGAACAGTAGATTTCCTTTAACTACATTTTTCAAGCCGCATTTCTTATGAAACTATGCGAGTATTCTATCTTGCCCATATAAGATTTAGCCAAAGGGTCACATATGAGGGCGGTAACATTGCTCCACTCAGACAAAGCATTGTACTTCCAGAACAAAACCAACGACAATATATTCATAAGAAATACAGCCACATTGCCTCCATTACACAGTCGATCACAGGATCAGCCATAGTACCTTCTTAGAGAACACTGACATGAAAAAATGAACAAAATCCTTGGTAGTGCTTTCCAAAGTAGATTTTTTTTTAACCTACATGCCTATTTTGAAAGCCGCGACTCACTGGAAAAACATTTTTGCACAGAATGGGCAAAATCTATTCTGTAAAGTGTTACAGTGCCGGTGCTGCAGTCCAATAGAATTCCAATAGAGGATAGCATTTACAGAGAAAACCCCACCATTGGCCCACGTTTATTAATGTGGAAAACTACTTGCACATGTCTATATAAATTGTTGCGTAAGTATTGTAAAGTTTTGTGTTGTGGCTGCGCTCTGACAAGTCTCTGACAAGACAGAAAGAAATGTGCATCTAAAGGGGGGTGTTAGTGCTTGGTCGGAGTTTGCACCACGTTGATTTGCATCACAATTCTGCACCAGTGTTGACGCAAACTGCACATTCCACAGGAAAACTGAACATAGTACAGACTGCATTAGTTTTGATAAATATGGACCATTGCTTCCACCACTGCTAATAAAGGAGGTCACATTTTCACCTCCTATCTGCTCGTCTAGAAAACTCGTTATAGCACTCAATGATTTGGTTCCAGACTATTGCTACTATTGAAACAAAAATTAGTGAAACATAACAGTGGTAGCCACAATGCCACCCGTCCCTCTCTCTATTATTTAAAGAAATCACCTCACGTCTTCATGTTTTTACATGTGTAGTCAGCAATTGAAGAACATGTTATTCTGAAGAGGAGACCTCTCACTCATTCTCTGCTGATATATAAACCATTTGTAGGTTCTTTATTCATAACCCAAATATTTCACAGGACAGTGCCATTTCATGGGAAACATCAATAATATATTAAAGGGCAAAGAATCAGCAGTGTACACTACTTAAATGCTTTGCAGAAAGCAGTGGAACTGTGAATTATTAATACATAATCTGCTTTCCTGTATTTTCAAAAATTACATTTTAAACAGAAAGTGGTATAAACCTTTATATTAGAGTGGAGTATGTTTTGCATTTCAACCTCAAGCAATCAACATTACTGGCATGTACATTGAAATTTCTAGAAATCACGAGAAAGCATTGATAAGTGTATGAATGATGCCCAGTTAAGTGTCTCAGCATCCTTGTTTTCATTTATTCATGGGGCAATCTTTTAACATGCCACTGAGGTATCATCATATGACATCTGTATAGGGCTATGAACTTAGAACATGATGGATTCCCAAGATGGTAAGGTTACAATGCCTTTTAAAAAGTTACGTCACTGTTAACCTTTAACAGAAAGCTTCTGCTTCTTCACAACATATATACCGTATATACTCGAGTATAAGCCGACCCGAGTATAAGCCGAGACTCCTAATTTTACCACCAGAAACTGGGAAAAACTACTGACTCGAGTATAAGCCGAGGGTGGGAAATGCATTGGTCAAACCCCCCCAGTAGTATACAGCCTGCCAGCCCCCAGTAGTATACAGCCTGCCAGCCCCCAGTAGTATACAGCCTGCCAGCCCCCAGTAGTATACAGCAGCCCCTAGTAGTATACAGCAGCCCCTAGTAGTATACAGCAAGCCCCCTAGTAGTATACAGCAAGCCCCCTAATAGTATACAGCAAGCCCCCTAGTAGTATACAGCAAGCCCCCTAGTACTATACAGCAAGCCCCCTAGTAGTATACAGCCAGCCTGCCCCCACGGCCCTTAAAAAAATAAACTTATATACTCACCCTCCGATGTCACCGCGGCTCCCCGATGTCGGCGCGACTTACCAATGTTCCCGATGTCAGCGCGTCCCGTCTTCTTTCTTTTCCGCGGCTCCTCTTCTCTCTTGGACGCGGCATGGACGCGGCCATGTTTTCTTCTAGCATGCGCATACTATGACGCGGCCGCTGCTGACGTCATAGTATGCGCGGCCACTAACAAACCATGGCCGCCTCCATGCCGGAAGAGAGAAGAGGAGCCGCGGAGAAGAAAGAAGACGGGACGTGCTGACATCGGGGACATCGGTAAGCCGCGCTGACATCGGAGGGTGAGTATTTAAGTTTTTTTTTTTTTTAAGTGAGTAATTTTTTTTGTTATAGACTCGTGTATAAGCCGAGGGGACGTTTTTCAGCACATTTTTTTGTGCTGAAAAGCTCGGCTTATACACGAGTATATACGGTAGTTCCCCATCTCTCTCAGGGCACCTTTCTGTTAAGCAGTATAGGGAGTCACTGAACGGCTAGCATTCAACATACCCAATCATCATTTCCATATCATCTGCCAGTAGAGTGGAGAACCCACATGAGTAATAACTCTCATTGAATTTATATTTTACTATTCTGTGTGTTTTTTTTTTCTTCCTTTGCTTTTCTGGTGTCTTAAGAATTTTTCCTAATAATAATAATAATAATAATACTATAATACATCTTAAAAAGCTGCAAAAAGTTCTGATCTGTTTTGTACACCTGTTAAGAGCATGGATTTGTACACCTGTTAAGAGCATGGATTTGCGCCATAAATGTTACTTTTGTTAAAAAGTCACAAGTGTATTTAAGAACACTGTCAAAAATTAGACAAAGGCGAACAGTGGATGTGTTAGGTGCACAAAAAAGTTTCAAGAGTCCATAAAAGGTCTCAAACAAGATGAAAAAGCAAAGACAAAACAAATGGACATGCTCCATTTTGATGTATCCCGCTGGGAATATGCAGCGGTGGGGCACGAGCGCCAGTGTATGATAAATATGCCCCTATTTCTGTTTTTGGAGCTCTGCTGCTCATCAGATTCATTAAAGCCTCTATGCGACTTTTTTTAGACTTAAAGGAGGACATTTATCATACGCTGGTGCTCGTGCATAGTTGCAGCGGGATACATCAAGAGGTGGAAGCTTTATGCACCAATGTAGCCTAACAAAAAAGTTGATGCAAAGATTTAGGATGTTCATTCATTATTTCTTTTGGGTTGATTTCTTTCAGGTTTACAGACTGATTTGTGTCATGGGATCTCCTAAGATTAGCTGGAATTAGAGTCTCTTAAAAGTTCTGATTCACCTCAGGTCAGCACATTCAATGATTAAAGGGGTTTTCCAATTTCAGAAAATAAACAGTAATGTTTTTATGACAAAAAGTTATACAATTTTCCAATATAATTTCTGTATCAATTACTGTATCAATAGATCTCTGCTTGTTGTCACTCTATAAAAACCTTCTATGTTTACTTTCAGTGGACAGAAATCTGTCCATGGTCACACAGGTGCACAGCTCGTTATAAGAGTAATAGGAGCTGTGGGTTATAACGAGACGTGCAACTGTGTGACCATAGTCAGATTTCTGTCCTCTGGAAGTAAACATAGAAGCTTTCTATAGAATGACAGCAAGCAGAGATCAAGAAAACTGTGAGGAATTGATACAGAAATTATATTGGAAAATTGTAGAACTTTCTATAATACAAACAATAACAGTAATGTGCTGAAATGGGAACAACCCTTTAAATATGGCGCATAAAGTGAATGGCTCGGTTAGTGACAGTCTCAATAATTGAGCCCCACTTTGCATACATACTTTCAATATTTAAAGGGGTTGTCCATAGGTTGAGAAACAACCCATGGTCAGGTGTAGAGATGTTTTTTGTAGAAAGCAGCCATGTTTTTTTACCCTTTTTTGGACAACCCCTTTAATGATAGACTGTTAGGGTTTGAGATCGGCAGCATACAGCTCTATTTTCTGTTTCATAGTTAGACCAGGTAACTACAGATCAACCATTTATCAGCTGGTAAGAACATCTGAACTGTAGAGGTGCTGGTAGTTGGACATCCACCAAGTTAAGAAAAATATCTCAGACGTGCATCGGAATGCCCCCATCCAGTGCAGAATTTTGTTTCGCATTGGGTATAGTGCAGCCACAAAGCAAATGTGTCACGGAAACTTTATAAATAAATGTTCAAGCAATTTGCACTAAAAAGAATGTGCAAAGTCAGGCAAAAAACTGGTGCAGGGGCTCTAATAAATGTGGGCCAGTGGGTTGTATATAATGGCCTTGTTCAGAGGTTGCTTCAAGCTGCAATAAACTTGTGTGGGTGAAGCATAAAAGATAAAAGCTTCAATCATTTTGGCGAATTCTTTTTGCAGCAACTTCTACTACTGGCTCTCTACTTTAATGTTACTGCAGTGACAACTAGTGGTCAGAAATCCCATAGCAATGTAACATACAGGTCAATGCAGCTAATCCACTCATACAAGGTAGATGAATGAGGAGGAGAAATCCATAATCGTATTTTATTCTCTGCTGTATAAGACTTAAATATTTAGAGAGAGAAATAAAACTTTTAGGACAGATTTAAGGTTTATGCTTAAACTAATAATATTTCATTATAAAGGAAGCTACGATTCAGGGGTTACAATATTCACAAACATTATCACCAAGCTTTCCACAGATAGGGGCAGGTATATCCTTTTATTTGCATTTGTTTTCTTAAATTTTTGCATTTGCACATTTTTTGCGACGTCACTGAAGCGCACGGCAAATTGGTTTTCCTGCTTTGTGCCAAATTCATCTTAGAACTGCAGATTTTGGCGCATGATTTATCACTGATTTGCATCTAAAAAGTTGCAAAAAAAATGTGCATATACACTTCAGTCCCCAACAGCCATAGGAAACAGTTTTGTATAAGTTGCGGCAAAAATTGTTCAAATTGCACAAATATTTGCACAACAAAAACCTGATTTATCTAAAGGATAAGTCAAAAAGCAGAACTATTCAATAAAAATGAAACACAGGAGCAAATTGCAGGACAGAATTGATTAAAAATATATCTGCCGCATATTGTGATCTGCTTTTCCTACTGTACTTTCTGAAATACTGGGAATAGGTCCATGAACCAGTTGGACAGACTGAACAGCACCATAGGTTTCCTACTCACAAACTTCATGGCATCAAGTAAGTGTACTCTAATCTGCAGGCAGCATTTTATAGAGCAAGTGCAAATCTATGAATACTGCAGGCAGCATGTTAGAGAGTAGGAATATATCTCTCTAATCTGCAGGTAGCATGTTATAGTGGAGGTCTCTATCCATCAAATCTGCAGGCTGTATCTTATAAAATAAGCGCCTATCAAATCTGCAGGCAGATTTAATAGAGCAGGTGTCTATCTAATCTACAGGCAGCCTGTTATAGACACAATTTTCCATTTATCTAATCTGCAGGCTGAATGTTATAGAGCAGGTTTCCATAATAAGCAAGCGGCTCTATATCATGCTGTCTGTAAATTATAGTGTATTGTCATGTGACAGTTTCATTTTAAGTATGGTATATTTTTTTCTCGTTTTTTACTTATTCAGTGAAGGAAATGGGGAAGGCAGCACACAGTTTTGTGGAAAGCTGGTGACAATATTTGTGAGCATTGTAATTGCTATGTATAATGAGATATATTCTTGTTGTTAAAGATTTGATTTAATTGGTCACACATTCATTAATATCACTGTACTCTCTGTATTGTGTCAGGGGGTGGGCCATCAGGGGCCATCATCATACAATCGTACGCCTCACAGCACAGGAATGCAAATATATAATTGACAGGTTATGTTGAATCTTTTGCTCCATAACTATATACAACTATATACAATTTCAATCTGCTCAGCTCCCTCCACTTTATAACATGCTGTCTGCATCCTGCTTTCTCAGTGACAGGTCCCCTTTATAAACATAGTCATATAAAATTGAGTTTATGTAAAGGCTCTCAAAATGCATTTCTCACATAAAAAGGGAATATCCAAAGAGGATCATAGAATGGTTATCACGTATTGCTCTCAAAAACAGAAGAACAAAAAAGTTGTTGATTAACTTCCATCAAAGCTTAATGTAACAATCTATTCCTCCAGGACAGACTTCCATGTTGAACTCTCCATTGACAAAACAATGTTCTGCTGATGCTACATGATGTAGTAGTTCCTAGGAATTGTTTCTTAAGAGTTGTAGCTAAATGAAAGCTCATGACAATATTATGAGTATGTATATATATATATATATATATATATATATAATAATACCAAAAATGCAATTAACAATGATGTGGCTATATGGGAACAACCCTTTAAATATGGTGCATATATATATATATATATATATATATATATATATACAGGGGTTCTCTACTTAAGAATATCTGACTTGCAGACGACCCCTAGTTACAAACGGACCACTGGATATTGGTAATTTAATGTACTTTAGCTTTAGGCTACAATAAACAGCTATAACAGTTATATCACAGGTGTCTGTAATGACGCTTTATTGTTAATCCTGGTTCTTATGTCAACCCAACATTTTTAAAATCCAATTGTCACAGAGACCCAAAAAAATTTGTCTGCCTGTATATATGTATATATATATATATGTCCTATATATATGTACTGTATATATCTATTTATGAGACATCTTCATTTCCTTTTTCCCAGGTTTACACCATGAAGTAATTTCCCTTTAAATGCAAACTGTTGGTTAGATGAATTATTAATTACAACAAAAACAGAACAGAAGTGACATTAATACAAACAGGAATCGCAGCTAATTACTTATCATTGCATTTACCTTTCTTTTGATGTCACTGCATTATCTCCACACCTTATCTACTTATAACCTTATTACCATTTACATACAATTTGTAACGATTATCTATCGTTATTATTACTATTACTATTTAATAACCTGTCTTCCTACTTACTCAAAAAAAAATCATGTTTCCTCAAATAGAACCTATTACTTTTAATTTGAAATAGATTTATTACCATCATGAATTCTTTATCTAGTTCATATATTTTTGTACATTTGATATGTCTTATATCTTTCATATCTTCAATCTTTGTCTGTTTTCATAACATACCATCGCTTGTCTCTTCATCTGTTATATCTAGCTAGCTATCTCACATCTATCTAACAATAAATCTATACAATAATATAAATTTGTATCTCAAAATTAATATCAACTTATCATATAATAATCACATAATATGCATCCATCTAGCAAAAGCAAAGACTGTATTGAATACTTGCTAGATGAGAAATACATCCTTTTTCTCTTAACATTTTGTTATTCTAATTGTCTTTTTGCTTTATTATTTTTCTCTCTCCCCATCAATTGATCTATCTTCTATGTGCTATCAATCTAAGATCCACATCTCTTTATCTGATCATGTAATCAATATCTACCTAGTTGATATCTATATATTGTTTGTATTGTCTTTATCTGATCATGTAATCAATATCTACCTAGTTGATATCTATATATTGTTTGTTTAATATCTATATGTATTGTCTGTCTATGACATGTGGCTGGGTTACCAATGATGAGATCATATCAATGATCAGATCATTATTGAGATAGGAATGGTAACAATCTTTGTGTAAATACTTTTTCTGATACAAAGTGATGGCCAATACAATGTATACCAATCAGCATACAATAATCTGAGTTGCTTTTTAGAAATACTGTGAAAACAGATAGTTGTATTTAACAGTTTATATGTATGTTTCCGTTATATGCACAGCAGACCCTGTTACTAATTTTGCAGGGGGAGTTGTCCTGACAGGCACACCCTTCAGTGAGCTTCTGCTCTCCTATACACAGGGGCTGCTCTGTTGATTTGCCAGTCACACTTATTCTCTCCTCCTCCTCCCAGTGACAGCTCTGGTGTAAATACTGGATGACAGAGCACCACTCTTGCACTTTTTCTGGCCAGATCAGTAGAGAGGAACCTGGAGGGATTATTACATGTATCAGCATATGAGATGGTAGCTGACTCTTACCAGTTCACCCTGTGATTTGGAATGAAGTGAAGTGAATTTTTACACTGATGTGAGAGTCGCAAACTTGGACTTCCAGGATTGTTTCATAAGTAAATTGAGGTTTTAAGAGAAACCTTTAACCACCCCCGCATCATTTTATGCTGACATTGCTCTTTCCAAAACCATCAGGAAGAAGATAGATGTATTCTAACTTCTGTTTTCTCATGTATTTTTTCACATTTCATAGAGTTTTTGGACTGTGATATAAAGAAAACTACTGTTCTAAGTCATCAGAGAGACTGCGTCATTTTACCAGCCTTAAATGAGTGACTAACTTATGACTGTGATGTTACTTCACAAGAGACCATTGCAAAAAAAACAGCTGCAATTTTATACAACTCAGCGCTTGTGAAGTGTTGTTTCTAAGCAGTGCTACTTGGATTGCTCTTATAGCTGTAGACTTCGTAACATTTTGTGGTTTTGGTGCTTTAAGGAGGGCACAGAAACTTGAGAAGACGAGGTTGGGTGCAGAGTTTCTTCACATGCTACACCCCTTCTCCACCACCCCTGCAGATTTCAGATCAGACATTCACTTCCTGAGCTACTGATCTCTGGACTCTTTTATTCTGTTCAGAATAGATCAGTGATAAAGAGTCTTGAATGAGAACTGAGTGCCTTGTCTTGTATACTACATTTTACAACTTGTGAAACAGGCACTAAACTTCTAGTTTAGACCCAGTGGCTAGCTCTTTTTAACTCTTCTTGTTGTAATGCGTATTCCAGTAGACCCAAGCACCAGTCGGCGCTTTACTCCTCCTTCGACTACCTTCTCCTGCGTCAAAATGGGAGACAGTAATGGAGCCCTCAGCTCTTCTGGCCCAGGACGAACAAGAACAGAGGTGCGAACGGTAGTGGATGTCCTTGCAGATCATGCTGGAGAATTGGTTCGGACTGACAGCCCCAACTTCTTATGCTCTGTCCTGCCTTCACATTGGAGATGCAACAAGACCCTTCCAGTAGCATTCAAGGTATGTTCGGTACACTCTTCCATAATATTAAGCGTAACCTTCATATTTATGTAATTTAAGAACAACTGTAGTCTTAATACAATGATTGTTTAGTGACTATTACACCTGCATCCATGTGACAGTCAACATATGGCATGTCCTATAGACTGTATAGTAATTTAGTGATCATAGTATATATTCTTTTACTTTTTATGGATACATTTTTATGCAACATGCTAACTCTCTGTAGTAAAATAATGCAGTTGGATTCTTGTAAGTTGAGCCAAAAAGCAAATACATCAATTCTGCATCTGTACAGTCGGACAATTCTGTTATTCCAATTATTATAATTATTATATATAATTATTACTGATAAAGTCTAATTTTCCACTTCAAATAAAAATCACAATATCACGAGTTGTAGAACAGATGATTGTGAATTGACAGTGATATTTTTTATGGTTATTCTGCAGGTATTGCTTAACCAAATTGAGTGCATTAGGAATGGTGATAGGGTATGGTTTGGTATGATTGGTACACCACTTCACAAACCAGTCAAACCTCATTGTCACTCCTCCATCTCTTCTGAAGATTATCAACAGTAATGATCAGGAACCAAAAAACCTACATTAACCATAAAATTCAGTAAATTGTGTGTTCCTCTGTGAACCTAGCATCCACGTGTGCTACTAGCTCATTCACTGATTTTCCTTTTATATAACACTGCTAGATGATAGTTCTGTAATTACATAGATTGATTAGATATTTCCAACGTCACACTAAATTACAGGGTTTCATTTTAAGGAAACCATCTGAAACATACATATGAAGCTCAAATAACTTCTAATTCACAAAAACTGCAAACGGTATTTTTTAGTAACAGAACTATAATTATTAGCATTTGCAATTGTAACATTGTATAAAACTGAAATTTCAAGTTTTATTGAAGTGTTGTATCTGATGCTGGGAAATCAGTGGGTGCTGCTTAACACATTCAAGCACATGCGATATCTGCGGTTAGAAGCAATATGACATAGATCTGAAGAAAGTTTTGTTGAGAATAAAGTACAATGACATCTAAGCATAGAAGTAAACAAGAAGTGTTAAGGTTTTGTTTCATTTCCTCCACTTTAAAGAAATGTAACAGTAAAGCGAGTCTCCATCAGTAGATGCTGCAATTATCTTGATGCTTATATTAATAAATTGTCTACTCTTAAGCTAGAGAGTGAATACGTATCAGTATCAAAAGCATATATCTATCAATGCTTGATAAAATGGGACAATAGTAAAGTATAATGTATCAGTTGCATATTAAAAATATGATAGATGTTTCATCATATATTTTAATATATATTCCTCTTTGTAACCATCAGAATTGTTGGGAAACATTAAATATTGTGATTTTAACATTTCATCTGATTATTCAGTGTTAATTTAATGAATTATTTTTGTATAGCGAAAATGTTATTAATGTGTATATTTTCTTTAGAACATCAAATTGAAAAAAAAAATTAATGTAGGAAATAATAGTTATCAAAATGTTATTCCTGGTATACATTTAAAGGCTCTATCAAATTTAAGGTCATATTTCAACAAAAAGCAAAAACCATAAATATTAAAATAATTTGTTATAATAATTTGCTATAATCAACATTGAAAGTACAGGTGATTAAATAGGTAAATAAAATATAAGAGGTTCTTTTTTACTTACAAAATCTTTAAAGTACTAAAATGACAAAAGAGAATTGATATAACCAACAATCATTCAAATGTGACAAAACGTTTGAGGAGCAAGAACAGATTCAAAATGAGGAAAAAAGACTATAAAAAGAATGACTGAAAACTAAATTACAAAAAGTCGAAATCACACATGTATACCAATATGAATACAATTTGTAATGCTACGCAAGTAAAACATACATAGTAAAGGCATATTCTTATGTACTTTATAGGTTATTAGCACTAATAGTATCTAAGACAATTCACAACAGCATAAATAAATATATTACCTATTATATAAAATAGTAAAAAAAAATACAAAGATTATGGAATTAATAGAAACGAAAGAAATAAAAGAGAATTTTATATAATGTATCATTTGTCTTAATTTTACAACTTTTGTATCAATTTAAAACTGTAGAACAAATTACATCATTATCTAGATGCTAAAACACAATAATTAGAAAGAGAATAAAAAAGTTGTGGCATTTGTTTTAGGAGATAAATAATCTCATAAATTCAGCTGCACTGATGTTGCCACTGTCCATGTAGGAAATGCTTCTCAGTTTTTATATATCTTTGTTTTATGTATATATTGTATCAGATTAAATCACTGCTGACCAAAAAGCATCTACTGCACCCTATCCAAACCATTGCAGATGGTGCATTTAGATAACGCGATATCAAGTGATATCAGGCTAGGTCATATCTAGCAATAAGTCATAATTCGCCCAAAATGAAGAATTGAGTTGAATGAAACATATGGAATTTCTAGGCAGCATTTACTGATTTCACACACAACTCTCCTATGATCTGGTCTTATTAACATTGCACACGTGATATAGACCTGGTTAATATTAAAGAAATATCTTCCTCTAAGCATGGCTGCAAATGTTTTCCTGCAGGTTGTAGCACTGGGTGATGTGCCTGATGGGACAGTGGTTACAGTGATGGCTGGGAATGATGAGAACTATTCAGCTGAATTGAGAAACGCTTCCGCTGTTATGAAGAATCAAGTAGCTCGATTCAATGATCTCCGTTTTGTTGGTAGAAGTGGAAGAGGTAGGCCTCACCCTCTCACTATTTTAGTAATAACACAGAATGTGACCTATATAACTGTTCTACTGAGTCATGTCAGAATAGAGATATAATACTGTTGGTAGCTGTGTTAATGTCACCTCCATAAGGCATTATTTATTATGTATTATTCAATTATATTATTTGTTTCATAATGTAGAGAGCTATTCAAATGAATCAATTATTCTTTTAAGGCCAGTTACAACATTATTTTCGTCAGTATTTAGCATCAATATTTACAATATATACTTGGGCATACACACCAACATAATATACGTCATACACATGGTACAAATACGTTAGCCATGTATTACACAAATTAGACATACTGATCATACACATTAGTTAAGTGCCACACAAACAAAACACACATATCAAACACATTAGATGGAAAGGTTCATCCTAACCTTATGCCCTTCTTTTTTCTTGGTACTTCTCTTTTTATAACCCACTCAAGTTTTTAGCTTAAAAAATGCATCAAAACGATTTAAACACTGACTGTATACTGAGACCCTTAATGGAGTTCAAAGACAACTTTAAAGGCTAAATACTATACATTGTATATGATCTAAATCTTCAGCTATAGCTTTACAAATATACCACTGTAAGTAATATATAACAGAAATATTCATTACATGTAATGTGTCAGTGGGAAAGAGTTATATAAGCTTTGAAGTAGGTCATCATAATTTGATGTTTGGATAATTTGGAGTTCCCAAATTAACAGGCTGAAGTGTATTCAAAAGCTTTATTGCTAGTATCTGTATGTGTTCTTTTGATTGAAATGCTAAAACCTCACCCTAGGACCAGCAGTAAAACAATAAAAGGTTTGATGGCATTACAAACAGTAAGAAGCAATGTCCTACCGTTAGCAATTAACCCAGGGCGACTAGTCTGCAAAACCAGTAGTCAGCATGATGCCACAGAACACTTCTTGTAAGTAATTGACTCTTGATTTAGAACAGCTTGTAGAAATTACTCGGAACACATAGAGAAAGGAAGACCACTAGAGCCATACTGCTCTATGAAAGAGTCCTGGCATCATAGGAATTGGGATGTTTAAAGCATTCAGGTTAAAGGTGTCAGTGAGACCTCTTGTCTGTTATTCCAATGATGCTAACAATGTTTATACCGATGATGACCCCAGATAATACACTTATTTTGTATAGTACCGTATACTATAGCATAGTGTAATACAGAATATAGCATGGACAAACAGTATGGGGGGAGATAAGATGCAAGTGTTTGGCCACCAGCAATCTTATGTGTATATCTAACTATACAAAGCAGTGGTGTATGATTTTATTTCAATTATCAATATTTTGGTTTCTGGGTTGTCAATTATGCAGTGCCAAATGGTAAGCCAGGGATTTATTAGTCAAATTCTTTAAAAGTTCTTTAAAGAAGAGAACAAGAGAGACCTGGAGTAAAATGAATGAGAAATCCCCTTTAAATGATGAATAAATCAGTTACACTTGGTACATCTAGAAAGAAACAACAAACTTTCTCCCAATATGTTGTACACAAAAACATAGGGCTCATGCCATTTTAACAACACCAGTGTGCCTCCTATTATAAAAGGCCAGACATATTTTTTAAAATATGAACATCTAATCCAAACCACTTATTGTCGTAGGTACTGACAACTTTTAAAACTTTCAGCATCCTTTACGTTGGTAGAAGATCACAGATCTGACATCACACCACAAACTCATTTAATTAGATCTACTGAGGAAATCAAAATCATATCTAAACTATCAAAACGTATCAGATGGGTGAAGTATAGGATGTATTTAAAGGTGCCAACTACCTCCAAGTCATCAAGAAGAAAAGCAGCATTGTGTAGTAAATTTGATAAGCGTTATTTTAGAGGAAAATCTGTTTTAATTCCAATGCAAATTAGCCTATCTGTGCATCATGGGCAAGGTCATGTCTGCTGGTCATGCCTGCTTTCTTCTTACTATGCTGCCCAGCACAAACAATTTTTTTACAGCAATGATGGAAATAATTTGCAGAAAGAAGAAATAGAAAGAACAAAACCTGTTCACCAGTAGGCTTTTGGTGGGTCTCTGAAAACCCCACAGTCCCCTAAATGTGTGTCCTGAGTCCCCTATTTCATAACACTGGAGTAACCCTTTGAGAAATTTTAAATCTCACTGTCCCACATACAAACTACATTCACTGTCTAAAGGGAAAAACCCAACATAGTGCAAAGTTTCATGTTATTTAATTTAATAGTGGTGTAGAAGTTTAATATTTAATGTTCATGTCTACATGCATGGATATAAGCTTTTATGATCTATAATTACCTATAGATGTTGAAGCATTAACATTTCTTTAACATTTCCGTCTTCTTGTTTAGTTTCCTAAAATGCATACTTTTTTTTCGGCACTTAACTGACTGCAGATTGGCGATGGAAAATCTGCCCTTTTATGAATTAAGCTTTTATTTCTGTGCTTAATTATCCTGTTAGAGTTTTTTTCATGCTTCCAAAACAAATTCCCAAACTGGAATGCTTTATAATTCTAAATCTGGTCTTTGAACTGATTCATCTTGAGTGTATTGATGTAATTTCAAAACTCAAAAATAAGGGATCACAATAGCCTCATGTCTATCCAAATGTTTTGCACACAGTAATGATTTAATAGTCTACGATGTCTACTGGAAACTTCTAAAAACAAATTAGTATCTACAGTGAAGGTATGTTATATGACTTAAACTTTGAAAGAAGTCTCCAGTATGTTTCCAAAAATTGCTTGTACTGGTGCAGGCAGACAATCGTTAAAGGGATATTCTTGAATGCAAAATTTTACATCTTCCCACAGGAAAGGTGATGATTGTGAGTGGTACAACCTCTGATCTAAAGAATAAGGATATTGTATCACTTTTTTTGTTTAAAATGGTTCTCATGAGGACAGTGCACATAATATTCCATTCAAACATCACGATTGCTGGGGGTGCTAGACCCCCAGCAATCAGACATGTATTACATATCCCATAGTACTGTTTTGTTCTGAGAACCCCACTTAATGGGGGAAGAACATGATTCTCCCAGATCCCACAGTCATAAGTAATGTAGAATTATAAGAGCCACCAAGCCACCAGGTTTACAGAAAGTATCCATGATAGAATCTAGGGGATTCCCTAGTGAATTTTTGTAAAAAAAAAAATACTGTGAAATGAAGCCATTTCACTTAGTATTTACACCAACAGGACATCAGTGGTATGAATGGAGTGCTTTACACTGTTAGGGCTCATTCAGACTGCTCATGAGGTCTGTATGCTTTCCGTATTTTGGGGGGAGATGGCATACTGACCCATTGATTCCTATGGGTCTGTTCACACATCCATTTTTTTTTACAGTTGTGAACACGTGAAAAAAACAGATGCCGATACAATATGTATCTGAACAGGGTTATGACTATGAACATAGAGTGTAAATGATGAAGAGAAAGGAAGCTTATTATGTTGAATACAGTATCTTGCCTTGGGCATCAGCTTTGCATACAAGACTTGAAAAAGTTGCAATTTTAACACATGGGATGTACTATTTAACTTTCGGCCACAATAACTTTCGGCCACAAACGCCACTTTTTTTTAAAAAAAAAAATGGGCCTGGCAAAAATAAAGGTTTGCAAAGACAGGGGCACCTTGGTCTACCATATTTAAAGGGAACCTGTCATCAGTAATTGGCCTCATAAACTACTACCACTATGTTATTTAGTAGCTTCACACCTTACAGCTTATGTTTCTTTGTCTCTGGATGCAGGACCATCAATTACAGTGAAGGGGCATTCTGAGGCAGGGAGAACTTGAATACAGTGTTAAACTCTCCACCTCCTTGACTTTATACAGCCAATTTACACCTCACTTCAAAGTTGATTTTCTGGATGAAGCCACCACACTGGTCCATGAAAGAAACATTATCTACAAGGTGTTCAGCTGCTTGACAACACACTGGTAGTGATTTATTAGGTATATTTGTGATGTCAGATTCCCTTTAACTGGCGCAGTTAAAGGTTACAGAGGAAATCAACAGTAGACCTGGCATAAATTTAATTTCCGATGCTCAAGTGCTGTGCCTTTTTGGAGTTTTGAAATGTTGTGTGCTATGTGCGCTGATTTTTAAAATTGGTGCAAAACACCATGGAGGCCTTTCATCTATATTGGTGCAGGGTCCATGTACTTGGCGCCCAAATTGGGCTGTAATTTAGACTGGGATATTAGGGGTTAATGAAATGGTGCATGAACAAAATTGGTCTGAAATCACTCCACCTTCATGAAGGTGAACTCTGCAGTCCAGCTTTTTGCAGCTCTAAGTGTGCACAAAAAATTGTGCCAAAAAATGTGCCAGGAGAAAATCAGCAAAAAACTGTCGGAAAGTCAATAATGAATGCCCCCCCATGTGTTGCACATTTTTCTTTTCTGGACTAATCTTTCTCAGGACTTCAAGTCCATTGACGTCCTTCAGATGCCAACAGAGATGAATACAAAGAGCCATCAGCTCTCTGCATTATCACTGTGTCTCTGCTGCTGCTGTGTGTAGCAGAGCTGGCAGGCACATTGTGATGCTTCAGGGGGGGCACAATATCAAGGTGAGCTAGGAAGCACAATAGCAGAGGGGGTCAGACTATGAGAGGACGACAATGTGATGTGGGAGCTGGCAGAAGCACATTGTGAGAGGGAGATGGGGTCACTAAGGGGGTAATTATACTGGGTGGGGTTGTAGTAAGGGGCAAGACAAAAGGCGGGGCTTAGGTAAAGAAAATTATCTGCTATGCGCGACACATCCTTTGTCCTTCTTTCTGCATTGCAAAAGTTGGGTGGTATGCTTATTGATTTCTGACTTACTGTGGAATAAAGGAAGCAAACTATAAGTTTCTTTAAATTGTATTTATACCACATATTGCCCCCTTCTAGAAGCCCAGAGTGACCTGTCTGATGCTAACATGAACATTAAACCATGTTATGGTTTTCTATCTGTACTCTACGTTGTTAGATTCTGCGCTTTGTGAACAGGAAGTGATAACAGACATCAATTCTTGGAATGGAATATTTTACTTGTTCAGTTCCTGACTTACCACAAGGCAGTTACCATATACTACAGTGCCAACCACAATTCCAGTACAGGCAGTCCCCGGGTTACATACAAGATAGGGTCCGTTGTTTTGTTCTTAAGTTGAATTTGTATGTGTGTCAAAACTGTATATTTTATAATTGTAGTTCCAGCCAATTTTTTTTTCCCCAGTGACAATTGGAGTGACCAAATTTTTTGCTGTAATGAGACCAATGATTATCAATAAAGCTTCATTACAGACACCTTACAGCTGGACATTGCAGCCTGGGACTATAGTAAAGCATTCAGAGAGGTCACCAGAGTTCACAGAGGGCAGAGGGGTCCATCTGTAACTATGGGTCGTCAGTAAGTCGGGTGTCCTTACGTAGGGGACCGCCTGTACTCATAGTTATATAAAATGTTATAGAAATACTTAGGTGGGTTAGATGAGTTACTAATGGAAGAAGTCATCCAAAATTAAATATTTTAAGGAGAGATTATTATAATGCAGCATATCCACTGATTAGAAATCTAAAGTATATATTATGTAAATTAGGTTCAGTTGTATATTATAAATAAATTAATATGTTTCTTTTCATCCTCAGGAAAGAGTTTTACCTTGACAATCACAGTTTTTACAAGTCCTACTCAGGTGGCCACATACCACAGAGCCATTAAAGTTACTGTTGATGGACCACGAGAACCAAGAAGTAAGTCCTTTAATAATGTAGTAATACTAGAATGAATAATTTACACATGTTGATACCGAGAATGCAATATTTTCATGTTGCCAATAATTATTTCCACCTTAATTACTTGGGTTATTAAGAAACCTGCAAATAAATTCAATAGTTTTATTGTCTCCACAAAATATAAACTTTTGGAAAAAAAATAATAGTCGCCTTGCCTGATATGTTTGTTTTAGAACATTCTAGAGCAGTGATGGCGAACCTATGGCACGGGTGGACTCGATTCTTCCTGCAGTCCCAGACAATTTGAGATGCTGCTCCCAATGCTCTTTTAAGGTGACACATCCTTGACTGATTGGAACTGCAGGAAGAGTGAGAAGGTGTGAACAGGGTTGGATTATCTTTGGAGGTCCTACTACTGGCCCCATGATTCTTCCTGTATAGAGAGACCCTGGAGAGAAGCTACAATGAAAGTCTGAATTTACCCTCCTGCTTTTATCTGTATTAGTGTCCTGAGGGGGCCAAACAATTGAATGTTGTGGAAGAACAGGGAGCAATAAGTTACTGTATAAATTATCATGTTGGCACTTGATGGTAAATAAGTGGGTGTTGGTTGTAGTTTCGGCACCCGGTCTCTAAAAGGTTCGCCATCACTGTACTAGAGTATTCACTTCATTAAAACCATTGGAAATTGTCTCTGTTATTTTTATATAAATAAATAAACTGATAACTGTTTTTTGCCATTACATTTGTCATAGAGGTGTATCCATATACATTCTGATATTCTCATTGCTGATTGGTCAGTGTGTGTAGACACCTCCAACTGCCAACACTCAGTTGTCAAATTTTTTAGAAATGTCTTGGTGCAATACCAGGAGAAACACACAGAATAACAGCATTTATTTTGACATATATTACATTAAAGGAAACCTGTCAACAGAAATTGACCTAATAATCCACTACCATTATGTTGTCAAGCAGCCAAACACCTTCTAATCATGTATCTTTCAAGACCTAGTATAGTGACATCAGCCAGAAAATCAACTTTAAAGTGATATGTAAACTGGTTGTATAAAACAGTCATATAGGTCCCAAATTGATACAAGTTAATACGCCATCACATATTGCAAAAAATGACACCTTCCATAAGAGTCCGTACACGACTCTTCACGACTGTGAAAAATTTGCCTCAATATTTGGCAAAATGGAAAATATTTTTCATGTACAAAACATTAAAATATTTTAAAATCAATTAAAACCTTGTAAGACCTAAATATATTTGATATCCCTGTGATCCTAGTGACCCAAAGAATAAAGAGAAAGTTTAATTTGGAGCGCAACATAAAACCAGTAAAAACGTAGCCCAGAAGAAAACACCACAAATGTTTTTTTTTGTCAATTTTACTGCACTTGTAATTTTTTTCCAGCTTTCCAGTACATTGCATGAAATATTTAAAGGTGCCACTAAAAAGTACAATTTATCCCGCAGATAACAAACCCTAAAGCATCTCTGTAAACCTAAAAATAAAAAAGTTATTGCTTTTGGAAAGAAGGGAGTAAAAAACAGAAACACAAAAACGAAAAAAGTCCTGTAAGGGTTAAGTCTCATTTCTTTATCACACACAAATATTTATTGTATATGGGTGTAAGATACACCTAGAAGCATAAAAGAGACTAAAAAGTTCATTTTACAGTGCAGGTTCAATAGGTATTATATTGGCATATAGTGCCCCTGGTTTATCAAGCTTGATTTTGTTGCTAGATTTCCTTTAAGGCAGAGAAATATTGTTTGATTCACCTCAACATTTAGGAATTTTCTTGCTGTTCTATAAATATGATGCAAAGAGAATTACCATATGTAAATGTGAGGAGTTATGAAAAGGAGATTTAAGCTGCAAAATATGAAAACAACCGTGCATAAAAATAATCAGAAATCTGTCCTGGTTTTATTTAATGAGAGCATAACATGAAACAGCAGGCTGGCAGCCTGTGGTCACTATGTGGTTTCTTAGGAAAGAAAATCACTACTGTTCAGCTTGCAGAACTGTATATAGAATATCTAGCAGTAATACATCACATGAAATTGCAGACCAGTGTTCCAGAATTCAAGTAACCTGGCTTGTTGTTGACTCAGTTCACCTGTAAAACTGATATATAGAGATTTGAAATGACCGGGCATGAAAAGGCCTGAAAATGGTTGTCATTATATATATATATATATATATATATATATATATATATATATATATATATATATGTGTGTGTGTCTTTTTTTTGTTTTTATTTCTGTTTTGCACACTCTTGGCATTCTCTTGATGAGCTTCAAGAGGTAGTCTCAATTGGGTTCAGGTCGGGTGACTGTGGAGGCCAAGTCATCTGGCGTAGCACCCCATCATTCTTCTTCTTCTTAGTCAGATAGCCCTTACACAGCCAGGAGGTGTGTTTGGGGTCATTGACCTGTTGAAAAATAAATGATTGTCCAACTAATTGCAAACTGGATGGAATAGAATGCAGCTGCAAGATGCTGTGGTAACCATGCTCATTCAGTATACCTTCAATTTTGAATAAATCCCCAACAGTGTCACCAGCAAAGCACCCCCACACCATCACAACTCCTCTTCTATCCTCTATGCTTCTAAATGGGAACCAGGCATGTAGAGTCCAATCGTTCACCTTTTCACAAAGACACGGTGGATGGAACCCAAATTTGGACTTATCAGACCAAAACACAGAGTTCCACTGGTCTAATGTCCATTCCTTGTCTTCTTTAGCCCAAACAAGTCTCTTGTGCTTGTTGCCTGTCCTTAGCTGTGGTTTCCTAGCAACTATTTTGCCACGAAGGCTGCTGCACACAGTCTCCTCTTAACAGTTGTTGTAGAGATGTGTCTGCTGCTAAAACTCTGTGTGGCAGTGACCTGGTCTCTAATCTGAGCTGCTGTTAACCTGTAATTTCTAAGGTTGGTGACTCAGATTAAGTTATCCTCCGCAGCAGAGGTGACTCTTGGTCTTCCTTTCCTGGGGCAGTCCTCATGTGAACCAGTTTCTTTGTAGCGCTTGATGGTTTTTGCAACTGCACTTGGGGACACTTTTAAAGTTGAAAGAATATAGACAGGTGGCAGGGGAGAGCCTGATGAAGTCACCTTAGGTGACGGAACGCGTCGGGCATCACGACCCCCTGGCTGTCTCTGGTGTTGTGGTCCAGTAAACTGCTATGATTCTACTTGTATAAGGGCTATATGCAGCGTTCTATACTTTATGACTATTGTTACATAGGAGAGTTTACTGTGCCACTGTGTTAGCATGCACTTTATGTAGCTGATTCCTTTTGGAGCTCTTATTGTATTTACCTATTGACACCAGAATTTATTTATTTTAGTCAGGGTGATTTCCTTGGGATGATCCTACAACTTTCATCCCATTGAGTCTTTTTGTGTCTGTGTACCTGTTACACGTTTTAAATGTTTTTAAACTGGTCGGTGTTTGTCAAAATGTTTGGTATGTGTAAATAAAGTTTGATAATTTGCTTATAGTTTGGTTGTCTTGACACTCTTTTTCTTGTACATATTTAATGATATATGATGTATGATGCCTGACTATATATTGACTCTTGCGGGCTATTTTTGGGTTATTGAAGTTTGTGGATTGTGCCAAGAATTTCTGTGTCTTTATGGAGATTAAGAAAAGGGAAATGAGAGGCGGCAAAGAAAATGAGGGGGCCCACATTGAGAACAGGTCAGAAAAAGCCGGGGAGATACCAGGGGACTCATAATAAGAGAGGGGGAATAAAGGGGGTTCCAAAATAAGAGGGGTAGATACAAGGGGGCCTATAATTAGAAGGAGAAGAAGAGAAGGGCCACAATGAAAGGGGAAATGAGAGGGGACTGACAATATAAGGACTGACAATATATATGAGGGTCCACAATATTAAGAGAGAATGCCACAATGAGGGGCCACAATATGAGGAGGAGATGAGACGCCACAATATGGGGGGGGGGGTAACAATATGAGAGGCCGCAATTAGAGGAGATGATAAGCCACAAAAAGTGGAGGAGAGGAAGGGCCACAATATGAGAGGGAGATGATGGGGACCACAATATGAGGGAGCGATGAGAGGCCACATTATGTGGAGGAGATAAAGGGCCACAATACGAAGAGTAGGGAAAGGGGCCACAATATGGAGTGGAGATGAGGGGCCACAATATAAGGGGTAGATGAGAGGGGCCACAATTTGTAAAGTAGATGAGAGGCCACAATATGAGGAGGAGATAAAAGCACCACAATATGAGGAGGCAATGAGAGGGCCACAATATGAGGTAGAGATGAGAGGGCCACAATATGAGGAGGAGATGAGAGGGCCACAATATGCAGAGGCAATGACAGGGCCACAATATGAAGAGGAGATTAAAGGGCCACAATATGAGGGGGAGATGAGGGGGCCACAATATGAGTAGGAGATAAAAAGTATAAAAGTATATATTTTATTCAGTTTTTAAATTAACTCAAAAAGACTATTCTAAATTAATTCCGTAGTGTGTGGCAGATTTATCAAGCTGTCTGAAACTCAGTATATTTCTAGTGGCCCATGGCTCAGCTTTCATTTTACCAGTGCTCATGAATATTTTAAAGGAAAGCTGTGATTAGTTGCCATGGGCAACTAGAAATATTCTGACTTTCAGACAGCTTGATAAATTTGCCCCAATATGTATAGTCCCCCAATATGTATTTTTATAGTATAGCGGGGGATCTTTTTCATTTTATTGGGGAATATTAATATTTATTTTTAAATATTTATTAATATGTCATGTGTATGTGCTTTAACTTTATGTATCATTTACATATCCAAATTTTTTTCTTTCTAGTTTTCACCTGTAATTGGGGCATCTGTAAGAGGGAAACGGCCCCTGTGGTAACAGATGTTTGATCAGAGCTGGACTAGGACTGATCAGACCCAGCAGCTCTGATTAACCCCGACCAACCCAGGGGTTGCATGAGGAGGGGAGAAGGCAGAAGCGTTCATAAACCGCTACTGCCTTCTTCCTAGGGTCTCCCCCTATCTCTGACAGCAGGAGACCCAGCAGAAGAAAATTTCTAAAGATGTCCTTTGTCAGTTTTGAGTTAAACAGCATTGCAAACACAATGGGAAAATCCCAACTCAAAACATCTCTGCATTTTATCCATTACTAAAAATTATGTGCTTGCAATGTATTTCAAAATGCAATGCAAACACATAGGGGCAGATTTACTTTCACTGGTCCCCCAGTCCAACCCTGGACACAGCTTCCAAGAAAGTTGGCTGAACTTGGGTCCAAAAATGTTCATATTTCCTGGTGTAAAGATAACAAATAGGTGTATAGTTAGACTACATAGATTTAAACTACACCAACTTTTAGAAAGCTTTAGTTTCACTCTTAATATGTACACCAGAGGAAAAAATATTACTTAATGAGATACCAGGCAACAAAATCTTGAGTATCAACAAAAAGTTACTTTTTTTTTACTTTTAATGTTTTGCAATATAGTCAATTTGTATTGTTTTGCACAAATGCACTTGAGAAATTGTCACACTTACGTTGATAGTACAAATTTTAATCTGCAGCAATGATACAGGAAGATAAGGAAAAAATGAATTTCCTGTTAATTTCTACTCTTCATTAGGATGTGTACTTGATGTTACATATGGCTATTCCCACACATGCTACCCATGCATTTGTTTTTATCTTCCAGCTTCTCCTTCCATGCCAAAAGTTAACTTTTGAAATATGCCAATGAGGCTGAAGTGCTTCAAAAGTGTTAGCACCTCAGGGCTCTGGATCCACATCAATAAAAATCCCTACAATATACTTCCACTGCCCAGCAACTGTCTCTTATCCTCCCCCCTTCAGCTATATCAACACCATCGCATTTACATTCACCAAATTTTGCACAGCAGCTCCCTGGTGGGGCATTTATTATCGACTTTCAAATGGAAAACTGGGTGAATTTTTTCCCTTTCTGCACCTTATTTATGAAGTTTCAGAGCCACAATATTGGTGCTTTTCCAACACTCACAACTTTTGTACAATATTACACTTTTGTGTAATATGAATATACAAGGTGATATGAGGTAATACGTGAGATCATTTTACCCATACATCCACACACATTATATACAGCCCCCAGTTATATTATCCATACCTCCATATACATTATATACAACCCCTTTGATTATATTGTATGTAGCCTGACAATTATATTATCCATATCTGCCCCTGTGATTATATATATATATATATATATATATATATATATATATATATATATATTTATATGCAGCCCCCTTGTTTATACTGTATTTTGCCCACCCCAATTATATTATGTCCAGCTGACCTCCCCTTAGCCCCCTTGTTTTAATAGTATGTAAAGCTTGTGCCCAGAAATAAAAAAAAAAAAATCAGTTACTTACCTTCAGTCACGTTCCCATGCGCGGCTTCCGCCCCAGCTGGGGTCATCACACGCCATCTGGGTCGTCCAGAGCGGACCTGACAAACAGCTCTGCGCTGCTTTGTATATAAACCATGTCAGTTTTTTTAAGAGACAAACACGAACAATATCCTTGTGGCAATGGGCGCCCGATTCGCCCAATTTACATTTCCCTGAACTGCTGCCCCCCCCTCAGGGTTCGGACATCTGCTGCCTGAGGCAAGATTCTCATCTTGCCTAATGGCAGATGCGACCCTGCTTGACATAAGTAATGATAGTCCTATGTGATAAAATATTTATACAACCCTACAATAGCATTTGAAAAAAAGACATAATATATATCTTAAAATGTTCATGGAATGGAGCCACTGCTATATATTTCCATATTTCTTAGTGGGTGGGTAGAGATGTTGCAGTGTCATGTACTTTTGATAGTTTAAAGTAAGATTTGATAGATAAACGCAGCACCATCAAAGCTAACAGTCTCTTTCTGATTCATTGTTGGCTACATTAAAAAGATTTTTACCAAATGCAGGTTTTTGGCATCAAAGTTTGCACTTGGTAAACAGATGTTACAAGGATAAATCAACTTCATAGGATATGTGGGACAAAGCATGTGTTTTTAATTCCATTAAAACTATCAACTAACTTCCTCTTGGTGTAATATTTGACACAATGAAAGTCATGATTTGAAAAATTAATGTATGAAATCTTGAAATGCTTTTTGTTAGTTTGTTTTTTTATTACTTGCAGATTGATCTTCTATATTTAATAAAATGTCATTACTATCTTTGATAACTATTTATGAGCCAGTTGAATGATCCCAATGACTCAACATGGGGCCACAAACATAACAAATTTATCCCCTATCCCCTACTGCTCCAGTTGAGCTGACTCCTTGGTTCCTCCTCCACTTCCTGTGGCCTGCTGGCATACAGGAAATGGTTAGAGCTTCTCCCTCTGCCAACCACTGGCAGCCACTGCCAAAGATGGATCACTGCTCTCTCCTGTGATTGACTGAATATGTATCTTAGACCTAAAAGAAAAAAAAAATACAAAAAAAGATACATCTGAGATTGAGGATATTTTATTAGTTTTTTGCCAAGTTAGGAGCCTCATGTTTAGCCATTTTTACTAGTTCAACTATTCTATTGGGAAACGCCTTTGAGCCCAGAGTATTAAAAAAATAATTCAACACTGAATTTTTCACTTATCCACAGAAAAGCTAGTAATAGTTTGAAACCATCTAAAATGCCTGAATTATTGCAAATGAGCCTCTGAGGCCCTTCTCTAAGGGCATTTTAATGCAGCCAAGCACAGGCGTCTAAACAGCCAATGTATGACATTGTGTTAATGGGTATGTATTATAAATTATGTGTGTGCCAAAAAGCTTCACTCGGCTTATACTCAAGTATATTTAAAAAAAATTAGTACTCACCTGAGCGCTCACCCCCGGCATCCTTTTCTTCCCTTGGCTAGTCTTCTCCCCACATCTTATGGCTTCCCAGCAGTGCGGGCAAAGGCACATCTATGCTCTGCGCCTGCACGCACACACTATGGCCTGGCTTGTCGCCGCCTCATTATATCATCCCGTTCCATAGTGTGTGCGTGCGGGAGGAGAGCATTGTTGTGCCTCTGCCTGCACTGGCGGGAAGCCAGAGCTGTGCCTAGAAGAGGTGAGTACTAAGTTTATTATTTTATCATGAAAGGGTCCCTCTGGGCTTTCTTATGGCAAAATTAGGTGCTTTGCCTTATACTCGGGTTGACTTATACTCAAGTATATATATATATATATATATATATATTACAAGGTATCTTGGAAGGCAGCATCATACTTATGAATCTTCTAATATTTATTTAAGGTTTAGGGATCTAGATAGCTACAATCTGGCCGCTATATTTCGGGTTCATAGATAAGAGAATTAATTAATATGGATGAATCTCATAAGTCAAATTTTTTTTTTTGTATTGATGTGCGATGGAGACAAAGTTTTATCTCTTTTAGGCAATGGAAACATTTGCTTTATACTGACCATTCTCACTGTAGGTGTTATAGACACATAAAACACAGGAAATCACAACATGAAGTGATGAGCAATATAAGACATACACACATTTCCATAGAATACATTTGTATATAGAGGGATGAAAAACAGATAATTCTTCTAGTAAAGAAAACTCAATTGGTCACATTGCTTAAAGCAAAGAAAGCAAGATTTCCATTGCTCTGTCCTCTCTAGAAAATGCATTTAGTGTGACCAACTCATTTCATCCTTTTGGCATATATCTACCCACTTCAGAGGTGGGAATATGAATCTCTCTGCAGGCACTCTGATCAACAAAGAGCCCGTAGAAAGTTTAGGAAAGATAAATAGACATAAGGTTGACGTCAAAGAGCCTTTACAAGTGGCATATAAGTCCAAATTATCATCAAACATTAAGGGTAGGACACTCTTAATGTTTCCCTTAAGCTACTTAAAGAAAAGTAATGCTCTCTTCATTCATGTTATTCTTCCCAATGATCATATGAGTGTGAGCTAAGAGTTATAATAACTCACATCACCTGCACTGTTGACATGGCTTTTAAGATCTATAAGATATGACATCACACATCTCCCCACTGAGTTATTAATTGCAGAACAAGACTAGAATTAAATCTGCTTGTTCCTAATTTGGTATACTTCTAGTGTTACATTTTAGCAGACAGAATTTCACCCAACTGATTCCAGGAAAATACCCTAACTTTTTTTTCCTTAATATTGACTATGCTGTCTGCTACAGATGTCAAAACCATGTGATGTGAAATGAATATTGATTTAGTATTGGATTAAAATGAATACAATGCTTTACTGTTTACTAAACAGCAGTCCTACCAGGTTCATATCCAGGCCTGTAATTTAGTATGCTGATGACATTTGATACATTTAATAAGCGATTTTGACAGTATTCTGGCTACTGAAAAAACAGTAGTCAATCCATGACTCATAACACTCAAATTGGACATATTATAGTAATATTGTTAATATATGATTATCCAAATAGTATCAAAATATGACTTACCGTATATACTCGAGTATAAGCTGACCCGAGTATAAGACGAGACTCCTAATTTTACCACCAAAAACTGGGAAAACATATTGACTCGAGTATAAGCCGAGGGTGGAAAATGCATTGGTCACAGACCCCCCCAGTATATAGCCAACCAGCCCCCTATAGTATACAGCCAGCCCAGCCTGCCCCCAGTAGTATACAGCCTGCCCCATGTAGTATACAGCCTGCCCCATGTAGTATACAGCTTGCCCCCAGCATTGAAAAAAATAAACTTATATACTCACCCTCCGGTGGCCCCGGTGTGCAGCGCTGCTCCCCCGATGTCCGCACGGCTTGTCTTCAGGCTTCCGCGCCAGTCTTCTTTCTTCTGCTGGGCACCGCCTAGCCTAGTATGACGCGCCGCTGCTGACGTCATACTAGACGCCGCCGGGGGAAAAACATGGCAGCGCCCAGCAGAAGAAAGAAGACGGGCGCGGAAGCCTAAAGACGAACCGCGCGGACATCGGGGGAGCAGCGCTGCACACCGGGGCCACCGGAGGGTGGAGTATATAAGTTTTTATTTTTTTAAAGTATTTTTTTTTACTTATTTTTTACTTTATTGACTCGTGTATAAGCCGAGGGGATGTTTTTCGGCAAATTTTTTGTGCTGAAAAACTCGGCTTATACACGAGTATATACAGTAAATGGATTTTCCCATTTCAGCAACTAGTTGATATTGTTTGAATAATGAAAAGTTATACAAATTTCCAATATACTTTCTGTATCAATTTCTCATGGTTTCCTATATCTCTGCTTGCTGTCATTCTATAGAAAGCTTCCTTGTTTATTTCCAGTGGGCATAAATCTGTCCATGGTCACACAGGTGGACGGCTCGTTGTATCACACAGCTTTGCTTACTCTCTAAGATACTAATGAGCCATGCACCTGTGTGACCATGGACAGATTTGTATCCACTGGAAGTAAGCTTTGAAGCAATGAAGCAATGAAGCTTTCCATAGAATGACAGCAAGCAGAGATTTCTAAAACTATGATGGATTGACACAGAAAGTATAATGGAAAATTGTATAACTTATTATAATTCATTATACAAACAATAACATTAAATTTCCAACGTGGGCATTACCCTTTATTTTTTTGAAAGCATACATAAAATAGAATGTTTGCTTGTTAAAATTCTTTTAAGATTTTCCAGTCTTGTTTTCCCTTGGGACATGTCCACCTTTTCCCTTTTGCCTACATGATTTTCTTTGTTAGGTACATGAACTGTTTTCTGATGTGCATACTTTACTGTTTGCTGCAACGCTCAAATCTCCAGTTGGGGCCTTTTACTATATGAGCAGGGAAGTGAAATATCAAAACCATCATAGAAACCTGCATTATAACCCCTTAATGTTGCAAGCGGTAATCTATGCCGCAACAATAATAAGTATATATAGAGATAGGCTGATAGGATTGGGCTACTTAAAATGGTGATTCTTCTGCAATTGTTCTAAGTGCTGTCATCGTCTCCGGTTTGGATAGATGAAAAAAAATATTTAGGTTAATAGAGAGGTTGGTTGACAAATTAATCTGGGGAAGAAAGCGTGTTAGGATAAAGTTGAAGTATTTAAGTAAAGATGTCTATCTTGATCAGAGGTAGTGGATCCTCTGTACCACTGCGGGTGATGATGTAAGCCGACACCTGGGACCGGAGTCTAAGTGGTACCCAGTGCATCAGAGCCCGCCGCAAAGCAGGTTGGACTTGTTGTCAGGAGTCAGGAACGGAATCAAGTCAATAAGAGAAATCTGAATAAACGCGTAGGCTTGGAATACATCTTTCTCTCAGGCATGGAAGACAAAGATCCGGCAGGGAAATAGAAAGGGGCTGGAATTTACAGGCCAGGCAGCTGCCAGCGCCAATCAGTGGCATGTTGCCCTTTAAATTTTACAGAGCTGGGGCATGCGCCCTAGGACGCGGAGCGGGGGCATGCCGGAGCACGGACATTGCAGGGATTGACGCTGGAGCAGGGACAGGGCGGTAGCTGGGGCGCACGGAGGTACACGGGTGCATCTGCACCCTCTCAATTGATTTCTAGAAGGAATATCAAATTTTCTAGGGTATTGGTTAAAAAGGAAGGGTTTAGGTTAATGTTTGAGATGTTAAAACTGGAAGGTTGTTGGTGGGTGGTTTAACGAAATGCTTTTGTCACCTACTTCAAGAATTATAGAGACTTTGAGAAAATTGGTGGGTTGAGGGGTCACTTGATTTACACCCTTTGTAAAATAGGAATTTTGAAGAGGTTAGGAAAATAGTTAAGGGGTTTTCCCATGAAAGAAAATTCTTAAATTCAATCCCTAGTAATGTAAAGCACACATTATGATGCATCTAGTTCTATGAGCTGACAATGTGGTTAAATTATATGGGTACAGGTTTATCTACACTTATTTAGCTTATGAACATTGTACATAGTATCTGACACATAGAAAGAGAGAGAGGAGATCCATGAGATTTCTATTATACACAATGACACAGCTCTCTACATCTTGCTATTCAACAACACATCATCTGCTGTGCCCTCCCCCCCCAAAAAAAAATAACTTATTGTCTGTAACTGTAGCTTCCTCATGCTGCTGCTGGCAGTATATGTCAGATTCTGTGTCAGTGTGAGGTCCGTTCTGACTGCAGGGGGCAGGGCGAAGTGCAGGGAGCAGGGAGAGAATGGCTCCATGGCCTCACACAGAAATCAAGATGGTGGCCACCCTAGACAGAAGTTACAGGGGCAACTGATGTTGGGTACACCAGGACTGATAGAGTAGATAGGGTGGAATATATCTATGAAATGCTGTATTTTTGTAATAACTGTTAATTAGAGAATGTGTATTTTTTTATCTGAGTTATTTAAGAAAATTGTATTTGTGGGAATACCCCTTTAATAAACACATATAGATTGCGTTGGACATTCGTATATATCAAAAGTGTTTGGCTGGGACAATTGATATCTCTTCCCTGATTACAAAAGAAATATAATATTGATGGGAAACACTTTTTATTATTTATAATTACAAAACGCTTTCCGTAAGCCAGTAAAGAAATCACTGATTTGGATTTGTAAAGACTATCATTGAAAAATGCTTTATTTCTGTACAAAAGAATAATATTCTCTGAATAAGATAATTCAGTAGAATACAATGTTTCAATTAGTATGGACCATAGAATTTTTATTTTAATTTTGACCATTTCATTTTTAATGCCCCGGTTTTATATAGACCAATGAAGAGAATGCAAATTGTTTCCGTTGTGGTAGTAAAAGGCCGCTGTTTTTGTTCATCTTAGTGAAGTTGTCCAGGGGTACAATCTTTTGGTAAAGGATAGATAAAATAATGGAAAATAGATTAAAGACCTCTCTTAACTTAGTTAAAATAGTTTATTGAACAGTTTTCATGATAACTACTAGAGTGAGGCGAGTATATTACTCGTCCGAGCTTTGATGCTCGTTCGAGTATTAAGGTACTCGAACGGCTCGTGCTCGACGAGTATTTCCCCTGCCGGAGATCGAGCATTAATTAAAAAAAACACAGTGAGAACAATGAAGAATAGAATAAAAACAGTGAACACAGGATCATTTAAGTGAAAAACACAGTGAAAAACACAGTGAAGAATAGATTACAGATGTTCGGCACATCTGCTTACTTGTCGGGAGATACGCGCGGAACGGTGCAAACAAAATAGTATGTGAGAACAATATATATGTGTGAAGAAACATTGCAGAACACGGTGAGCAGCACAGAGACACGAGAGCAGCACAGAGACACCGGGAGAGCACAGAGAACACCGGGGAGCAGCAGGAGACATGGTGCAGCGGCAGCACGGAGACATGGGGCAAGCGGCAGCATGGGAGACATCAGGCAGCGGCACGGAGCGGCACGGAGACATCGGGGCACGGGAGACATCGTTGCACGGAGACATCGGGGAGCGGCACGGAGACATCGGGGCACGGAGACATCGGGGCACAGAGAACATCGGGGACGGAGACATCAGGGCACGGAGACAGCGGGGCACGGAGACATCGGGGCACGGAGGACAGCGGGGACCAACGGAGACATCGGGAGCGGCGGGGAGCCACAGAGGACATCATTGCAGGAGACACGGGAGCGGCACGGAGCGGCACGGAGACATCGGGGACGGAGACATCGGGGCACGGAGACAGGGGGCACGGAGACAGGGGCACGAGACAGCGGGGCACGGAGACGGAAGCGGGGGCCGGAGACAGCGTATCTCCCGACAAGTAAGCAGATGTGCCGAACATCTGCAATCTATTCTTACTGTGTTTTTCACTTAAATGATCCTATTCTTCACTGTTCTTCTTCATCTGCTAACTGTCGGGAGATAATATACGGGCGGAACAGTGAAGAATAGATTGCAGATGTTTGCATACATCTGCTAACTTATAGAAGACATTCTTTTTCAATTAATTAACACATTTTATTCCCGAACCATGGTCCCTTTGAAAAATGCTCGAGTCTCCCATTGACTTCAATGGGGCTCGTTATCGAGACGAGCACTCGAGCATCTGGAAAAGTTCGTCTCGAATAACGAGCACTCGAGCATTTTAGTGCTCGCTCATCTAATAACTACTCTAGTTGTTTAAAGAAATATCAAATTATTTTTTTCTAGATTAACTTTACTGGCAAAAGTTGTAATTGCAAGGAATTGGATAAATGTTCTTGCAAATTAGTTTAATAAATTGCTATTTATGAAAAATGTATTACAGGAAACTTTGAACAGTGGGAATAAAATTTGTTCAACTTTGCAGGAATTTTTGTAAAAAAGAGAAAAGCATGAATTAATTTTGAATTATTTAATTGGAGTGTTTTTTTCTCCTTTTTTTCTATATATGTGTATTTTCATAATCTATTTTTATACATATTTATATTGTACAACAATGTATAACTTTGCAAAATTAAAATATAAAAAGAGGTCTTGCAGGCTGAGACAGAATTTGTATCTCTGTACTTACTGGCCCTTATGTTAGTCTGCAAAGGGCATATGATACAAATAATAATAATAACATTAATAATATTATTTATTTATAGAGCGCCATTAATACTATCTTCTTTATATAATAATTTCGAGTTTCCCTAAAGGTGTGCTTCCATTTTATCAGTCGTGAACAGAAAATCTGCTGCATAATTATTGAAATTTGATATTGTGAAAGTTTTATGACAATCCTTGTGGAATATAAAGTAGAATGGAAGACATAATGGTTGCCACCCAGGCTCAGAGAATCCAGTATAGAGGTATAGGAGTATATAGGAGTTTATCAGAAGAACATTGATGTACTGGTGACTTCTTCACTTTATTGGTGTTCTTGTGCTTTCACTGATCATATCTGGATTTTACAGGGCACCGACAAAAGCACGAAGAGCAGGCAAGCAAGCATTTCTCAGAGCGCTACGGTGATCTGGAGATTATACGGAGGCAGGGAATAAGGGTCCAACCGAATCCTAATCCAAGACCCTCATTGACTAATCCAAACCCATTTAGCACCCAGTCTCAAACACAAATACAAGGTAAGATCATCCATTATTGCTAATAAACAAACTTTTTGTAAGAAGGAAAGAAAAAAGTAGAAAAATAGGATTAGGATTTTTCCATAATATCCTCCTTTACACTGTGTTATAAAAGGCAGGTTGACACCTACATGAGCCAAACATTGGTTACATAGGGTCTTTATGATGTTTGTATTCTGTCCACAGAGAGATAAGGAGGCTAAAGTGTGGTACTTATAATACAGACCTATATATTATATGTACCTTGCAGCCTGCAAATCCACAGAATGAATCAGGACAGCAGATGACAAGTTGAAACTTGCTACAACTATCCCATACTGCTTCCTCTTAACTAAAAGTTGCCTGTTGTCACTTTTGCTGGCAGTGTAACCGTTAACAGTATTTTGGGATTGAAAACAAGGAGTTTTTCATCTCTATGGGAAATGCCCCCAGGATAGAGGTATTTGGCATGCAATTAAACAAAACACTGCAGAGCTGTCATTGGAAAGTCTGGGCTACTGAGCAGCAAGCACGTGAATGTATGTGCATCTGTCTTTATAGGCACACACATTTATAGTTTTGTGGTCACACTAAGAGCAGCATTATATAATGAGGCTCCCACAATGTTTTCTCCTGTGGCAAAGGAGCTTTTTTTTTTTCAAAAGACCGGAATAAATTATTTTTGTTCTTGCTGTTCTTCCATTAGATTGAAAATCAAGTTTTTTTCTAAATATAACCAATAACATCTATATATATAGTAATATAGAAAGATGGTGATTGGACAATATTTGTTCCTTAAAAAAAAATTCTACCATCAAAATCGATCATGATAAACCAGAAACACTTACTCAGGCACCATGACTGTGGTACTATTCTTATATTTGTTATCCAGGGCCTCCTTTCTTCTAAAATCAACCTTTAAGATCATGCTAATGAACAAGAACGTCTCGGGGGGCATTACCAGAGCCCTCCGTGCCGCAGCTTCACAGGCTGTTACACTGTACACAAGCACTTCCCAAATCCCACTGTGTGCTGAAACTTCCTCTGCTGCTATAAGATTACAGCAGGCAGAGGGAGAAACACTAAGGGAGCAGGGAGTGGGTGAGACCGTGTAAAAGCCTGTGAAGCTACAGCATGGAGGGTTCTGGTAACACCCCCTTCTAAAATGTTACATTTTAAAAATTGATTTTAGAAGGAAGAAAACCATAGATACACATATAAGAGGATTAACAAAGTCATAGTGCCCGGATCTATTAGTTCATCACTACACATAAATATTGATTGTATAGGGCTATAAGATGCACTTGAAAAGAATAAAAAGTTAAATTTGCAGTGCAGTTCCAATGGGCATTATAGTGGCAAAATGATCGGGCGATGGGATACAAATAAGAATATTCTATTTGTTATCTGTCACAAAGGTGCCGGTTGGATAACCCCTGAACTGACCACTCCCAGGGGAAGTTTATATATACCCACGGGATGGAAAGTTCTAGGGCTCTTTTCTGTGAGTGCTGAAGAACAGCACACCTCTTAAAAGACGGCTTGCAGACCAGGCCTGTTGCTGCAGGACCCTGAGATATACCAGGACCTGCCTCTGAACTCTGCTGCTGAAGCAGCCATCTATCTCTCCAGCCTGAATTATATATACCAAGCTGTGAGCATCCTTTGCCGAACACCATTCAACCAGTGACCTTTCGACCACCTAAATTGTTGTCTTCTACTGTTGCCTATGTTGAAGTTTTCCATGTTCTGGAATAAAGGAACTGTGACTTTTATGTTTGACATCCCTTGTCTCCCTGTGATCTCTGCCCAAAGTTGCATAACATGGGGGCCTCCTAACTACCATCCAGCCAGGGATCCTCAAACATCCATTGCGAGTGCCCCAGGGAGAGTTACTATATACCCTCTCTTTTCTTGCAATTCACCTTTCGGATACGTGCCTGGCATGGACGAAGCCTGTTCCACTGGTACCAAGTGACTGCTAGGCCACACTTAGCCAGCCACTCAGGTACAAAAGGCAATCCAACTACCCCCAAGCCCAAAAAGGCACTGCCCCAGTGGGGGATGTTGTACAACTTGTGCACATACCATATAACTTAATGGTGACTCAGATATGGGTCAGCTAGGATTTTGAATGTTTTGGCTAGCAAGACCACTAAAATGTGGGCCTATTACATCCTTACATCCATCAGAAACTGGTCTGGTGTAGTTGTAATTGTGCCTTGTCCAAATTATGAGACTGTCTGCAAAACTACATTACAAACAAATACTTAAAACACTCTAAGAGCATGCAAATAAACAGCAAAAGAAAAATAGAACTGAGGCTGACAATCTGGTTTCTTCTGTGGTTTTCTTCCACATGCTAGACCCCATTCAGCTAGTTGGATTGTGGCCACAAGCTGCAATTTCACTCATGGAAATTACAGCAATAACTCATATAAAACTTGTATTTAACGTTTTTATAAAACCATGAGCTGCCAATGTAGACTTCCATTGAAGTCATCAGGAGACATCTTCCAAGTAATGTAATTTATTCATGCCCCTGACCCCCCTGGGCACTACTTTAGGAGCATTCTGAGAGCCGGTGACACCACTGGCTCTCTCTCCAATTCTTGTGCAGTGCAAAACGGTGTGAATGTAGGAAAAGAAGCAAATTTGTGGAGCCGTTGCATAATAAATAAGGCGCACAAAGTGCAGCAACAAAGTAAGAGGCGCAAATTCAAAGATTAGTGAACTGCATTGCTGTCTAACTCACAGACAGGGTCCTAGTATCTACTACCAAGTGGAGTTTTTTTGGTTAGAGATCACCTGTGGACCATGGTAGAGCTCACCTGTGAACGATGGACCTCCAGAAAAGTCGATTGATCCACACAAAAAAAAAAAAAAACAGATAGCAAACTGATGGCATTTGTGTTTTTTATGTCAGATGTTTTAATGTCCAATTGTCACAAACCGTCCCTTTTCTGTGGACGTGACAAAAATGTCTACCTGCCAGCCATTTTGCACAGAAAATGTTCAACATTGAAGCAAAACATGAGATAACTGAAATTATGGGGTAATGTATTTTTGAACTCTGCCTTTTTTTTGTACCTCCTGGAAATGAATATATACAATAATTTGTCAACAGGGTGTGTCTAGACACAGCAACACAGCAATCAGCTTTCAATTATTTCAATTTACTAAGGAACAACACTACACAACATTCTGAAAAAAAGACCCTAGCATTGTGTCATTTCATCTCAATACCGATAACTATAGGGGAGGCACACAAGGATAACTGAAAGTGGTTTATCAAAGCCATTTCTGTGCAAATATGGCCCTTTCTGTATTGAAACTATTGAGCAAATTATTGAGCAAGATGTACACTTTGTATTGATCCAACAAAATGCCAAAACAACTACCGGTATTTCCCTGTTAAATCCAGTGCAGAAATGGCTCCTTTCGTGTGTTCTCCACATGCAAGACTGCTCTGCAGAGCTACATTTCATTTAGATGTTTTTACATAAGTTGATTTCAGTGGAAACTTTAAAAACCTTGTCCTTTTAGGATAAAGTGGGCCTGAACATTATACAACCGCCTTACCGTAATTGTGTCTGACATCTAGTAGCAAACATTGGAATTTCCAGCTCCCCACAAGAATCTAACTATGAGAGACACAATATACACCGTTATTTTCAGACTGATATCTAATGTCAGCTCAAGCTGGAAATTTCCAGAATCTTAGCATAATAACACGACATAGGATTTAACTACTTTAGGACTTTAATAGACTTTTGTATACACTGCAGTGCATACTGTAACAGATGCCAATATATTATTTACTTTATGTATATCAAGGTTACAATAAGGAACATGGGCACCACTCTTCCTATTTAACTGTGTGCTCCATATATTTAATGGTTAAAATACCATTCTGCTGAGCTCCAGTAACCCAATAACAGCCATACCTGTTTGTAGGGTTCAGAATTGCATGCAGTTTACAGGAAACAGTGTATCCCACTTGGTGTCTAGAGGGTTATTATGTATCATTCTGTCTGGCAAGTAGTCTGTTGGTATAATAGTATGTGCCACAGTGTATGTGGGTACAGTCATAAGCAGTTAAATTGTTAATGAATTCCATATATCTGACTATTCAGCAAAGAATCGTGGAACCACAGAAAAGCAAGTCTAGAGTTTGGTTAAAATCCAACTTAAAAGGCGAATAGGAATTCTGCACAACGTTTTTACTCTGGGGGTTTAAATGGTACAAAAAATAAACAGAGTTCTAATAACAGCCTGCCGGCATATGATATTGTTAAAATATATTGAGAAATTAACCCTTTTAGCGTTAGATTTTATTTTAGATTATTGGTTAATAACAGCAACCGCTTTAAACTGAAAGAGAATAAACCACTTTCCTTTTTATATGGAGCATTGCTCATGTAAATTTCCTTTACAACAAACTTTTATTTGTATGCAAATTAATCTGAGGCGCTCTGGTGAATGGCAACAGAGTCACTGTTTGCTGCAGGGGCTCTGACTATAACAAGCACCCTAAAGCTCTCCTCCCTCACCTACCTGCTCCTTCACTTGCTCCTCCTCCTGCTATCTCTCAGAAATGTTATGGCACTAGACAGTATTAGCTCTGTATAAGCAAAAATATCCGGCACAGAGTAATAGGGGGAACAAGTGAAGGAGCAGGTAGGCGGTGGGAAAGGGCTTTTGCAGGCTGGAGGGGCGGCGACACCTCAAATTAATTGGCATTCAAATAAAAGCTAGTTTTAAATGAAATCTACAGGAGTAATACCACTGGGAAGTTATAGATTTCGTTTAAAGAGTTTTCCTGATATTAAAATACTATTCTGAACCATAAGTACTTAATATAAGACTGTCAAAGTTTCAATAAACTTCAGCTGCCTGAAATAGTATTGGCACACTGTTTCCAATGGCAGTGATGTCATGTCCATTGTCCTGTAACCTGGTTGCAGCTCACACCATTCAAGACTTGTCTAAACCTTGTGATCTTCGTGGCTTCTTGTTACCAGACTCACACCAATCTAATATTTATCATCTAAACTAAGGATTAAAGATAAGTGGTTTGGTCAAAATTTAGGTTTGATGGGTGTGTCCGAATAATTTAGTTTGGGAATTTGAACTTTGACCTGAATATGAACCCAGTGGAAGTAAATGGGAAACCAGATGTTAACACCCAAAATGTCTATAAAATGGGGATAGTAAGGGAGTAGAGGACTGAATTTTGGAGGCATTAACAGGGCAGTTGCACTGGCCAAAATGAGCTAGGAAAAGTACTTGAAATAATGTAATCGAGGTTACAGGTGCTCTGGGTGTTCAGACTCAGTCAGTCATTCTGAATCCTGTTATGCACAAAGAGGAGTGGCAATGGAAAAACCACATACCCTTCTCTCACTGTGGTTAAAGGCTTTCTGGGTATTCAGACCCAGTTAATCCTACTCATAGTGGTAAAAAAGCAATGGGAAAACCAACTTCTTCTTCTCACTGCAGGCAAAATCTGCCTTGACAGTGCAGTACCTGACCAGAAGAGGAGAAACAGGCATCAGGCCAATCCACATATGGTTTGCAGGATGTGCTCCCGTAGCACACCATGCAAGCCATGTGTGGACTGGCCTAACCCCTGTTACCCCTTTTTTTCCCCCTGAACAAATTTGAATTATGAAGGCACATGACGCTGTACATGGAAAAATAAAAATTTTATAGAATTTTGAAGGTGGGGAGTGAAAAATGGAAACACGAAAACAAAAAAGGGCCAAGTTGTTAAGGAGTAAAAGTAAAAAAAATTTAACAAAATCCATTCTACAATTTTCCGTACACCAGCAGGGGAGGGGAGTTTTTTGCGCAAAAATTTATGCCTTTTTTGAAGCCTCACAACCGTTTAAAGGCATAAAAATATAAATCTGGTGATAGATCAGACACAACACGGGAAAACCCAGACACAAAAAAAAAGAAAGGGATATGATTAATGCCATCCATAGTTCTCTGTAACTTGTGCTACAGTTTATTGAGGAGAAACTAGTTGCAAGTGCACCCAGTACCTGGTACTAGCACTGTATATAAAATAAAGTAATATGTACAGTAACATTTGGTCCCTAAAAAGAGAAATGCAGGTTGTAACAGAGACTATAATGATAATAATAATAATAATAATAATAATAATAATAATAATAATAATAATAATAATGATTCTTTATTTAAATAGCACACACAGATTATGCAGCACTGCACATAGCTTGCCAAATTGGTCCCTGTCCCCATGGGGCTCACAATCTAAACAACCTATCAGTGTGTTTTGGAGTGTGGGAGGAAACCAGAGGACCCAGAATAAACCCACGCAAACACCGAGAGAACATACAAACTCTTTGCAGATATTGACCTGGGTGGGACTTGAACCCAAGACTATAGTATATTTTCAACCTATAGGCTTGTCAGGGTTATTGCTTAGTGATAGTTGGTCCCATCACAGTGCAGTGCAGCAGTTGTGACCTTTATGGTATAAAATAATCATATCCAATGACTAGAAATGTGTGTCTTACTTGCATGAGATACTGGCTGCAGAAGTCTAGGCATAAAAAGTCCTCTACCTCATACATTCCTTATGTCTGTAGTTACGCATTGTGTGCACCGCAGTTCTTGATGTGGGCATTCATGCGGCCAGCAAGCATGTCAGATGTATTTCAAGCCTTTTTACCTACTACAACCAAGAACACGGACACTACTAATCATAATCACTGACCTCTAAATGGCTTCCAATTTATAAACATACCACAACTCGCCACTTTCCCAATCCAAAACATCGACATTTCCGTAGATAGATCAGTTAAGGTTTGGAAGCTCTTGGTCCCTGAGCTCAGTCTTACAATAGACAAATTCTTATGGATAAATGGGCTCATTCACTTGGTAAAGCAGCTGGTGTGATTTTAAGAAGAAAATAAACATATCCTTGAAATATTTTGATTGGCAAAGTGAAAGTGCAATTCAACTCTTCAGCCAGCAGGCTTTTACTATACAGAACAAAATAGAATTGGGCAAGGCCAAATGTATTAGAAATAAATGTGCACCCACAAATACTTCCTGGCTCGACACTTTTAATGTTTGATCCATGTATGTACTGTACATGACTTGACATACTGTGACGCCATCTATAAGAACTTTTCCTCTCTTAGTGTGAATTCTTCCAATTAAGTATGACATGAAGAATCACGCCATGAAATGAAAAAACTTCCCACTGTACAAATAAAAGTACATTTTCTTGCCGCTTAATCCTTTACATGGGGTGATAGCTGAAATTCCCTACTCATCAATAGGAGAATTGTATGTACTGGTCTACATCCGAAAAATGGCACATGACACTTTACTAGAAAATAGCTGTAAAATCTGTTTAGCAATTAGTGGTCACAGCAATTCTTCCTTTTATTTTTAACACAGCTGTCTACCAAACCACTACACATTATTCTGGTTACAAAGTGCTTGACTCCCATTTCCATAAAAAATGTTTTCCTTTGTTTATGCCTTATCCATGGATGTGATATAATTACATAGCTGCTGATTTAAAACAATAGGTGATGGTTTTTGGCATTTAAACTGCATTTCCTCTGTCCTGAGACGCACATGCTTTCTGCAAAACTTGTGAATGTCTATCCTTATTTAGAGTACAACTATTGCATCATAACATTGGCTGTTGGATGTTTGCGTCAGTACAACAAATGGTACCATAAATGGTTTTCTGGTTACAATTTTGGGATTCTGTACTGTACAGTAAAGTATAACAGATTTATGGCAGAAATTCATTTCAAGAGATTTGCAAATTTTCATGCTGTAGCTGCCAAAACTTTTCATTATTTGCAGAGATTTCTGTAATAAATCTGGCACATGTGAATATACCCTGACTGAGCACTACCCAGATAGATCTGGTAATAGATCTTTGTTATGTTCAGTTACTCTTGAGCTGTCGATACACTGCCCACCATTTCTGCCAGAACATTGCTTAAAGTAAATATACCACTTGGTAGACAGCATTTTAAGCCAGACATACCTTAAGATTGCTTTAATTATGCTGAGGCAGGGTCTCATCTTTAAATATTTTATCTTTAGCGAATATGTCGCGAATATGTCTTTGGTGTACAGAGCACTGTTTCATATAATTTTTTGGGTCTGACTGTCTGACATTTTCATTGATATAATTTTTGGAACTGTGCATTCCCTTGTATGCAGAGGCCTCAGTTGTTAGAAAGTTAAATACATTTCATTAAAAACATTTGTTCCCTATTTCAATTGAAAAGAAATGACCGGTAGGAGAGACAAGGAGACATCATGTGTTAGATAACAGAGACAAAAATGGTATACTTTTTCTGCAAAATGTCTATGGATTTATCCCTAGGGTAGGTCATCAATATTAAATCAGTGGGGGCCTGACTCACAACACCTTCTTTGATGAAATGACTGAAAAGAGTTCCAAACACTGAGGTCTCTTCATAGTGTTTGTGATCATTAATAACAGTCCTTCTCCAGCTCAATTGCTACTGGACTATAAAAGAAGGCACAGCCAGAGCCATGGCGCTCTGTTTGGTATAAAATGAAATGGCTGTATCATTCTTCAACGTTTGTTGGTTCTCCTAGGAGTCCTGTAAAATGTACTTACTCTCTCCCTCTTTCGTGTCTAGCCCTCACACAAGTCAGCATAAACAACCTAACTAAAAATACAGAGAAGGTTGAGAATGTATCACTTATTTTCAGATATATATTCAGAAATCTTCAGTGGTGTTTTACTTTCATAAATGTATTAATGTTAAATTGTGACCAATGAATCTTTTTCTTTATCTTTTCAGCAACAGATCTCAGTCCATTCTCAGACCCTCGACAATTCGACCGCTCTTTTTCGACGTTACCATCTCTCACAGAGTCCAGATTTTCAGATACTCGTGTGCATTACCCTGGTGCCATGTCCTCTGCCTTTTCCTATACTGCATCTCCCTCAACAACTGGAATTGGAGGAATAAGTGTGACCGGTATGCCAACTACCACACGTTTCCATCCCACTTACCTTCCACCTCCATATCCTGGATCATCTCAAAATCAGAGTGGACCATTCCAGACCAATGCATCTCCATATCATTTATACTATGGCACATCTTCTGGATCTTATCAGTTCTCTATGGTTGCAGGTGAACGCTCTCCTTCAAGAATGCTATCATCTTGCACCAGTGTGACAGCAGGGAACAACTTGATGAACCACAACTTGAGCAATCAGAATGATGGAGTAGATGCAGATGGAAGTCATAGTAATTCTCCCACCAGTCTAACGAGCAGTGGTAGAATGGATGAGGCTGTCTGGAGGCCATACTAAGCATTTTGTAAAAATACCTAGCCTGATGCTTTAAAGAAGCAGCTGAAGGAATACAATCTCCAGAAAAGACTGGCCAAAATGTAGACATAGTTATAATAATTTAGTGGTACTTACAGCAGCATAATATATGCCAACCGTGTGACAGGTACAACATACATTTACAAATACAGAGTTTGTGTTAGCTCTAACATGTACCAATCTTATAACTGTACTATAGTCTCCACATGTAATCCACATCATCTATGTGACACATGGATTTAGAGAGTTGTGAAGCAAGGCTCAAATGAGTTGCAAGGGGAACATCTTTAGACAAGTTCCTATTTTTGCATATTCAGTAGTTTTCTGTAAAGGACAAAAGATATATGTGAAATTCAAATAAACTACACATTTGTATAAATACTAGTAATTAAAAATTGTGGTAATGCAAGGGGCGACAGTTCACAAATACATATCAGATCGGAGGAGTCGAATACAAGTTTATTGTCCTTAAAATGTAGTAATGTAAGATAATTCTATTTTCATATTCACCTAGATCTCTTTAGAATAAGTCTTTTAAGAATTCCAATGTACATATTTTCTCAAACATTTGGGTTTCTCTGCCTAAACTATTAGTAAGGAGTCAGTTGAATACATTTCTTGTCGCAAAGTCCTCTTTTTGGATAAGTAATTTTTTAAAAGGCCTTGAAAGCTATGGATATGGATAATGTTTATTGATGTATTACACATAATTCTATTACTACTGCATGCTGCAAAGAGACTCCAACATCTGTCTAGGAAACATCATAAATATAGGGCTGTGGCCACCATTGACATTTGCTATGGTAGTATCTGTTGTGTATATGTAATCTTGTAATTCTGAACACATTCTTACACAGGACAGGTCCAATAGAATTCAATAGCCAATCAGGGCCATCTAGACCAAAAAACCATAACCTACCATTTTGATGGGTGTAGCCAACCATCTGAAGCCCCTTGCAGATGGCCGTTTGCTCACCCGGGCTGTACCCAGGAATAGCACACTGCCGGATAAAGCTCTATCGATAGGAAGCCGGGTAGCACACGCGGCAGTGGGTAATACGGCCATTCAAATGTATAACTGTATTGCTCATTGATTTTAATGTGGCTGTGCTACATTACTGTGCTACCAGTATCAAAGCGATTGTTGAAAAGGTCTGTGTGCAACGTGGCTGCGGTTTATCTGATTTTGGGCAAAATGTTGAATTTACAATACCTGATCTTTTGTTCTCAAACCAGGCATCTGACAGCTAGTTATTACCCCCACCTTTTCAGAACACCTACATCATCAGTATGCATGTGTGTTAGGGGGGGGGGGGGGGTAGTTATCCTAACCTAAAATACTATTGTTTCATATATTTATCTCACAACTTCCTAATATCAAAAACTGAACTCTTGTATGTCACAGTTATCACTGTCAATACACTGAAGTTGCAACTTTGCCTTTGCGTGTAGGCATTTGGATATATGTTTAGTACATGTAATGTGCTGATATTAATATATATATATATATACATAGTTTGCTTTATTTCAAACAAGAAATATAAAAATATTTTCTTAAAAAATATATTTGCTTTGCACTATTTTTGCTTACTTTGAATATGCATCATTTTGAAAATGAGCTAGATTCTTATTTATGTGTTTGTATATAACTATTACTATTTTTTTAATGTGTTATAAATTGCATTATATATTCACAACCATTTTATTTATTTATTTGGTGCTCATTTAACAAAATGATTATATTCCAGCCTGATACAGGTGTTTTGTGAGTTTCTTCGGGCCATTTTGGGCATCAGAGATGCCCATTATATAGCTAAATACAACTAAGATTGCACTGAGCCAGAATACATTTGTGTGCACTGTCTATGAACACCATTTATCAGCACATGAAGATAAGAATGATATAATACATCACCTATTAAGAGCAGTCAAACAATTCCATGTACATTTGCTTAATTAAGTTCGATGGATACGGTGTACAGTATCTTGTAAACATCTGCTTTACGGAGTCAACTAATAGCATTAATTGTTGTAGAGTAGCTCTAAATCTATCCATAGAACACAACACAAACATAAAGCCATCTTGCTTCCATTAGAGGGGCAAAATAATGAAGCAAATATTTCAAACTATTTCTTGACCAGTCCTTAAATGTTTCAAGATTCCCTAGGCTTTTTGACCCACTATGCTGTATGCATGGAACAGAAAGGGTTAAAATAACTTTCTAATGACGTCCAGGGACCTGAAAGCAGTATCTGTCTGCAGGGCTCTACATTTTCACTTTATCATCTCCAGAACAAAATGAACATCTAAATTAGTAAATACCACAACTAATGGGTTATAGTCTAGATGTACAAAGGGACATGAATATGTTTCTTAAATAAAATTTTAACTTAACCATTTAGTCAAGTATAATATTTTATAACAGACTTAAATAAAACAACATAAAAGACACAGTTACCAGGTAATTCGTGTGCCATTCCTGCACCCTTGCTTTGGTGCTGCTGGTCTTGTCTATGACAATGGGGTTCATTTACTAAGGGTCTGTGGAGCGCATTTTCGCCGGGTTTCCCTACGATTTCCGTTTTGCGCAAAATTGCCCCGGGATTTTGGCGCACGTGACCGGATTTTGGCACATCGGCGCCGGCTTGCGCACGACAGAAGTCGGGGGATTCAGACAACCCGCGGGATTTAACATTTAGAATTGTGTCGCAATTGTGTGCACTTACATGCACCGGGAAGAAGAAGGTGAACTCCGGCGGACCTCGGCACGGAAGCGACAAATGTGGGCCCGGGTAAGTAAATCTGCCCCAATAATGTGTCCTTCTACATCTGTGGCTTGTGATGTATACCAACTAACCAGTTTTTTGCTACAATGGTCATGTCGTTGAGGAGCGCATTATATATTCAGACAAGAAAGTAACATCAACATTTTAATTCATTGGTATTTGGCTTTTGCTATTTCAACCAAACTACTGTGTTTGGATTAATTTGTTTTATTTCACAAACTTTTAGATGCCCTTATAAATCACTTTTTATCTACAATACAAATTTGTTTTAAATAAAAAAATAAAACTATAATTAAAGTATATAAAAGGTGTCTAAAAAATTAGGTCATTGTTCGAAAATATGGCAAAGAACATGAGACTGCATGTCAACCTTCCTCATTGCTCAATCTATACAATATTGAGGAGTAAAATCACAAGAGACGTGGCTTGACAAGTTGTATAAAAAATTGATTTTGTGTCAGTATTAATAATCTTATGTCATAACTTTCAGGGAAATGTTTATATAAAAGATGTTAAGGTGTATATTTCTGTTTCTGAAGCTTTCAATTGCAAAAAGACAATTTAAATAATGTAAATTAGGCGTGTTAATTATTTCATGCTGAAAAGAGAATTGTAAAAATTTTACTGAAAATTGTGTTAAATAAATGGGAAAGACAAATTACAGTTTGGGTGCCTTTTCTGTGTATTATATGACAATGTGATAATGAATGAAAACTGAATGTACAGGATAAAATAATTGGATTTTAAAGTACATCTACCACTAGGATTAAGGATTGTAAACCAAGCACACTGACATACTGTGTGTCCCCTCTGACAGGATTGGCTCTTCTTTTGGCTGCTTATGCCCTTGCTTTTAAGAAAAAAAGAGCCTGAGGGGTTCCAGCCTCCATTAACAACTATGGAGCCTGGAGCCCCTTAGGTTTATTTGCATAATTTTTAAAAGCCTTTTTTTGTAACAACAAGGGCATAAGAAGCTAAAAGAAGAGCAGATCCTGTCAGAGGGGACACACACCAGTATGTCAGTGTGCTTGTTTTACAATCCTCCATGCTGATGGTAGATTTCCTTTAAAAGTATCGGATGAACTAATGTAACCTTTATTATGTATTTTTAATGACTGTGCTGCAAGAAATGGAACAGAACACGAAGGAAATTTATCAAGCTGCCAAGAGTAAGAATGTGCTTAGTTGCCCATGGCAACCAATTGAAGCTAAGCTTTTATTTTACGCTCATGGGCAACTAAGCACATTCTTACTTACAGCTTGATAAACCTCCCCCTAGTTTTTTAGATATTTGCACACAGTCAATAATTGATCAAGATTTTGGATCAGTGGTTGAAAGCCAAAACTGGAAGAGGAACCTACACAGCAAAAAAAGTATAAAAGAATGATCTGCATTTGTTACACGTTTTGGACATTCATGGTTTTGGCTTACAAATACTGAAATTTGAAGAGGAAACTTGGAAGCTGGTCACATTTTATATAATTGATCCTAATGAGTGGGAAATAACATGTTGTATAGGGTCAAATAAGTTACGATGATTTACAAGTTTACGGTTACATCCTCAGGATCTAGGACATAGAAGGAATTAATGTCTGTATACCTGGTGCTCTAGGGTAGTATGTCAGTTAATGTCAGTATCCTTGGAATTCTAGCTTCCTTTAAAGGATTACTGTTGGATACCAGGTGTTTGAAAATTTACTTATACCTCCTGTCTACAGTATTACCCCTAAAGCAGGAAGGCATAGCCTAAAATGTGTAGATGTCCATCTTCTCTCATAGACCACTCAATAGTTGTCTTCTTATGCCCTCTCTCACAGATTGTTATCCCCTCAACCCGTTCCCTGCCAGGCCTTCCTGGAAATGAGGTTGCCTTATTGGCCAGTGCAATTTTCATTATTTTGACATCTACCAATAAAACTGGAATTACAGCATAAAGAATTATACTAAACCCCATCAAATCATATATTTCCTGAAAGTAGACACTTGCCTCATTTTTTAGAATGACATTAAAGGGGTTGTCCAAGAGATATAAAAAACAGCAATGGGGCTCCTTAAAAAATAAGCATGTAGTTACCTCCTTGGTCTCTCGCAGCGTCCCACACCACAGTCTCTCTGTGCTGTGCCCCTGTTTGTTTACAGGGGCAAATAAGCTGCGCTCAGGCATCCAGAAAAAATAGAGAAAAAAATTTTCACTATCACTATCCCTATAGTTTTTTCTTCCTCCAGTAATCAGTATTTTTTCGATGAACAGCACCAGTCCTCAGAATCTTCAGATGAAAGTGTGTCACCATTCAGATTACCACCAACGCCTTTTCCTTATCTTCCTTCATTAATATTGTAAAGTACTATCGCTAGAAGAGATATCCAGGCAGATGGTGGGGCACGTTCCAACACATCAAAATTTATTTCAAATCATCATACTCACAAAGTTTAAAATAGAATGCGCATATCAAAAATTTCCACAGCGGGACGCTAGCTTTCCTGACCGCCCGACCCAGGGTTTCGCCAGCTAGGCTTCTTCTGGGGCGGTGAACTTTTTTGTATGTGCTCAGACATGCTCACTGTCAGCTGATAAAGCCCCTTCTCCCTAGCAACATCACTGTTTTTTAAATTTCTTACAGGAGTTTATAGGCATGCATTTTTGATTCAAAGTGTAAAATTGTAAATAAAATGCATACAAATTGACTTTGATGGCATAACATGTCCACCAAACAGAAAATAATTTACTCTACACCTCCTAAATATAACATTTAAGATGAACATGTGTTGAGTTCATAGATACCACATATGTCCACATAAATAAATAATTATAAAATCACTACAACTGAAACAACCAAATATATATTTTTCAGCTAGAAATTTTAGGATAGTCACAACCTGCAATATATAGCGATTAAACAGATTAAGGCCCCATGCACACGAACGTATGGGGGACGTATGAATGGCCGCAAGCTTGTGCTGAAATATAAATATACACAGTATAGCCATTTTATTTATATTTCACGAATATTATTTCCATAGAATTTCAAATTCCTTAAATTGAACTGTATCACTGCATCTATAGGGCTTCCTCAACTGCTCCCATTTCGATCGCAACCTCCTGTGCATCCATGCCAGCCCCAGGGTCTGATGAAGGACCCCTGGACTGTCTTCAGGTGCTGAGTGAAAGATCCTGTTTCCGACAGGATCTGACACTGGGCATGTCAGCTTATTGCTGTTATTTAGCTTCTGAACATTCACTACTATTTGAGACATAGAAAAAGAGAGATGAGACAGATCAGAGATGAGAGATGATGAGATCCTTGAGATAGATATAAAATACAATGACACTCTCCAGCACTGCTAACTCAGCTATATCACACACACAGTCGGCTCTGCTGTATCTCCTTCCCCAGATATAAAGATCTTCAGGAAATGCTCTATTTTTGTTAATAACAGTACATTAGAGAATATAGATATACACCCCTGAAAGAGCCAAAAGGTTAGGTGGTGGAACGTGTAGGGCAGCCGGCCCCCTCCTTATATTCTCTGGTGATATCCTTCCTTTATTATATTGTTCTATTACTATGCTTAACTGATGGTATTGTTGAGTGGTCAGAAGTCATTTGGTGTCAGTTCTCATTGGATTTATATGATTCATTGCACTTTGATAGGATATCAGGATATTGTTATACCAGTTATGGATAGGAGAAGTTCAGTAACTACTGCATTATTTAAGCATACTTTAATAATTAAAAAAAAAATTTAAATTTTCTTGATCTGAACTTTTTAGTGTTTTATTTAGTCACGTTTACACTTTATAGTAAATAAGAGAATGTGTAATTTTGTTTGCTTGAGTACATTTAAAGGGGTATTCTGTGAATATGAACGTCTGATACAAAAACCCATGATGCTATAAATAAATGAATGTAAAAAAACTCAATGTCATTAGTCACAAAATTGAACTTAAATAGTTTGATTTTATGATTCACTAAATTTTATGGCTTCTCTAAAGTATGTATAGTTATCACCAAGATGGCCACCACTGGAAACTACAAGTCCCAAGATCCTTTAGTTCTCAGTAACTCCTCCTTCCTCTTATGCTCTGCTCCAAGTGATGATCTAACAGGTTGTATTGCTCTGTTACCATAGTAATGAGGTGTAACTGCCATCACCAAAACACTGGCCATGCTGGATGCACTGCAACCAACCAACTACAGCCAAAACATAGTGGTGATCACATGACCTGCCCAGGCAGGTGCAGGACCTGTGATGTGGACATGTGACCAGCGGCCATCTTCTGTCCTGTGTCTGCTCCGAAAAAGAATGATGCACATTAAGACCAAAAGGATAAATATAAAGTTCTGAATCTGAATCTTTATTAACCCCTTCAGGATGCAGCCATTTTGTAGCTTAAGGCTGAGTCCCATTTTTTGGATACTGACCTGCTTTGCTTTATATGGTTTTGAATACTGTTACTTATCTAAACGATTCTGAGATAGTTTTTCCCCACATGTTGTACTTCATTTTGGTGGTAAAGTTTGTCTGATAAGTTTTGAGTTTATTTACAAAAAAAAAGAAAAATATGATGAATTTTCTGAAAAATTTTCCATTTTTGAAGTTCGAAATCATCGTGTTTTAAGGCAGATAGATTTACCACCTAAATAACTTGCCGAATAACATTTCCCATATGTCTTCTTTACATTTTCATAATTTTTGAAATGTTTGGATAATTTATTTTGATGTCACGCGGCTTACAAATCGAATGGGGTTTTTCCGTATTTTCAGAATTGACTATTTTGGGGATAAATACTGTTTGAAATTAAATTTTACATATTTAGCATTAAAACCCCCCTATATAACCAACCCATTTTCAAATCTGCACCCCTCAAGCTATCTTAAATAGTTTGATTTTATGATTCACTAAATTTTATGGCTTCTCTAAAGTATGTATAGTTATCACCAAGATGGCCACCACTGGAAACTACAAGTCCCAAGATCCTTTAGTTCTCAGTAACTCCTCCTTCCTCTTATGCTCTGCTCCAAGTGATGATCTAACAGGTTGTATTGCTCTGTTACCATAGTAATGAGGTGTAACTGCCATCACCAAAACACTGGCCATACTGGATGCACTGCAACCAACCAACTACAGCCAAAACATAGTGGTGATCACATGACCTGCCCAGGCAGGTGCAGGACCTGTGATGTGGACATGTGACCAGCGGCCATCTTCTGTCCTGTGTCTGCTCTGAAAAAGAATGATGCACATTAAGACCAAAAGGATAAATATAAAGTTCTGAATCTGAATCTTTATTAACCCCTTCAGGATGCAGCCATTTTGTAGCTTAAGGCTGAGTCCCATTTTTTGGATACTGACCTGCTTTGCTTTATATGGTTTTGAATACTGTTACTTATCTAAACGATTCTGAGATAGTTTTTCCCCACATGTTGTACTTCATTTTGGTGGTAAATTTTGTCTGATAAGTTTTGAGTTTATTTACAAAAAAAAAAGAAAAATATGATGAATTTTCTGAAAAATTTTCCATTTTTGAAGTTCGAAATCATCGCGTTTTAAGGCAGATAGATTTACCACCTAAATAACTTGCCGAATAACATTTCCCATATGTCTTCTTTACATTTTCATAATTTTTGAAATGTTTGGATAATTTATTTTGATGTCACGCGGCTTACAAATCGAATAGTGATTTTCCGTATTTTCAGAATTGACTATTTTGGGGATAAATACTGTTTGAAATTAAATTTTACATATTTAGCATTAAAACCCCCCTATATAACCAACCCATTTTCAAATCTGCACCCCTCAAGCTATCAGAAACAGCTTTTAGGAAGATTGTTAACCCCTTGAATCAAAATGGAGGTGAAATTTAGAATGGTCAAATTTTGTCGGCTTAACGTTCATTTAGCCCTAAAATTTACACATTTCCAAAAGATAAAAAGAGAAAACCCACCATACAATTTGTTATGAAATTTCTCCCGAGTGCAGAGACCCCCCACATGTGGCCGTTACTTGTTTTATGGGCGCACAGCGAGGCGCAGAAGGGAAGGAGCGCCCTGCAGCTGCCAGGATTTTAGTTTCCTCATTGGCCCCTGTAGAAGGCTATAAAATTTTTGCTTTTTCGTTATTGGGCCCATGTGATGGCATTTTTTTTTCGGGATGAGATGCTTTTTCCAGTTTTACCATTTTGGGGTTGTTATCCACTATTGTTGAAAATTTAGGAACTTTTTTTGAGGTCACGAGTAAAAAAAAGCATCAATTCTGTACTGGATTTTTTACTTTTTTTTTTTCATGTTCACCGTTTAGCCTAATAATCATGTTATCTTTATTCTATGGGTCGATACGATTACGGGGATACCAGACATGAATATTATTCCTTATGTTTTACTAAATCTGCCAAATAAAACCCTAATGTGGGGAAAATCTATCATTTGTACATTGCCGTCTTCCAAGTGGCATAACATTGTTACGTTTTTGGCTACAGAGCTGGTTGATGGCTTGTTTTTTGCGGGACATGTTGTACTTTGCACCAGTATCATTCTGGAGTACATATGTTTTGTTGATCACTTTTTATTGCATTTTTAGTGGGATTCAATAGGTAAAAATCATAATTTTTGGCAGGTTTTTAAAGTTTTTTTACGGCGTTCATCAATAGTTATTTAGTTTTATTTTACAGATTGTTATACTATATATGTGGGGTCTGTGTTAGGATTTAGACTTTTTTCAGCGTTCTATGTCTCTTATATGTTTTGGGGCTTAAGGGCATTTTTAGTGATTTATAAAGTTATTTTTTATTGAAAAACATTTTACTTTACATTTTTTACTTGATCCACCATGGGACATGAACAAACAATCATCTGATTGCTTGTTCATGATAATGGGGCAGATTTATCAAGCTGTCTGAAAGTCAGAATATTTCTAGTTGCCGATGACAACCAATCACAGCTCAGCTTTCATTTTCAGTGCTCATGAATATTTTAAAGCAGAGCTGTGATTGGTTGCCATGGGCAACTAGAAATATTCTGACTTTCAGACAGCTTGATAAATCTGCCCCAATATCCTGCAATACTTGTGTATTGCAGAGTATTAGCAGTGTCAGCCTATGCACATGCATAGGCTGACACTTTGCCTTTAAGATGACGTCACAGACGCCATCTTAAAGGCACTGCCTTCAGACATCTCTAGGGTCCCGATCGTGGCGGAAAGACCCCCGGAAGGCAGGTTAAATGCTGCAGTCACATTGACCGCGGCATTTAACGGGTTAAACACCCTCGATCGGAGCCCACACCAACCGCGGGTGTTAGCCGGGGATGTCAGCAGTAGATTACCGCTGACATCCCGCGACCCCTGATGCCGGTTCGGCTCCTGTGCAGAGCTGAACTGGCATCGTCTCTGCGCAGTAGCTGTACTGCGCTGAGCGCTATTCGCAAGACTCAGCGCGGTACAGCTACAGCCCACAGCGCTAAGTGGTTAAATATCACAATACTACCAAAAAACACCAAAGAATAAAAACACTTAAAAAGGATGCAAAAAATAATGCAAACAAGAGGGGGAAAGAACATGTACAAAGCAATGCCCCAACAATAGCCTCCCCAGAACTCCTAAACAAGTGAAGTCTGTGTAAGATGGTAAAACAGTACTAGTGAACGTCCACTTGTCCTCTGAATGGGTAAAATTGTCAAGGTGACATATAGCAGATGTGGTTGAAAATGTCATACAATAGCAATATTGCGCTGAAAAACCAAGAGGGGAAATGGACGTTGAGTGGAGGAACACAGAAGTGGGGGAGGCAGATTCCACGAGTTTCGTCACAGACTGTGACTTCCTCAGAGGTAATTTAAAAATGTGATACAATGTGGGGGGTTTATAATAAATAGACCTTTAAAACCCCTATAAATAAGAATAGGCCTCTAAAATAATTGAGTCTTCTCATGAAAAAATGGAAAACTGCTGATTGCTTTGTAAGCCTTCTAACATTCTAACACTTAACATTTATAAATCAGAAAATCGCTAATTTTTCTAAATTTTCACCAAATATTAACATTTTTCAGAAATAAATGCAAAACATTTCAACCAAATTGAACCACTTAGGTGAAGTATAAAATGTCACAAAACAATAGTCTGAAAATCACTTAGGTAAGTTAAAGAGTTCTAAAGATATATGGCAGATTTTAAAAAATAAAGCCGGGTCCTTAAGGTGAAAATGAGCTGGGTCCTGTAGGGGTTAAAATTTGAGAACTTTCATTCATTGGCAAACCCCTGTAATCTACTCATGTGCAATGCATACAGAATTCTCCTGCATGTTATCTACCCAAATGTTCTCCCGTGCGACCCAATGATTAACAATGTTAGGAATAAAACATAAGGATTGTTTTAATTTATATATGGCATATTAGAGATAATTATATCAGGAACAATATCAATCACTGGGGAAAGCATTAGCAAGTTTCAGGCCAAGTAGCAAAGCCATTCATGTACATATGCTGTTCAACTATATTGCATCTGGAACCCATATGAAGCTGTGGAGAAGAGTACAAAACCTGAAGACTATTACACAAGTGAAGGAAACGGAAGAGAATATGCTGTATATGAATCAATGGGAGAAACAAAGATTAACACATGCAATTTCATTCAAAGACTATCACCAACAGAGTCCATGTTGTTTTCTTCCGGTGTAATATTACTATGTAAATAACTTTGTGACTTCAAGGAAAAATATAACATAATTGTAAAGACAAGATCATGTAACAAAGACATAACAAAAATCCTCAAAATAACAGGATTTTAATAACAGATCTCTGTATAAATATGTATTCAGTATTGAAATTAATATTCAGGAATAGTAAGTAAGGACATCTGCTGGACACTTAGAGATCTGCAAGGGTCAATGTACTGATAAGCGATAATTCACATCACAATTCTGTAGTCAAAACATTTGGCTGATGCCAGGCCCCTTTACTTAGTGCTGTGACTAGTGCTATCATTCGCCATGGGGCCGACAAGGCCACACAAGTACTAATAAATGTAAAGCTAAGATAATCAGTTTATTACTAAAGCCGAGCCTGAGTGTTACCTTCTTTGCACTCGCTGCATTGACATAAACAGCAAAATGAAGTCATCCCACTCCAGGTTTTACTAGGCCCCTGGGCAACAAAGCCTCAGTGGGCCCCTTTGTAGTGAACTCATGTGGTGGCATTAAAAATTCAGCAATTAACTAAAATAACAGCAGTTCAGTAAGTTCGTTACCTAGTGTGTGGTGGGCCTAACGGAACCTGTTTGTTTTCACCTACTCTTGATGTTAAAATGGTTCCTAGACAAAGACAATAATGCCTCAGAGGTGCCTGATTATAAAAGGCACCTTGTGACTTGCAGGTTCTCTGGACCATTTTTTATATTGGTTGCTGGTATTAAGAACCGAGGAAAGCAGGGTGTAGAGCCAGCCCCCACCTGGTCACATGTCAGGAGGTTCGGGTGGTGTCAGCATTGTCTCTGATGCTGCACTGTTCTTCAGAACCAGGTGTCAGCAGGTGCTTTCTCCTCTGGCTTCTGCTGTGTACTGTAAGCAGAGATGTGCTATCAACAACTAAAGCGTCCCCTTAGTCAGGCAGCTCCAGGTCCTGCTGCCCCCATCCCCCCCCCCCCCCCCCCCATAATGAAGCACCTTAGCAGGGCAGGAAAACTAGTATGTATACAGCTCTGCAGTGTAAATTCTGGTCACATGCAAACTCCCCATCCCTGGATGTTTTAATGTCTACAACTTCAAGGCCCCTTAATACACACTCAAACCCCATCATGAAGACCAGCTAGAAGCAACACACACTATGGTCATTAGGGAACATTTGATATTGTATGATTATCATGCGTTTTCTGATCCATATTTTTTGTGTTTTTGTTTGGTAATAAAACACATTAGGAAAAACACATGCGTTTTGGTGATAACACATATGCTTTTATATTGCGTTTTTATTCCATTACAAAATGGAATCCAAACACTAATGTGGGACAGCACCATAAGGGATGGTTGGAAACTACTGAGCACAGTGCTCTGGTATCTGTGGCACTCTCATTTAGTGAATAGGACTGATGGAGATGCCTGAGTGCTGTGTTTGGCAGTTTCTGACCTCCCATACTATTGAATGAAGCAGCAGAACACTGTAATTGAAATTAGGACCGCTTTCTGTGAATTGCTGGGGGTCTCATTCTCATGATGGTTGGGGGTCTATGTCTGCTATAGAAATATTGGGCCGCTTGTAAACCTTCACTTGTGAAAGTTCGGCCCACTTGGCCAAAAGCTGTGCCTGGACAGGAGGTCATTTGAGTATCAATTTGGGACTTTTCAACTAATCGGTCTCCATTCTGATGGTAGATGGAAAGAAAGGTAGACATAATAGTGATTGGTTGTTATTGGCAACATGTAGTTTTACTGTAGGACATATTTTGTAAATAGGCCCCATATGAAACATGTTTTATGAGATAAATGATATTCAGTTTATATAAACATTTATTTTGTAATGTAATGTATAATGTGACTAGGATGGGAAGGTACAGGAAATGGAGAGTGGGTCTTTGGTATAGGTAATAATAAAGACACATATGATTTCCATTATATTTTCTATGTTGGGTATTAGTAAGTGCAGGAACTAGTTGAGTACAGTAGCTGGAAGGAGACTCTGAAATCAGTGATGTAGGGAAAGCCAACGTGTGGTATAACTGCCTCTCTCAGTGCTGTACATGTGGCTTCTTGGCCCCTCCCACATTTGTTCCACGGTGACACAGAGTAGAGGCCGAACAAGCACCAGAATAACAAATAAAAAGGTATTTTTTATTCAAATTAACCATTATGAGAACATCTTCTGAATATTTACATCTCTTTGGGAGGGTTTTTTAAAGTAAGTTTGGTCGTGGCATAACCCCTTTAATGGCTCCACAATTTCTCAAGTTTTACGAGTTTACTGCTTTTGGTTGACCACTAATTCCTGTCAGTGATTCAGACTAAACATCCAAGCCAAAAAGTCTTATTGTCCAGTATAAAGCATATTAGTAGGGTCATTTAGCTTTATTATGGGATCCTAATAAATAAAATAAAAGAGACATTTATTGTTAATCCCCAAAAGCTTTCTTCTTCGGCTAGCATAAATATAATGGAAATGACAACCTTCTGTCGCAGTGATGAGGAGGCAACTTGGGGAACATCAAAGCTCCAGAAGTGGAATGTATTGAAAACAATTATTCTCATTAACTGTTGCCTTTTGGATGCCATTAAAGGATGAGAAATATTCATGGTTTTAATTAAGGCAGTAGAAACAGGCCCAGAAAGTGGTTATAAATATGCATGATGAGAATAATGAAATGCGAGAATAGACATCAGAGGTGAAACCCGCTGAGCAATAAATTGAAGAGTCACAACAAAGTTTATCTAATACCTTGTACACTGCAAGAGGAATGTTGTCTATAAACATGATACATGAAACTAGATTAATATGTTGGAGTGCAAATAATTACATGTTCACAGCAAATAAACAAAATAAATTCACCAACCAAGGCTGTGTGTGGTGGGTAAAATATCCCAACAAAATGAACTTGCTAAATAAAATCACACCAACTATAAACGTATCATCCCGTCATTTGTAACTATAGGCCATTGCCTACCCACTTCTATGTCTCAGCAAGGCACAATATGAATTATCATTGGTCACTAACTTGTATTGTTATCCAAGATTAAAATTAAAGTTGTCAGGTCCGGGGCTAGCCAGGTAAGTTGCCCATCACCCGCAGGGAGGGAGTAGTTTAGCCTTAAATTAAGGGACAGTTTTCCCTTCACTGTATCCCTAGTTCTTGCTGCTCTCTTAATACAGTTACCTGCTTCCTTGAAAACTGTGACATGATGATATCCTTGTCTTTTCTCCTGGACAGCTTTGGGTCCTGGACAAATTAATATGTTATAGCGAAGTATTCATTAAACTTTATATTTTACTGAAAAAATGCAGAAGGAGAAATTATGGAAAATATTGCTGTACGGATCCTGCATCAAGTTTCAGGTTGTTGGTGTCCATGCTCTTTCAACGAATCTGGGAAATGTTTCCAAAATGTTTAACTTGAAATTGGACAAAATCTAAGGCTGCATTCACACACATGTATGGGGGACGTATATACTGCCGACGTATGTATGGCCGATATATGTCCCCCATACACTTCTATGGGCTCACGGCATGGTAAGGGAGCGGTATGGTGCAGCACACGTGTCAGAGTCCCTGATTGGCAAATCTTATATTTGTGGTGTGGTAGTTGTAGTGTACATTTTACACTGACACTGGTCGGGGGGGGGCTGCAAAAAGATTGTTGCCTCCCAAATAGTCTAACATTTTTAGATAATGTGACGTTTACAGCATAAAAACATTAGTACTAGCTTGTAACAAAACTAGTTAAATAGAAACTGTAAATAACTAAATGTTTTACATTGGGACAGAAATTAAAATTAAGCTTACTACATAGTTTCTTGTCACAATTGCACCTGCGACCTATATCCCGGGTCGAAGGCGCATCGGTGTGCCGCAGTGTCCGGTCTCACCTGTCCTGGCTCCAGCGGCGATCCCAGTAATGGCCGGCTCTGTAAAACTTAAAGGGCCAGCGCGCCGCTAATTGGCGCTGGCCAGATACCTACCCTAAAGAATTCCAGCCCCTTTCTATGTTCCCTGCCGGATCTTTGTGCTTCCATGCCTGAGAGAAAGCTGTATTCCAGGCCCTCTGCGTTTATTCAGATTTACCGTCCTGACCCTGCCTGTCTTGACCTCCTGCTTGTCCCTGACCATGAGTTTGCCCCCGAATCTGCACTACGCCTTGGCCGCCACCGCGGGCAAAGTCGTGCCTGTGGAACGACCTGGTGGTACCACGCCGCAACAAGTCCAACCTGCTTTGCGGCGGGATCTGGTGAAAATCAGGTACCACTTAGACTCCGGTCCCAGGTGTCGGCTTATGTAATCGCCCACTGTGGTACAGGGGATCCACTACCTCTGATCGTGACAGATACATTACCCAAACCAAGACTACTACACAGAAACATTATCAAAACCAAGCCTATACCATAGATAAATCACTAGAACCAAGCTTAATGCTCTTTCAGGATATCAGGATACCACTGTGCCACGTAGCCTGTCTTTTTGTTGCTGATGTTTCTGCATAACCTGCTGGTGTTGTTTAAGTCTCAGCTGTATTAATTTGTATTATCCTATCAGTTGCTGTTCTGTAGGAATATCTATGTTTACAAAGTAGCTTGTTGTGGTGAGAGATTCTGTGAAGTTTGTCTTTTCTCTTTTATTTTCTCACCACTTCCCTATCTCTTCCCTTTGTGAGTGTTTCTTGGACCTGCTCTGGGTGCTACCCACTATTCCTGTTTGTTCTATTGCCCTACTTCCTGCATTCAGTCTTGGTTGTGGGCTTGTGTGCATGCAGGATTGCTTGTTTCTGGGTAAGCTGACCATCACCCACAGGTAGGGACTAGTTTAGCCTTAGAATAAGGGACAGCTTTCCCCTCCCTGTTTCCCTAGTTCTCGCTGCTTTCTTAATATGGTTTCTTCATAGTATCATAGTATATAAGGCTGGAAAAAGACGCAAGTCCATCAAGTCCAACCTTTACAAATTAAATAAATGTTTTGAACACGTACATAACGCCATAACAGAGAGTTCCATAGTCTCACTGCTCTTACAGTAAAGAACCTTTGTCTATGTTGATGGTTCTGGCTCCCTTGAAAACTGTTACACTGGGTCAGTATAAGGTGTTTTATTTGGATGATATCCTTGTCTTTTCCCGATTGAGCCACTCACCAAAACATCTCAGGAATGTACTACCTAGGTCAAGTCAAAATCAGTTACATTATTTGCTTGTTTGTTTGTTTGTTTGGAATCCAAAGAATTACCCTTCTCGGTTACATCATCACTCCTGACCCTTTTTGTATGGAACCACTCAAGGTCACAACTTGTCCTATTGAGGACTGGAAACGCCCCACAAACCTGAAAACTTTGCAATGTTTGTTTTTTTTTTAACTAATACCAAAAATTTCTTTAAAATATTTCTGTTCAGGCCCAGCCGTTGGTCTGCGGAAGCTGACTTAGTGTTTGTACAGTACAGTAAATGCACCTGTATCGATTCTACCAGGCTTGATTTAACCTTGAATCAACCTGTGGAGGTAGGGGTTGTGGCCATTTTGTCTCAGGGTCCTAAATTTCTTGCTAATCTTCAACCAGCGACCTTTTTCTCAAGGAAGTTCTCACCATCAGAACGCTATTATGAATTGGGCGTGAAGTGTTGGCCATCAAATGGGTGTTTGATGAATGGAGAGGGGGCTAAACATCAAATTACAGTTATAACCAATGAATAGTGCTAAGAGACTTTCTCTCAGGCAGGCTCGTTGGGCAATATTTTTCACTTGATGTAATTTCATTTCATTACATACTAAATATGTAAGGCTGCTGTCCTCTCTTGAAGTTTTTCTAGTATTACCCCAAAGCTGTTCCCGAAAAAACCCTGACTCCTAGTTTTGTGATTCCTGTCGTTTGTAAAGGTAATACCTATGATCTAGTTCCTTGTAACGCTCCAGTGGAAAAACTGCGCCCTCCCCATTTCTGTCTCTGCCTTTCTGAGCTAAGATTCTTGCTTCTTTGTTTATCAATTGCATACTTTGTCTGAATGGTATTCCTGAAAATATTGGGGCACATCTACTAAGGGTCCGCACAACGCATTTCCGTCGAGGTTTCCTGACTATTTAGCGCCGCATCTAACAAAGGTTTTTGGTGCACGCAATCGGATTTCTTCAACACAACTTTCATGCGACACAAATTGGAGTGCGTGGCCATCGGACAACCCGACTGATTCGGACTAAGCACGGCATTTAAAATTCAAATTGTGTCTCAAGACATGCACTAACATGAAGGTGAAGATGAAGGTGAACTCCAGTGGACCTCAGCGGGGAAGTGACACATGCAGGATATCGGGCGCACAATGTTAGTGAATCGCACCAGACTTCATCCTCGTCAGACAACGCACCTCGGGGATCGCGACAGGACCAGGTAAGTTAATGTGCCCCATTGGCTTCAAGTGCTCTTAGAGGGCATAGGAAATCTTTGGAAATTCCCGGGGGGAAATCAGGATTTCCTGTCACTGGGATAATGGGGCCGTCTGGGGTAAAAAGTATCGTCTGGCCACACACTCAATATCAAGTAAGGCACAAGAAACCAACTACAAGGTACTGGGTCCCCAGTAGATTACATATGATTTAGCCATCCTGCCCAGATAGATACTGGCACTGCCTAAAAGCCCCAGGTACTATGACCCATATCTGGTGGGGATGCCCGAAATTGCAACCCTTCTGGCATCAGGTGTGTAAACTGATTCTAGACTTGACAGGTATCAGCTTAGAAAATGAACCGGCAGTTCTTTTGCTGTCAATACTCCCTGTATCAGTGACAAAGGCAAAGAGATCACTGATGGGCTACATGCTTATAGCAGCACGCTCTCTAATACCCAGGTTATGGAAGTCTACGAGAACCCCACTTATAACAGATTGGTTTGCAGAAATATCACCGCGGTATCACACAACAAAGCCACGGATCACTCATCAATTTGGGCCCCATGGCTGACGTTCAAACACTCTTCAGAATTTTTGACTTATTCGTGACTCGCTCATGGCCTATCACTCCCCTACCCCCTCCTTCCTCCATCCCTCCTGCTTCCCCCTCCCCCACATATACTGACCTAAAGGTTTGCGTTAGTTTGGCTACTGACCCGTCTATACTCCCTTTTTGAGTATTTACTTTGAAGTAAACACGTTTCAAACCAGTTGTTCACCCAACACTGTTGTATGGGTGTAAGTAGACACGTTCAAAAAGAAACCTGATATGAAAGAATACTCTGACATTACATCTGCCAGACGATTTAAGGAAACATAATATGCTGTAATTGTATGTGCAGACTGATGTAATTATTTATGTGCAGAAGCATAATCTCATCTCTATATGTCATATGATGGACCTCCGTGTCCCATGCTTTGTTGGTTTTTCTAACTGTAATAAAGAAGAATGATACAAAAAGCCATACATGGAGTTGAAGCCACAGTACACAGCCATACATGGGGCTACAGCCGCAGTACACAGCCATACATGGAACTACAGCGCATGTTGCATCTAGTGCAGTGAATACGGAGGAACAGTTGTATACTTTTTTGCAGGGTATTGATATTCCACAGTTAACTGAGGAAGAGAGAGGAAGAGAAGAGAGCTGGCATTTGTGAGTATGGCAAATGAAAAGGCACCTGGACTACATGGTATCCCCTTTGAGGTGTATAAGAGGCATGCAGAAGTTTTATTGCCCTATTTGTTGGCGACGATGAAATACAGATTTGAAAGGGCGCTTCCTGTTCCTGTTCCTGTTATGAGGCACTTATAGTTGTGATTCTTAAGCAGGAGAAGGATATGCAGTCACTGGATTCATATAGGCCAATCTCCTTAGTGTCTTCTGACGTTAAAGTACTGGCAAAGGCATTGTCTAACATTGACTATCCTGAGTGGTTGGCTTCGTGGTTCACGTGGATCAGGCTGGCTTTCTGCCATAAAGGTCAATGGTGGAGAACCAGAGGCCCGTGTTTGATAACCTGCATACAGACCCAATCAATGCGAATGATAGAGCAATGTTATCATTATATGCTGCCAAGGATTTTGATAATGTTGAGTGGGGTTACCTGTGGGCGGTGCTGCGGAGGATGCATTTTGGTTCAATGCTTATTGTGTGGAAACAGTTGCTGTATAGGGCTCCGTAAGCTAGTATTATAGTAAATGGGGGAAATAGGGAGAGGAAGGGGTGCCCCCACATATTTTGATGTCACCTCTGCTGGTTATTCATGAACATTCATTATGTCCATGATTATGATGATTTTCATCCAGATTTTGTTGTGAATGCACACCACTCACACCTCTTCTTCTGCTCTGGGCCCCTCAATGTATTACGTATGTTCTGTGTGCCACTCTTTGTCATGGCACTGACATATGCATCAGGACCTAGAAGCTAGAACTGAGCAGCACATGAAGAGAAAAAGCCCTGGGAGCAGTCAGTACTTTCCATCACTGAGCACTCAGGGGCATAACGATAGTGGCCACAGGGGGTTCGATTGCCATTAGGCCCAAAAGTTCCCTCATTTCCTTGGTCCTGTGGCCCGTCACTGTAGTACTGGATGTGGCCAGAATCGGCTGCATTGAATACTAAACTACTGTTGCCTCTAATATACTATATACCAACTTTTAGAAAAGTGGGGTAAGGATATCTAATGACATTTTGTCACACATTTGGAGGATATCAGTATATTGAAAAGAAGCAAAGAGATGTGTATGAATGACACATGAAAAACTTTATTAGTAGTACATCTAAAACACACTTAAAAACCTGACGAAGCCCGCAAGCCGGGCGATACGTGTGGGGCAATCTTTCCTCCCCGGACTGCACTTTAAATATATGGTAATGTAGATTTGCACCTTACTTATTTGCACTTTACTGGGACCTCCTATTTATACTATACACTTTTTTGTGTTATTCATTAGGCTGTGATTTTTTGTTCCCAGGTACTAGTGTGTATTATTATTATTTTTAGATCGCTACTTACTTTAAACATCAATTATGGTGATAATCCTTTGTAACTTACTATATCCTTGTCTGGGGAGTTTTGGTGATATGTATCCCTGTTTGGGTTTTTAAGTGTGTTTTAGATGTACTACTAATAAAGTTTTTCATGTGTCATTCATACACATCTCTTTGCTTCTTTTCAATATACTAATATCCTATATACCGCAATCTTTTATACATTGGTACATTTATTATGAGTAAAGCGCTACTGCGTCTCCCCTAGACAACGCTGCTGGTTTAAGACCCAAGCCACTGTATAGCATCATGGGTCATGTCATCATTGGGTTGGGTGCAAAGCCAGAAGGTAAGTTATTTTATTATTTTTATTTTGGGACCAATAAAAATGAGTATATAATATTGACATCAAAATTATACAATTATTATATAATAGATTTACTAGTAGACCCCCTAATATGTTATAGGGTCAACAAATGGGCCCCCAAAATAAATTCTACTATGGAGAAGAATAACAGAAATAAAATATTTGGGCAGGAAAACATAGCTAGTAGGCCGCAACTAGCTGCCAAAAAAGATTGTGCACCCTATACTAAGGACATATCATCCGTATAAAAATTGACTGTGGGTTGTAAAAAGACTGCTAGAATGGCAAATGAATTCTGCCATACATATCAAATATACCTTAATGCTCGCATTGTTATTGATTGTGAAAACTGTCAAAACAATCCAACCATTGCAATTGTTAACTATTCATTTTTTTAGCAATGGGTCCAGATAACAGATAATCTTAATGTACACTTAAATCTACATTTAAAATATGAAAGATTTTATAGACAGAAATGGACATGAAAAAGCGTTTGTAATGAAAACAAACAGGGCTATGAAAGGTCAGCTCCAATAACAGGAGAGGGACCACTTTTCAATCTTACACAGGAAGTAATTCTATAGGGACTCAAAATTAACACTCTCTTTTAATAAGGGCATGTTCTGAAAGGCACAAAATCGACTAAAGAAAATACTGGCATTTTAAAAGCAGGAGAAAAAGTAACAAATAATATTTTTCATAGTCTTTTTATTTGTTTAAATGGGGGCATAAGGAAATTTTCCTACAAGATCGCAGCTTGAAAATGCTAACATTAGACAGTAATTCTTTGTCCTACTATAAATGGAGACAGTGTATGTCAATGTTTTTTTCAGCCCTTGGATTTCTCTTAATAGTTTTAATTAAGTTTGCTGTAAAAACACAAGTGCATTAGCAGGTATCAGAAAACTGTAGAGCTGTTAATCCTCATATGCATATATATTTTTTCTCAGAACAGCATTCTCCATTAAAATAACGTGTGCAGGAGCATAATATTAAGCAATGTTGTCAAAGAATCATCTGTTCCCTGGCTCCTCAACAAAATCAACACATAAAAAGCACAAAGGCTATTAATCTTGTTTATAAAGTAGTATTTCAGTATCGACCGTTACATATGTATATACATATACACCTGTCCTCCACAATATATTGTTATTAAAACAGTTTCAAGAAAGGTGAGAATTTGCTCCTAAACAGGTAACCTATCTAGTCAGTTTTTGGTGTGGAAGTAGTGACCTGTTATGGTCACCTTAAAATTATTAAAACATCAGCACTTCTGGTCCAGCTAAGATCAATACCAGAATTGACCAGGCTTAATCATCTAACCTGTAGCAATGTATACCAATAGGAAATGGGATTTACAAAGACTTCCACATGGTGTGGATACATGGCCCTGAATTAACCTTACAGGACTCAACCCTATTGTTTTTACATCCCCACCTTCCAAAACCCATAACTTTTGTTTTTCAGTTTACAGAGAAACAGCAAAGAAGAAATAGAAATAGAAATCTTTGCCAAAAACTTTGCCTTCTTTATTAAACATACTCACTCATTGGAATTTACAACTTTGGGAGGACAACAAACAGTGCAATGCCATTTTCCCATCACAACGTTTCTTCAGGCAAGGTCTATGATATTTATGATCGCTAGTTTTCTGCAGAACAAATTATTTTTGTAGTATCACCATTTAATATTCCATACAATGTACCAGGAAACTGGAAAAAATTCCAAATGTGATAAGATAAAAATGCAGCATTGCAGCATTTTCTCATGGGCTTTGTATTTACGGCTTTCCCTGTACTGTCCAAACAACATTTCCCTATCATTCTTTAGGTCGGATTTGACCACAGAGAAACAAAATTTGTATAGTTTTGTTATGTGTTGAGAAAAAAAATTTGCAAAAGGCTTTGCAAAAAAATAATTCCCATTTCTCACACTATTGCCACTATTGCCACTATTGCCATTTTCTCACACTAACTTTTTCATGACTGTGTATTGTCCATTTCGCTCCTTACCAAAACCCCCGACATCCCTTATTCAAAGAAATTAACTCATACAACTTATTTCTTTGGAAATGATTGGCCATAGCAGCCAAAAGTTTATTAACAAAACAGGAAATTAACATAGTTTTCAATACGGTAGAGGGCTCTAGAAGCTCAAAGAAGGGCAATGCGCATCAAACTTCCACAGTTAAAAATGTGACAACCCCCACAATTTACCACCAGCTGCAACCACAGGCTCGGTGGCACCATTGCCACGTTTAGTGGCTTGTCACATTCACTTAATAATCTCGTTCGGGACTCCGCCTGAGTCCCCCCCAATCGTGCGCATGCCCATTCAACCAAGTCTCCAATAATCTGGAGGTGGGCCAGGCCCTGTGACTCCACCTCCTTTCCAATTTCGCCACCAACTTCCAGTACCCTCTACACGCCACAGCTCACATGCCTTGACACCTCAAGCATGTGAAGCCCCCAACAAAGCTAATGCTCTTTCAATTCCTCCTTGAATACTCAGAGCCCATAGGTCAATTCCCACGGCATTAAGATGTACCCCATCATTCAACCAGTAATTGCCGTCTCCTCTCTCAATCTCCCAATGCTGCACACTCACACCACCATAAGAACCAAAGAACAAAAACATGTGTCAAGTAGCTGAAAAATAGTACATCCTTTATTTATAAATATAAGCACAGGAAAATCATGCGGACAAAACAAAATAAAATCAATTAAAACACGGAACAAGCAGAACAACTGCTTCCGTGGTCAAACCGTAGCAGGTGCAGTTATATGATAGTGGCTGGCAACCTGCCAAAGGACCCCTATCTGGACTCCCTAGGGCACTATCTGGACTCCCTTGGGACCTTCCGCTCACATTGGTAACTTTATGTTTTCCAGTCTTGCATGCAGCAGTTTGTATTCCAGGATCATTTTTGATTGGGATTTATACTTTGTTCTATTTTATATATTATTCTTTGTTGGGGATATCTGCTGCCACTGGAACACATCAGTGACTAAGATATTTAAGTGTTTGGCCCAGGGGGTCCTTTGGCAGGTTGCCAGCCACTATCATATGACTGCACCTGCTACGGTTTGACCACGGAAGCAGTTGTTCTGCTTGTTCCGTGTTTTAATTGATTTTATTTTGTTTTGTCCTTATGATTTTCCTGTGCTTATATTTATAAATAAAGGATGTACTATTTTTCAGCTACTTGACACATGTTTTTGTTCTTTGGTTCTTATGTGCTATTTTTCATGTGTGTAGCACCATTTTGATATGGTTCCCTTTTTTGGGATTGATTCCGTTCTGATTAAACACTCACACCACCATTTCTACAAACAAAACCAGCCACAGCCCGGTTTAGTTTCACTCTTGCCCTATTGATTCCAGCCACTGACCTAACATTACGCCATGACAAACGAGGAACAATGTCTGACCACACAACCAACGTACGAGGATGCAACACCCATAATCTCAACAGATCATGCTTAATGTCCCTAATAAGTTCCCGTGCCGGCCTAACCCCTAAATCATTTCCCCCTATATGTAGTACCAAAATATCAGGGGCCTTATCTAAACCTGCAAATCTGCAAACTTCATATAGCACCCTACTCCAACGCATACCACGGAAACCCAACCACCGGACTGTCGCAATCTCCCTGGGAAAACCAAGCTGTCTGCCGTTCTGCCTTACATCTGCTCGAATTGCTCCCCAATGGACAAAGGAATGCCTGAAGATCCAGATCAATCTCGGCTGAATTCATTAACTCAGGACGGACGTATGACTTGTTTCTCCTTGATTCCCATCGACCCACGCGCTTAATGCCTGCCTCCCCTAGTCCATACACTGCTGCTTCAGTAGCCGCCCCAATTCGGAACGAGTGTGTACCAAAATCAAAAACCGGAAGCCCTAAAATATCCAAACACTTACGAAAAACAGCTACAAATTGGTACCGTGATAAGAACGACCCATCAGAATGTCGTAACAACGGACCCCCCTTATCTTCTGGTTGTCTATACTCTAACCAACACTTCCCAAGACACATATCAAAACTAGGTACTTCTCTTATGAGCACTTTTTTTCCACGACCATACTGATCCGTTTTTGACCTTCTTATCCATAATTCCATTACTCCTGCTCCCATTGCCACGTCACCAACGCGCAAACCCCCTGCCCTAGTTCTGGACGGCGAAATCAGTTCACCAACACGCAGTGCTCCGAAAAATGCCAAGGAAAATGCTAGTCTAAATAGAGCCACCTCATGTCGATCAACACAAACCCTCCCAGCTGTTGTTCCCAAACCAGCTAAAATAGCGAACGTGACTGGACGACGTCCGTCTATACTAACTTTTCCCTTCCTAAAACTCTTCAAGGCCTGCTGCACTTGAAATGCTTTTGTCACATCCTTCAAACCCCTTAACTTAAAACCAAATGCAATACCGGCTAAGGTTTTGTTAACTTGAGACACCGATCGACCCTTTTTAACTGCTTCTCCAACAAAACACAACAATGCCCCAATTCTGTCTTCATTGCTTTGAAACACCACTTTATTTGACCATACTTCCCATTCCAGCCATGCGGCTTCGTAAATCTTTCTTGTCCCCTCAGCCAGGGATTCCTGAATCAAATGCTGAACTGCATTCATACCAACTCCCATAATTCCACGGGGCAGGAGATCCCTACTTCGTCCGCCCCCGGGACAAACGCTCGAAATCTCTCCCACTGGAAACGAGAAAGAGAGTCGGCAATTACATTTTTTACCCCAGGCACATGCACTGCAGACACCCATGCATTTAAGCATAGACATCGCAACACCAATCTTCTCAACAGTTTTACAACGGGTTCTGAAGATGCAGACATGTTGTTAATTGCCATAACTACACTCATGTTATCGCAATTAAACCTCACCCTCTTATCCAAAGGAATGCCCGTATTTGGTTGGACCAATGACCCTGAGCCACAGGCTAATATCCTTCTGATCCCATTTAATAGCTGGTCTAATTGCCTTGCGCTGTCTGAATTGCTCATCATAACGGAGCCACGCTTGCCCCCCATAATCCCGGTGAGCCTCACCTATTGTATCCATATAACAAAAAAGGTCACAACAGTTGTCTGGAGCCTTTTCCCCTATCACACTTGCTAGGATAGCAAAAGCTCGCAAACCAATTACTAAATGTCTGAGGAATAAGTCGCCATCTCCTCTTCTCTTCCTCTTCCTTCTTACTCTCATCCCTTTTTCCTTTATCAATATTAAATTTTTCCAAAGGCAATAAGGAAAATATTTCCACGTATTCATCCCTCCATATTTTTTCCTTTACCTCTTTTTTGAGATGCGAACCTAACCGACCCTCATAACATATGTAAACCTGACCCCTTGCTCTATCATCTAGATGCACGCTGTCCTCTTTCTCCTGATCAGTCTGTACTGATACCGCTACTCTCATCTCCTTCCGTGTTACAGAGCTCTCTGTGCTAACCCCACAACTCACCATGGACCCTGCCCCCGTTACAGGGACCCAAGCCGTTGCTGGTGACTGTGAAAGACCCCTATCACAACGTTCTAGCAGGGCCCTCACATTACCTAACAATTCCCGTACACCCTCCGTTTCTACTGTGCTAGCTGGCGCCCTCTCTACAACACCCTCAGGCCTATTACTTGTACATTGAGACATAAGAATAGGAGGAAATGGACATGACAAAGAACATAACTCACCAAGCTGCCCGGGAGCTGAGGTCCCGCCAGCTGAACATCTTGAATCCGGACGCCTCTGTTCCGAACCAAAAAGCAGGCTGCCGCTGTCTGACACCGCGACGTCGTTTCTGCTGACCTGCCATAATGTAGGTGACTGACCTTGCTGCTGACAGGAAGATGCTCCAGCACCACTCCGCTCTCCGACATTTGTCTCCCTTTCTGTCTGCTGCATGCATCTTACTCCGGTGAGAAATTCTGGACCCAGGTGACTGACCTTGCTGCTGACAGGAAGATGCTCCAGCACCACTCCGCTCTCCGACATTTGTCTCCCTTTCTGTCTGCTGCATGCATCTTACTCCGGTGAGAAATTCTGGACCCGCGGTCTGCCCGCCCGCAAACTGGATACTGCGATGTCGGTACCGAGGCTACCGCCTGTAGCCCGCTCCTTAATCCTCCTGCACCGGCCATATCAAATGGAATCACTGCCTCATGATGTCTGGTGAGCCCTCCGACAGGCACATCGCCAGAGGGACCCACCGCTGCTGCGCTTGATGTTGAACCTGATGACAGGCCCTTGTGCCTATACTCCGGTAAACCAAAGTACGCACCGCACAGACTACGTTCTCCTAATCGTGTATACACAGGGGCACATCACAGGAGTGAAGCCCCTATCCTGTAATAATGGGCACAGGCACAGTATACTTCTCCGACCGGTAGGGGTATGGACACAGCACCACTCTATCCCCACCTTGCCACCGCCTCCCCTCCCCTTTTTCTTTTTATCCTGTATATATGGTTGCCTTTCGTGTAACCCTTTGGGCAACTGCGTTTTAACGATACCCCCACAGACTGAGCAGAGGCATGTTTAAACATCTGCACATTAAGCCACCCGGAACCTGCACTGCTCTCGTTAAATTGCCACCACAAACCTGGCCTGACAACTGCCTGTTGACTACCGTGCCCTCCTAACTCGCCAATGAGCTTGTGCCGGACCTCCGTCTCCCCCGAAAGTAATGCCCTGTATTTGGTTGGACGCAATGACCCTGAGCACCGGCTAATATCCTTCTGATCCCATTTAATAGCTGTCAATTGCCTTGCGCTGTCCTGAATTGCTCATCATACGATCCAACGACTTGGCCCCCCAATCCCATTGAGCCTCACCTATTGTATCCATATAACAAAAAAGGTCACAACAGTTGTCTGGAGCCTTTCCCCTACACTCTTGCTAGGATAGCAAAAGCTCGCAAACCATTACTAAATGTATGAGGAATAAGTCGCCATCTCCTCCTCTTCTCTTCCTCTTCCTTGTTACTCTCATCCCTTTTTTTTCCTTTACAATATTAAATTTTTTCCAAAGGCATAAGGAAAATTTCCACGTATTCATCCCTCCATAATTTTTCCTTTACCTCTTTTTTGAGATGCAACGTAAACCACCGACCCTCAAACATATGTAAACCTGACCCCTTGCTCTATCATCTAGATGCACGCTGTCCTCTTTCTCCTGATCAGTCTGTACTGATACCGCGACTACTCTCTCATCTCCTTCCATGTCCAGACTCCTCTGTGCTAACCCCCACAACTCCCATGGACCCGTGCCCCCGTTACAGGGACCCAACCGTTGCTGGTGACTGTGAAAGACCGACCCCTCCCACAACGTTCTAGCGGGCCCTCACATTACCTAACAATTCCCGTACAACCCTCCGTTTCTACTGTGCTAGCTGTGGCGCCCTCTCACAACACCCTCAGGCCTATTACTTGTACATTGAGACATAAGAAATGGAGGAAAAATGGACATGACAAAGAACATAACTCACCAACTGTCCCGGGACTGAATGTCCCGCCAGCTGAACATCTTGATCCGGATGCCTCTGTTCCGAACCAAAAAGCAGGCTGCCGCTGTCTGACACCCGCGACGTCGTTCTCTGACCTGCCATAATGTAGGTGACTGACCTTGCTGCTGACAGGAAGATGGCTCCGCACCACCCTCCGCTCTCCGACATTTGTCTCCCTTTCTGTCTGCTGCATGCATCTTACTCCGTGAGAAATTCCTGGACCCACGGTCTGCCGCCGCCCGCAAACTGGATACTGCGATTGTCGGTACCGCAGGCTACCAAAGGACGCCTGGTAGCCCGCTCCTTAATCCTCCTGCACACGGCCATATCAAATGGAATCACTGCCTCATGATGTCTGGTGAGCCTCCGACATCACATCGTCCAAGGGACCCACCGCTGCTGCGCTTGATGTTGAACCTGATGACAGGCAGGAGGTGGGCATCGCCACACTGGAACGCTGTGACCCTCTTCCTGCTGCAGGGCCTGGGCGTCTGTAAGGATTCCTCCCTCGCCGGGGCGTCCGTGCCACTGTAGATGAGCGCGGCGCCCGGCTCGGAGGGTCCCTGGTGGGACTCCTTTGACGTACCCGAGCCCTCGGAGCGGGACCCGATTCCGGGCAGAAACGCTCAGGCGGCCTTGATCTCCTGGCCGGCCGCTCAGGACCTGCTCCCACCGCCGAGGATCCAATCAGCCCGGATACCGCCTCCCGCAGCCATTCTTCGCCTCTGTCACCTGCCGCTGCCACAAGCTGTCCCAGTAAATCCTGTGTGGAGATCATATTCAGGAGAGATGAGGTAAGCCACTTGCTTGCCTCACTTATTTCACCAACTGAGCCCACACCAGATTTCCCGCACTTTTACTGATTGGCTACTGCCCCTGCCTCATTCAAATTAGCCAATCCGCTAATTCCAAGCCCCAGTCATGCTGGACTCCGCCCACCACTTCGTTCCTGGGGCTCCATCCTTTCCTTACTTTGTGTAAGGACCTTTTGTGGTGTGTGATTCTGTACATGAGGAGCAGAATTCTTATTGATAACAATACCCATGAGGATATGATCTTTGGATCAATTTTTATTCCAATAAAACAGATGAAAAATCGTTGATTTTTGTTACAGGACATGCTGCGTTTAGCACTCTTTTAAAGCAATTCTTTCTAGGCTTCCTGGGACAGATCAAGAGAACTTACGATATACTGCAATACTTTATTGTTGCAGTATATTGTATAAGTGATCAGAAGCCCTAGAGATAAAGCACCCTAAAGGGTCTAGAAATATCCCAAAGTATGAAAAAGTTATTAGTGTCAGAATATGGCAAAATGAAACCTTTTTTGTACAAAATGTTTTAATTTTTTTATAAAACCTATTAAAACCAAATAAAAACCTATATAAATGTATATTTTAATCATATCAAGCCAAAGAATAAAGGGGACGTGTCATAAGGAGTGCACAGTGAATGCCGTAAAAACAGAGTCCACAATAAATTGTTGCATCAAGGTTTTTTCAGCAAGTTCTTTGCATTTGGAATTTTTTCATACATGTACATGAATAATCTATGTGTACTAAACAGATGAAGGTTAGTAGTTTATGGTCTGCACAACCAAGTAGTTTCAATGCTTTAGGACAGGGATTCAACCCCTTATTAATATAAAGCCTGTGCACCAAATGCGTGTCGAGTTTCTTTAACTAACACAATACAATAATATATGCGCCCACTTCATTGCATTTTCTGGAGAGTGTAGCCGCACCATACTTAGCACCACAACCACTACCCAAACAGAATTACACAGCATTGTGTTTGATGAAGGCCATATGGTCGAAACGTCAAAGTATTGCACAGTCTTAGCCGCAAAAAGAAGCTCAATGCATGTGTAGAGCTCCGTCTATATTTGATATATATACTAAACAGGTGAAGGGTTAACTTTTAGGTGATTTGGATCTCAAAAGATGTAGATTATCTCATTCACACAGGAAGCAACATATATCCTGTCACATGAGTGTACGTCTAAGTAGCATTTAGGTGTCCAGCAAGAAACTGAATTTGTAAAACAGGTGTTTATAGCAGATGCTTTTCATGTACTGTGGGAATGGGGGTTTATCAATGCATAATCTATAGTCTAACAGACATTCCGAGTCATAGTCAAAGAAATGTATTCATAAATTATAACCCTGCTTTGCAAAGAATATTACAGTGTTTATGTTACTAGGTAGAATAGTGCAGCCATTCTAATTATTACAGTAGGTAAAGATGGTGAAAGGTCCTCTAATATTTTTAAGGCAGTTGGACAATGCCTATTAACAGCCCTTTGATTTAATAATTAGTCTACATTGCAATGGCCAATATGCCACGTGTGAACATGGCCTCAGACACCACAAACCTTTATCCCTGAGAATTTGTAAACTTTTTATCGTGGTATAAGGGCATTTTAACCCCTTGCCACTGATGAGCTTTTTCCATTTTACTTTCTGTTTGTCACTCCCCACTTTCAAAAATAAATAACTTTTTTATTTTTCTATGTATGAGGGCTTGTTTTCTGCGTAACAAATTTTACCTTTCTAGTGGCTGTATTTTATATTCCATGCCATGTACTGGGAAGTGGAAATACAATTCAAAATGCGGTCATATTGACAAGAACCCGCATTTGAGCCATTTTCTTGTGGGTTCTGTTTTTAAGTCTTTCAGTGTACATTCCAAATGGCATCTCTAATCTCTTTCAGAACGATCAAAGGGACACCAAATTTATATAGGTTTTTTTAGATGTTAGGTGTTTTACCAAAAATTAAAACCTTTTAGATGTTAGGTGTTTTACCAAAAATTAAAACCTTTTGTACCAAAATAAAATTATTACTTTTACCATACTCCAATAACTTTTTCATAGTTAACAGTACAGAGTTGGTGTCATTTTTTTCCAGGACAAGCTGAAATTTTCATTGCTACCATGTTTGGGACTTTGTGACCTCTAGATCAGTTTTTATTAGATTTCTTTATGTGTTGCAAAAGCATTTCCCCGTCACAGCCACCGGGGATAACCGTTTCTACATTTTTATTGACTGGGAATTTTGGGATGTGGTAATACATAATATGTTGTGTTTTTTTACTCTTTTCCTGTCTTTTTTTTATTATGTATTGTTTTGTGTGTTAGGGTCTTTGGGGACATTTTAACCCCTTAACGCTCAGCGTCCGATATGTACCATGGTGGAAACTGTAAAAAAGCGGGGAAAAAAAAGGTTATTCAATAAAAAATAAAGTTAGAAATCAATAAAAATGCCCATAAGCCCAAAAACATAAAAGACATATAACTAGAGATGAGCGAGTATACTCGTCCGAGCTTGATGCTCGTTCGAGTATTAAGGTACTCAAAACGGCTCGTTGCTCGGACGAGTATTTCCCCTGCTCGAGATCGAGCATTTAATTAAAAAAACACAGTGAAGAACAATGAAGAATAGAATAAAAACAGTGAACACAGTGAACACAGGATCATTTAAGTGAAAAAGTGCGCGGAACAGTGAAGAATAGATTGCAGATGTTTGCATACATCTGCTAAGACATTCTTTTTCAATTAAATAACACATTTTATTCCCGAACCATGGTCCCTTTGAAAAATGCTCGAGTCTCCCATTGACTTCAATGGGGCTCGTTATTCGAGACGAGCACTCGAGCATCTGGAAAAGTTTGTCTCGAATAACGAGCACCCGAGCATTTTAGTGCTCGCTCATCTCTACATATAAACATATCCAGGTGTTACAATGGCCAAGTCAAACGCCAGACCTGAATCCAGTTAAGAATCTGTGAAAAGAGCTTAAAACTGCTGTTCACAAACTCTCTCCATCCAACCTCACTGAGCTCGAGCTCTATTCCAAGGAAGAATGGGCAGGAATTTCAGCCTCTCGATGTGCAAAACTGACAGACATACCCCAAGCAACTTGTAATCAAAAGCTGGCACTGCAAAGTATTAACTTAAGGGGGCCAAATAATATTGCTCGCCCCACTTCACGTTTTTTGAAGATGTTAGGTGTTTTACCAAAAATTAAAACCTTTTGTACCAAAATATAATTATTACTTTTACCATATTCAGACTCCAATAACTTTTTCATAGTTAAGAGTACAGAGTTGGCTAAGGTGTCATTTTTTTCCAGGACAAGCTGAAATTTTCATTGCTACCATGTTTGGGACTTTGTGACCTCTAGATCAGTTTTTATTAGATTTCTTTATGTGTTGCAAAAGCATTTCCCCGTCACAGCCACCGGGGATAACCGTTTCTACATTTTTATTGACTGGGAATTTTGGGATGTGGTAATACATAATATGTTGTGTTTTTTTACTCTTTTCCTGTCTTTTTTTATTATGTATTGTTTTGTGTGTTAGGGGCTTTGGGGACATTTTAACCCCTTAACGCTCAGCGTCCGATATGTACCATGGTGGAAACTTTAAAAAAGTGGGGAAAAAAAGGTTATTCAATAAAAAATAAAGTTAGAAATCAATAAAAATGCCCATAAGCCCAAAAACATAAAAGACATATAACGCAAAAAAAGGTCTAAATAATAACACAAACCCCACACATATACTATCACCGTGTCCGTAACAACCCGTAGAAACAATGTAAATCATTATTGAACCCGCACGATAAAGACCGTAAAAAAAAACTGTTGTAAACCCTCCAAAAATTATGAATTTTACCTATTCAATCCCACAAAAATTGCAATAAAAAGTGATATGAATTTTACCTATTCAATCCCACAAAAATTGCAATAAAAAGTGATCAAAAAAACATGTACTCCAGAATGATACTGGTGCTAAGTACAACATCCCCCGCAAAAAACAAGCCATCAACCAGCTCCGTAGCCAAAAAAGTAAAAATGTTATGCAACTTGGAAGACGGCAATGCAAAAATTATAGATTTTTCCCCACATTAGGGTTTTATTTAACAAATTTAGTAAAACGTAAGAAAAATATTCATGTCTAGTATTCCAGTAATCGTATCGAGCTTTTAAAAAAAGATAACATGATTATTAGAATGTTATAAAGAGTGATAAACAGCAATTAATTGCAAAGTCAATATTTGCCTAGAAAATGAACTTTTCCCCCAAAACACATTTCAACTTCATTGCAGGCCTGCCTTAAAAGGAGCAGCTAACATTGTTTCAGTGATGGCTCCAGTAACACAGGTGTGGGTGTTGATGAGGACAGGGCTGGAGATCAATCTGTCATGATTAAGTAAGATCACACCACTGGACACTTTAACCCCTTAAGGACGGAGGGTTTTTTGGCTCATTTCTCGCTCTCCAACTTCAAAAATCCATAACTTTTTCATTTTTCCGTGTACAGACCTGTGTGAGGGCTTATTTTGTGCGTAACAAATTTTACTTTCCCGTAATGTTATTTATTTTAACATGCCGTGTACTGCGAAGCTGAAAAAAAATTCCAAATGTGGAAAAATTGTCATTTTTTCGTTTTCAGACCTGTGTGAGGCTTATTGTTCGTATCACAATTTTACTTTCCGCCTGTTATTTATTTGAACATTGCCTTGTCACTGCGAAGCGTTACAAAAAATGCCAATGTGGAAAATGAAAGAAAACGGCCATGCGCACGTTCTAGTTGGGCTCATTTTTTACGACTTTCCTCTTCGCTCAAATAACACGCCTCCTAATCCTATGTAATTCTTTGGTTCGGTGCAAATCCGCGTGGATACCCCTATTTAACAGTTCTCATTGTGTTTTAATTAATACATTTTCAAAAATTCCACGAATGTTAACAAAAATAAGAAAACAATTTTGTCCCTCTTCTGGAACCCTAAGACCTTTTTTCATACTTTGGTGCACTGATGTTGGAGGGTCATTTTTTGCGACAATGAGCGACTTTTCATGCTACCATTTTGAGGTCCTGTGCGACATTGTTTTGATCATTTTTATTTCAATTTTTTATGTATTAAAAAAGGTTTAAAGAGCTCAGCATTTTGATTTCGTACCATTTTCGCATTTCCCGCCTCGGATGTCACCACTCTGCCCTAACCGTTTTTTTAATTTGATAGACGGGCATTTTTGGTACTTGCTCTACAATATGTTTGTGATTTTTACTGTTTATTAGGTTTTATATCCGTTCTATGGAAAGGGGGGTGATTTGAATCTTGTTAATATTTTATTAATTTTTTTTAATTTTTGAACTTTTTTTTTTTCTTTTTTTTTCACTGTCTTTTGAAACTATCTAGGGTACATTAACCTAGATGGTCGAGTCGGCGCTACCTTCTACTGCATAACTTCTGGTCATTGGCAATATATGGTCATTTTTGCAGCACATTCATTAATAGCCACTGGCTCTTGTAACGATCGGCAGCTGCCAATAGCTCCGTGGTCAAGAACACGAGCTCCATGGGCAACCGATCGCCGTCCCCCACGCTACGTTCGGTGGGGCTGGCGATCGAAAAAAAATATGTCTTCGCCCGCCGCCGCCTTCTATTCTGCGCCAGCGACTTTGCCCGGCGGCAACGGGGTGGTTCTAGCACGCGATCCTGTTGCTAGCACCGACGCTGTTTATCGCGGGATGGGGGTTTTAGACATTTGCAAAAACCCCCACCTTGTATGAAGAGCACTCACCCGTGACCCCTTCATACATTCCTTATACTCTGCTCCGTAGAGCGACGGCGCAGAGCGTTAAGGGGTTAATATTTTAAAGTATATCGCTAGAACAATATCCAGGCAGATGGTGGGGGCACGTTTCCAAACACATCAAAATTATTTCAAATCAGCATACTCACAAAGGTTTAAAATAGGATTCGCATATCAAAAATTTCCACCCGGGACGCTAGCTTTTCCTGACCGCCGACCCAGGGTTTCGCCAGCTAGGCTTCTTCTGGGGTCGGGGAACTTTTTTGTATGTGCTCAGACATTGCCACTGGCAGCTGATAAGCCCCTTCTCCTAGCAACATCACTGTTTTTTAAATTTCTTACAGGAGTTTTTAGTCATCATTTTGTGATTCAATTGTAAAATTGTAAATAAAATTGCATACAATTGACTTTGATGGGCAGAACATGTCCACCAGACAGACAATAATTTACTCTACAACTCCATGTAACATGTAATATGACATGTTTTATTCATAATACCACATATTTCACATAATCAGTATTATTAAATCACTACAAACGGAAACAACCAAATATATATTTTATTTTTCACGCTAGAATTTTATAGGATATCACACTTCATATATACGATTAAAACACTTCTTAAGGCCCCATCACAGGCGAAACGTATGGGGGACGTATGTATGGGCCCAAGCTTGTGCTGAATATAAATATAACACAGTTAGGAATAGCCATTTTATTTATATTTCACAACGAATATTTTTCCATAGAAATTTTCAAATTCCTTAAATTGCACTGTATACACGCATCTATAGGGCTTCCCTCAACTGCTCCCATTTCGATCGCATCTCCTGTGCACCATGCCATCCCCAGGGTCTTATGACGGACCACCTTGCGGTCTTCAGGTGCTGATTTGAAAGATCCTGTTTCCTCCGACAGATCTGACACTGGGCAAGTCAGCTTTTGGCTGTTTTATTTAGCTTCTGACATTCCACTACATTTGAGACATCGAAAAAGAGAGCTAGACAGATCCAGAGATGAGAGATGATGAGATCCTTGGAGATAGATATTAAATACAATGACACTCTCCAGCACTGCTAACTCAGCTATATCCACACACAGTCGGCTCTGCTGTACTCCTTTCGCCCAGATATAACAAGATCTTCAGGAAATGCTCTAATTTTTTTTATACCGTAACATTTTCGAGAATATAATATACACCCCTGAAGAGGCCAAAAGGCTAGGTGGATGGAACTTGTAGGGCAGCCGGCCCCCCCCTCCTTAATTCTCTGGGATTACCTTCCTTTATTTAGATTTTGTCTATTACTTATGCTTAATAACTGATTGTATTGTTTGAGTGTTCAGAAGTCATTGGTGTCAGTTCTCAGGGGATTTATAATGATTCCTTGCACATTTTGATAGGATATCAAGGATATTGTTATCCCATTTGGATATGAGAAGCTCAGTAACTACTCTACTCTGCATTCGTTAAGCATACTTTAATAATTAACAAAAAAATTTCATTTTCTTGATCTGAACTTTTTTAGTGTCTTTGTTTTAGATCACTGATTTACACTTTTATAGTACCCTCCGCGCCACTGTGTACCTTTTGTTTTGCTTTTTCCCTTTCCCGGGGTCATGCTTGTGAAATATAACGGACATTCTTCTCCAACACCCCCTGATGCTATACACCTCTAATGAAATGTAAAAAAACTCAATGTCATTGTCACAAAATTGGAACTTACATAGTTTGATTTTACTTTTTATATTCACAATTTTATATGCCTCTCTAAAGTATTTATCTTTTTCACACGAATGGCCTCCACTGCAACTTACAAGTCCCAAGTCCTTTAGTTCTCGTAACTCCTCCTTCCTCCTTCCTCTTCTGCTCTGCTCCAAAGTTGGAGGATCTAACAAGGTTGTATGCTCGTTACCATATTAATGAGGTGTAACTGCCCATCACCCAACACTTGGCCATAGCTGGGTGCACTGCAACCAACCCAACTACCACCGCCAGCAACATAGTGGTAGATCACCAAATTGACGCTGCCCAGCAGTGCAGGACTTTGGAATGTGGACAGGTGACCAGCGGCCATCTTCTGTCCTGTGTCCTGCTACCGAAAGAATGAGCACATTAAACCAAAAGGATAAATAGAAATTTTTCTTGAATCTGAATCTTTATTAAGCCCCTTCAGGAGCCGCCATTTTGTAGCTTAAGGCTGAGTCCCATTTTTTGGAATCCTGACCTGCTTTGCTTTATATGGTTTTGAATACTGTTACTATCTAACGATTCTGAGATAGTTTTTTTCCCCACATGGTTGTACTTCATTTTGGTGGTAAATTTTGTCTGATACGTTTTGAGTTTTTTTACAAAACCACAGAAAATATGATGAATTCTTCTGAACCAAATTGTCCATTTTTGAACGGTCGAAATCATCGCGTTTTTAAGGCAGATAGATTTAACCACCTAAAATAACTTGCCCGAATAACCTTTCCCATATGTTCTTCTTTACATTTTCATATTTTTTGAAATTTGATAAATTTATTTTGATGTCACGCGGCTTACAAATCGAATAGTGATTTTCCTCCGTATTTTTCAGAATTGCCTATGTTTGGGGGGATATTACTGTTTGAAATTAAATTTACATAGTTAACATTAAAACCCCCCCTATATAAACCACACATTTTCAAATCTGGGCACCCCGCAGCTATTAGAAACAGCTTTTTAGGAAGATGTTAACCCCTTGACATTCAAAATGGAGGTGAAATTTAGAATGGTCCAATTTTGTCGGCTAACGTTTCATTGAGCCCTCAAATTTACAACATTTCCAAAAGATAAAAAGAGAAAACCCACATACAATTGTGTATGAAATTTCTCCCGAGTCAGAGAACCCCCGCCAGCCTCCCCACAGGTGGCCGTTACTTGTTTTATGGCGCACACGAACCAGAAGGTAAGGACTCCCTGCAGCGCCAGATTTTAGTTTTCCTCTGCCAATTAGAAGGCTATACAATTTTTGCTTTTTCGTTATTGGCCATGTGGATGGCATTTTTTTTACGTTCGGGATAATGCTTTTCCAGTTTTAAACCATTTTTTGGGGTTGTTATCCACTATGGTGTGAAAATTGAGGAACTTTTTTGAGGTCAACGAGTAAAAAAAAGCATCAATTCGGTACTGGCTTGTTTTACTTTTTTTTTTTTCATGTTCACCGTTTAGCCTAATAATCATGTTATCGTTTATTCTATTGGTGCTATACGATTACGGAATACCAGACTTGAATATTATTTATGTTTTTCACTAAATCCTGCCAAATAAAACCCTAATTTGGGGAAAATCTAGGCAATTTGTACATTGTTGCCGTCTTCCAAGTGGCTAACATTGTTACGTTTTTTGGCTACAGAGCTGGTTGATTGATTGTTGTTTTTGGCGGACAAATGTTGTACTTTGCACCAGTATCATTCTGCGTACAATGTTTTTGTTCTCACTTTTTATTGCCTTTTTAGTTTGTATTAAAATAGGTAAAAATCATAATTTTTGGCAGGTTTTTAAAGTTTTTTTATTTTTTACCGGCGTTCATCATAGTTGTTTATTTTATTTACAGATTGTTATACTATATATGTGGGGTCTGTGGTTAGGATTTTAACTTTTTGTCATCGTTATAATGTCTCTTCTATGTTTTGGGGCTTAAGGGCATTTTTAGTGATTTAATAAGTTATTTTTTTATGAAAAACATTTTACTTTACATTTTTTACTTGATCCCACTGGGACATGAACCACATCATCTGATTGCTTGTTCCATGATAATGGGGCAATTTATCACGCTGTCTGAAAGGCAATTTTTCTAGTTGCCCATACCCCATCACAGCTTCAGCTTCATTTTCAGTGCTCATGAATTTTTAAAGCAGAGCTTGGTTATTGTTGCCATGGGCACCTAGAAATACTCTGACTTTCGACAGCTTGATACATCTGCCCCAATTCCTGCATTCTTTTGTATTGCAGAGTATTATCAGTGTCAGCCTAGGCACATGCATAGGACTGACACTTTGCCTTAGATTACGTCACAGACGCATCTTAAAGGCAACTGCCTTCGGCATCTCTAGGTCCCGATCTTGGGGGAAAGACCCCGGAAGGCAGTTTAAATTGCTGGCAGTCACATTGACCGCGGCATTTAACAACGGGTTCAACACCTCGATCGGAGCCCACTCCAACCGCGTTTAGCCGGGATGTCAGCGGTAGATTACCGCTGACATCTCCGCGACCCCTGAATGCCGGTTTGGCTCTGTGCAGAGCTGAACTGGCATCGCTCTGCGCAGTAGCTTGTACTGCGCTGAGCGCTATTCGCATACTCAGCGCGTCAGCTACAACAGCCACAGCGCGAAGATGGTTGAAATATCACAATACGACCAAAAAACCAAAAACCAAAGAATAAGAAACCCCTTAAAAAGGATGCCAAAAAATAATGCACACAAGAGGGTGAAAGAACATGTACAAAGCATGCCCAACAATAAGCCCTCCCAGAACTCCTAAACAAGTGAAGTCTGTGTAAGATGGTAAAACATTACTATGAACGTCCCTTGTCCTCTAATGGGTAAAATTGTCAAGGTGACATATAGAGATGTGGTTGAAAATGTCATACAATATCAATTTGCTCTAAAAAACCAAGAGGGGAAATGGACGTTGAGTGGAGAACACAGAAGTTGGGGAGGCATATGGCCGCGGTTCGTTCACAGACTGTGACTTCTCAGAGGCAATTCAAATGTGATCACTGTGGGGGGTTATAGAATAACTAGACCTTTAAAAACCCCTATAATAAGATGGCCCTCTAAAATAATGGGTCTTCTCATGATAAATGGAAAACTGCTGATTGCTTTTGTAAGCCTTCTAACATTCTAACACTTAACATTTATAAATCAGAAATCGCTAATTTTTCTACATTTTCACCAAATTTGAACATTTTTCATAATAAAATGCAAACTTTCAACCACATTGAACCACTTTGTGAAGTATATAGAACATGTCACAAAACAATAGTCTGAAAATCACTTATGTAAGTTAGAGTTCTAAGATATGATGGCAATTATAAAAATAAAGCCGGGTCCTTAAGGTGAAATGAGCTGGGTCCTGTAGGGGTTTAAATTTGAGAACTTTCATTCTTGGCACACCCCTTTAATCTACTCCCATGTGCAATGCATACAGAATCTCCTGCATTATCTACCCAATGTTCTCCTACCTTGCGACCCATGATTCACCAATGTTAGGAATAAAACATAAGGATTGTTTTTATTTATATTGGTCATATTAGAGATATTATATAGGACAATATCAATCACGGGGGAAAGCATTAGTAGTTTCAGGCCAATAGCAAAGCATTCATGTACATTGCTGTTCAACTGTATTGCATGTCAAATCTGGACCCACTTAAGCTGTGGAGAAGAGTACAAAACCTTATGACATTACCCAAGTGAAAAGGAACGGAAGAGATATGCTGTATATTATCAATGGGAGAAACAAGATTACCACAATGCAATTCATCAACTATCACCACGAGTCCCATGTTTTTTTCTTCCGGTGTAATCTTCTGTGTTAAATAACTTGTGACTTCAAGAAAAAATATAACATAATGTAAGACAAGATCATGTAACAAGACATAACAAAATCCTCAAAATAAAAGGATTTTAATAACAGATCTCTGTATAATTATCTTCAGTATTGAAATGAATATTCAGGAATAGTAGTAAGGACATCTTCTGGACACTTGAGTCTCAAGGGTCAATGTACTGAAAGCCGTAATTCACATCACAATCTGTAGTCAAAACATTTGCTGATTCCAGGCCCCTTTACTTATGCTGTGACCTAGTGCTATCAAAACGCCATGGGGCCGACAAGGCCAACAAAATTCCTAAATAAAATGTAAAGGTAAATAAATCGGTTTTATTACTAAGCGAGCCTGAGTGTTACCTTCTTTGCACTCGCTGCATTGACATCAACAGCAAATGAGTCCATACCCACTACCGGTTTACTAGGCCGCTGGGCGCAAGCTCAGTGGGCCCGCTTGTAGTGAACTCATTGGTGGGCATTAAAAATTCAGCAATGGTAACTAAATAACAGCGGTCATATTTCTGTTTACCTATTGTGTGGTGGACCTAACGGAACCTGTTTGTTTTCACCTACCTGAATGTAAAAGGTTCCTGACAAAGACATAATGCCTCAGATGTGCCTTATTTAACAGCCCCTTGTGACTTGCATTCTCTGGACATGTTTTCATATTGGTGCTGGTATTAGAACCGGGAAAGCATGTGTAGAGCCCATCCCCCACCGGGTCCATGTCGGAGGTTCGGGTTGTGTAAGCATTGTCTCTGATGCTGCACTGTTTTTCTTCAGAACCATGTGTTCGCCGGTGCTTTCTTCCTCTGGCTTCTGCTGTGTACTTTAAGCAGAGAATGTGCTAATCACACTAAGCGTCCCCTTAGTCAGGCAGCTCCAGGTCCTTCTGCCCACATCCCCTCCCCCCCCCCCCCCATAATGAAGCACCTTATCGAGGTCAGGAAAACTAGTATGTATACAGCTCTGCGTGTAAATTCTGGTCACATGCAAACTCCCCATCCCTTGATGTTTTAATTCCTGCAACTTCAGGCCCCTTAATACACACCAAACCCCATCATGAAGACCAGCTAGATTCAACACACACTATGGTCATTAGGAACATTTGATATGTAATGATTATCATGCGTTTCTGATCCATATTTTTTGTGTTTTGTTTGGTAAAAAACACATTTAGGAAAACCCACACATGCGTTTGGTGATAACACATATGGCTTTTATTTGCGTTTTTATTCCTTTACAATGGACTCACACTAAGGTGGACAATCACATAAGGGAGGTTGGGCAACTAGGGCACAGTGCTCTGCTGGTATCTGGGCACTCCTCTTGGTGAATATGACGATGGAGACCTGTTGCTGTGTTTGGCATTTTTTCTGACCTCCCATAAACTATTGAATGAGCTGCTAACACTTAATTGAAATTAGATTAACCGCTTTCTTCTGTGAATGGCTGGGGGTCTCATTCGCCTCAGATGGTTGGGGGTCTAAATGTCTTCCTATAGAAATATTGGGCCGCTTAGTAAACCGTCACTGGGAAAGTTCGGCCCACTTGGCCAAAAGCTGTGCCTGTACAGAGTCATTTGAGTATCAATTTGGGACTTTTGCACTAATCGTCTCCATTCAGGAAGGAGGATGTTAGATGGACAGAAAGGTAGACCTAATAGTGATTTGGTTGTTTATTAGGCAACATGTCGTTTTACTGTAGGACATATTTTGTAATATGGCCCCAGTATGAAAACATGTTTTCTTATAGATAACATGATTTCAGTTAGATAAACACTTTATTTGTAAGTTAATGTAATAATTGACTAGATGGGAGGTACAGGAATGGAGAGGGGTCTTTGGTATATGTTTAAAATATAATACACCATAATGATTTCCATTATATTTTCTATGTTGGGTAGTAGTAAGTGCAGAACTAGTTGAGGTACATGCTGGAAGGAGACTCTGAAATCAGTGATGTAGGGAAAGCCACGGTGGTATAACTGCCTCTCTCATTGCTGTCCTTTGGCTTTCTTGGCCCCTCCCACATTGTTTCCATCACGTGACACAGAGTAGAGGGCCGACAAGCAGCATAAATAACAAATAAGAAGGTATTTTTATTCAAATTCACCATTATGAGAACATCTTCTGCATATTTCATCTCTTTGGGAGGGTTTGTTTAAGTAAGTTTGGTCGTTGCATAACCCCTTTAATGGCTCCCACAATTCTCAGTTTTTACGAGTTTACTGCTTTTGGTTGACCACTAATTCCTGTCAGTGATTCAGACCTAAACATCCAGCCTAAAAGTCTTATTGTCCAGTATAAAGCATATTAGTCAGGTCATTTAGCTTTATTATGGGTCCTAATATATACAACTAAAAGAGACATTTAATTGTTAATGCCCCAAAGCTTCTTCTTCGGCTAGCATAAATATAATGAAATGACAACCTTCTGTCGTCAGTATGAGGAGGCAACTTGGGACACATCAGCTCCAGAAGTGAATTATTGAAACAATATTTCTCAGTAACTGTGCCTTTGGGATGCCATTAAAAGGTATGAGACATATTCATGGTTTTATTAGCAGTAGCAACAGGCCGCAGAAAGTGTTTATAATATGCATGATGGAATAATGAAATGCGAAATAGACATCATAGGTGAACCCGCTGAAGTCATAAATTGAAGAGTCCAACAAGTTTATCTATACCTTGTACACGCAAGAGGAATGTGTCTTAACATGATACATGAAACTAGATTATATGTTGGAGTGCAAATAATTACATGTTCACAAGCAAATAAACCAATAAATTCCCAACCAGCTGGTGTGTGGTGGGTAAAATCCCAACCAAATGAACTTGCTAAACAAATCACCCAACTATAACGTATCATCATCCCGCATTTGTACCTATAGGCATTGCTACCCACTTCTATGTCTCAGCAAGGCCACAATTTTTGTTTTATTATCATTGGTCACTAACTGTGTATTGTTATACCAAGATTAAAATTAAAGTTGTCAGATCCGGGGCTAGCCAGTAAGTTGCCCATCACCCGCAGGAGGAGGTAGTTTAGCACTTAAATTAGGACAGTTTTCCCTTCCACTGTATCCCAGTTCTGCTGCTCTCTTAATCATTACCTGCTTCTGAAAACTGTGACATGATGATATCCTTTTCTTTTTCTCCTGGACAGCTTTGGGTCCTGGACAAATTAATATGTAATAGCGAAGTATTCTTAACTTAAATATTTACTTTACTTGAAAATATCAGAAGGAGAAATTATGGAAAATATTGCTGTACGGATCCTGCATCAAGTTTTCAGGGTTGTTGGTGTCCATGCTCTTTCACAATTTCAAGAATCTGGGAAATGTTTCCAAAATGTTTTAACATTGAAATTGGACAAAATCTAAGGCTGCTTCACACACATTCTGGGAACTCTATAACGTCCGACGTATGTATGGCCGATCTATGTCCCCCCTCCACTTCTATGGGTCACGGCATGGTAGTGGATCGGTTGGTGCAGCAACAGACGTGTCAGAGTCCCTGATTGGCAATCTTATATTTGGGTGTGGTATTTGTAAGTGTCATTTTAACACTGAACACTGGTCGGGGGGGTGCCTGCAAGATTGTTGCCTCCCCAATAGTCTAAACATTTTAGATAATGTACGTTTACAGATGAAAAACATTAGTACTAGCTTGTACCAAAACTAGTTAAATAGATAACTGTAAATAACTAAATGTTTTACTGGGACAGAATATAAAATGAAGGGGGCTTACTACATATTTTCTTGTCACAAGTGCCCGGCGACCTATATCCCGGGTCGAAGGCGCATCGGTGTGCCGCAGTGTCTCCCTGTCCTCACCTGTCTGGCTCCAGCGGCTATCCCTTATGGCCGTCTCGTTAAAACTTAAAGTTCAGCGCGCCGCTAATTGGCGCTGGCCAGATACCTGCCCGAAAGAATATCCAGCCCCTTTCTATGTTCCCTGCCGGATTCTTTGGGCTTCCATGCCCTGAAGAAACTTTATTCCAGGCCCTCTGCGTTTATTCAATTTACCGTTCCTGAGCCCTGCCTGTCTTGACCTCCGCTTGTCCCTGACCATGAGTTTGCCCCCCGAATCTGCACTACGCCTTGGCCGCCACCCCCGCGGGCAAAGTCGTGCCTGTGTGGAACGACCTGGTGGTTACCGACGCCGCAACAAGTCCAACCTGCTTTGCGGTCGGGATCTGGAAATCAGGTTACCACTTAAGACTCCGGTCCCAGGGTGTCGAGCTTATGTAATCGCCACTTTTGGTACAGGGATCCCTACTCTGCATCGTGACAGATACATTACCCAAACCATACTACTTACACAGAAACATTATCAAAACCAGCTATACCTTCATAAAATCACTAGAACCAAGCGTAATGCTCTTCAGGATGCAGGATAACCACTGTGCCACGGATCCTGTCTTTTTGTTGCTGGTGTTTCTTCTGCATACCTTCTGGTGTTGTTTAAGGCTCAGCTGTATTAATTTGTATATCCTATCAATCTTCATTGCTGTTCTGGTAGAAATATCTATGTTACAAAGTAGTTTGGTGTGGTGAGAGATTCTTGGTTTTTGGGGAAAGTTTGCTTTTCTCTTTTATTTTTCTCACCCTTCCCTATCTTCTTCCCTTTGTGAGTGTTTGAGGTTGGACCTGCCTGGGCTAACCCACTATCCTGTTTTTTGTTCATGCCCTACTTCCTGCGTTCTTCTTGGTTGTGCTTGTTGCATGCAGGATTGCGTTTTTCTGGTAAGCTAACCATCACCCACAGGTAGGGACTAGTTTAGCCATTAGACTAAGGGACAGCTTTCCCCTCCTGTTTCCCTAGTTTCTCTCGCGTGCTTTCCTAATATGGTTTCTTCATAGTATCATATTAGATAAGGAAGGCTGGACACAGACGCAAGGTCCATCAAGTCCAACCTTTACAAATTAATAAATGTTTTGAACACTTCATAACCCATAACAGAGAGTTCCATAGTCCTCACTTCTCTTACAGTAAAGACCTTTTTTCCTATGTTATGGTTCTGGGCCCCTTGAAAACTGTTACACTGTAGTCGTAGTAAAGTGTTTAAAATTTGTATGATATCCTGTCTTTTCCTTCCCCGATTGAGCCCACTCAACCAAAACATCTTCAGGAATGAACTACCTAGGTCAATTCCAACATCGTTAGATTATTTGCCTGTTTGTGTGTTTGTAATTTGGACACCAAAGAATGACCCTTCTCGGTTACATCATCACTCCTGACCCTTTTGTATGGAACCACTCAGTTCAAACTTGTCCTATTGAGACTGGAAACTCCCCACAAACCTTAAACTTTGCCATGTTTGTTTTTTTTAAACTAATAACCAAAATTATCTTTAAATGTTTCTGTTCAGCCGCCAGCCTGTCTGCGTAAGCTGACTTAGTGTTTACGTTACCGTAACTGCCACCTGTATCGATTCTACCAGGCCTTGGATTTAAACTTGAATCACCTGTGATGAGGGGTTGTGGCCATTTTGTCTCAGGGTCTAATTCTTGCTAATCTTCAACCCGACCTTTTTCTCAAGGAATTTCTCACCATCATAACGCTACTCATTAGTTGGGCGTGAAGGTTGGCCATCAATGGGTGTTTGATGAATGGAGAGGGGGCAACTCAAATTACACGTTATAACCAATGAATAGTGCTTAAGAACTTTCCTCATGCAGGCTCTTGGGCGTGATTTTTCCCTTGATGTATTTCATTTCATTACTATCATCCTATACTAAATGGTAAGGGCTGCTGTCCCTCTTGAGTTTTTTCTAGTATTACCCCAAAGCTTTCCCGAAAAACCCTGACCTCCTAGTTTTGTGATTCCTGTCGTTTGTAAAGGTAATACCCTATGATCTAGTTCCTTTTAACGCTTCCCGTGAAAAACTGCTCCCTCCCCCGATTTCTGTCTCTGCCTTTCTTGAGCTAGATCTTGCTTTGTTCTTTGTTTTATCAATTGCATCCTTTGTCTGAATGGTATTCCTGAAAATTTGGGGGCAACCTCTACTAAGGTTCCGCACAACGCATTTCCGGCGAGTTTCCTACTATTAAGCGCCGGCATTTAACAAAGGTTTTGGGTGCAACGCAAGATCGTATTTCTTTCTTCTTCCACACAAGCTTCATGCGACACAAATTGGAGTCGTGGCCATCGGACAGACCCGACTTGATTCTGACTAAGCACGCAATTTAAATTCAAAATTGTGTCTCAATACATGCACTAACAGAATTGAAGATGAAGGTGAACAATCCGTGGACCTCTCAGCGGGGACGTGACACTATGCAGGATAATCGGGCGCAACAATTTAGTGAATCGCACCCAGACTTTTCATCCTCGCAGACAACGCACCTCGTGGATCGCGACAGTACCAGGTAAGTTAATGTGCCCCATTGGCTTCCAAGTTGCTCTTAGTATGCATAGGAAATCTTTGGAAATTCCCGGTGGGAAAGCGGATTTCTGTCACTGGTATATGGGCGTCTGGGGTAAAAAGTATCGTCTGGCCACACACGCATATCAAGTAGGCACAATAACCAACTACAAGGTACTGGTCCCCAGTAGATTACATATGATTTAGCCATCCTGCCCATATGATTACTGGCACTGGCGCACAAGCCCCCATGTAATAGACCTCATATCTGGTGGGATGCCCGAAATTGCAACCCTTCTTGCTCATGTGTGTAAACTGTTCAACTTGCAGGTATCAGCTTAGAAAAGTGAAACCGGCAGTTCTTTTGCTTATACTCCCTGTATCAGTGACAAGGCAAAGAGATCACTGATGCTAACATGCCTTATAGCACACGCTCGCTAATAATACCCAGGTAAATGGAAGTCCTATACGATAACTCCCCACTTATAACATATGGTTTGGCAGATATCAATCACCCAACCAGCGGTATCACAAACAACAAAACCACGATCACTCATCATTTGGCCCCATGGCTGCACTTCAAACACTCTTCAAATTTTTGACTTATTCGTACTCCTCATGCCTATCACTCCCCTACCCCCTCCGTCCTCCTCCCTCCTGCTTCCCCCTCCCCCACAATTCTGACCTAAAGGTTTGCGTTATTTTGGCTACTGACCCTCTATAACTCCCATTTTGAGTATTTTACTTTGAAGTAAACACGTTCAAACCATTGTTCACCCCAAACTGTTGTATGGTGGTAAGTATATACACTTTCAAGAACCTGATATGAAAGCTACTCTGACATTACATCTGCCAGACGATTTAAGGGAAAACATAATATGCTGTAATTGTATGTGCAGACTGATGTAATTATTTATGTGCAGAACATAATCGCATCTCTATATGTCATATGATGGTACCCTCCGGGGCCCATGCTTTTGGGTTGGTTTTTCTAACTGTAATAAAGAAGAATGCATCCCACAAGCCATACATGGATTTAGTTTGAAGCCACAGTACACACCATACATGGGGCTACAGCCGCATACAACACCACATGCCGTACTGGAACTACAAGCGCATGTTGCAATCTAGTGCAGTGAATACGGGGAACAGTTGTATACTTTTTTTTGCATGGTAATTGAATATTCCCCACAGTTAACTGAGGAAGAGCAGTAGAGCAGAGAGCTTGCATTGTGAGTATGTGGCACTGACAAGGCACCTGACTACATTGGGATCCCCCTTTGAGGTGTTAAAGAGGCATGACAGAAGTTTTATTGCCCGATTTGTTGGCGACGATGAAATACATATTTGAAAGGGCGCTCCTGTTCCTGTTCCTGTATGAGGGCACTTATAGTGTGATTCTTAGCATGAAGGATCTTCAGTCACTGGATTCTATAGGCCAATCTCCTTAGTGTCTTCTGACTTAACGTAACTTGGCAAAGCCCATTGTCTAACATTGACTATCCCTGAGTGGTTGGCTCGTGGTTCCGTGGATCAGGCTGGCTTTCTGCAATAAAGGTCCATGGTGGAGGCACCAGAGGGCCCGTGTTGATTAACCTGTGCATACAACCCAATCAATGCGAATGATAGAGCAATGTTATCATTATATCCTGCCAGGATGTTGATAATGTTGAGTGGGTTACTGTGGGCGTGCTTGCGGTGAAATGCATTTTGGTTCATGCTTATTGTGTGGGAACAGTTCGGTATATGGCTTCCGAAGCTAATGTATTTACTAGTAAGGGGGGAAAATAAGGGAGAGGAAGGGGTGCCCCACATATTTTGATGTCACCCCCTCTGCGGTTATTTCATGAACTTTCATTTGTCCATGTTTATGATGTGATTTTCACCCAGATTTTGTTGGGAATGCACACCACTCACACCTCTCTTCTGCTCTGGGCCCCGCAATGTATTACGTATGTCTTTGTGCCACTCTTTTGTCATGGCACTGACATATGCATCAGGACCTAAAGCAGAACTGAGCAGTCACATGACGATAAAAAGCCCTGGGAGCATTCAGTACTTTCCATCACTGAGCACTCAAGGGGCCTAACGATAGTGGCCACAGGGGGTTCGATTGCCATTAGGCCCAAAGTTCCCTCATTTCCTTCCTTGTCCTGTGGCCCGTCCACTGTATTCTGGATGGTGGCCCAGAATCGCTGCATTGAATACTAAACTACTGTTGTACTCTAATATACTATATACCAACTTTTAGAAAAGTGGGTGTAGGATATCTATATGACATTTTGTACACCCTTTGGAGGAGTCAGTATATGAAAGAAGCAAAGACGATGTGTATGAATGACACCTGAAAACTTTATTCGTAGTACATTAAAACAACACTTAAAACCGTGACGAAGCCCGCAAGCCGTCGATAACGTGTGGGGCCATCTTTCCTCCCCAGACGGCACTTTACATATATGGTAATGTAGATTTGCACCTTACTTATTTTGCACTTACTGGGACCCCTAGTTATACTATACATACACTTTTTTGTGTTTTCCTTAGGCTTTGATTTTTTTTTCCCAGTACTAGTGTGTATTATTCTTATTTTTGATCGCTACTTACTTTAAACATCAATTATGGTGATAATCCTTTGAACTTCCTATATCCTGTCTGGGGATTTTTGTGATTGTATCCCTGTTGGGTTTTTAAGTGTGTAATTTTAGATGTACTACTAATAACGTTTTTTCATGTGTCATTCATACACATCTCTTTGCTTCTTTTCAATATACTATATCCGATCTCCACATCTTTTATACATTGGTACATTTTTATGATAAACGCTACTGCGTCCTCCCTAGACAACGCGCTGGTTTCAGACCCAAGCCACTGTATAGCATCAATGGGATCCTGTCATCATTGGGTTGGGTGCAAAGCCAGAAGGTAAGTTATTTTATTATTTTTTTAGTTTGGGACCAATAAAAATAAGTATTAATATTGACATCAAATGAACAATTATTATATCATCGATTTATAGTAACCCCCTAATATTTATAGGGTCAACAAATGGGCCCCAAAATAAATTCTACTATGGAGAAAAGAACGAAATAAATATTTTGGGCAGGAAACATAGCTAGTAGCCGCAACTTCTGCCAAAACGATTGTGCACCTATACTAAGGGACATATCTTCCTATCAAATTGACTGTGGGTTTAAAAAGACTGCTAGAATGGCCAAATAATCCTGCATAACATCTCAAATTACTTAATGCTCGCATTGTGTTTGATTGGAAACCTGTCAACACATCAACCATTGCAGTTGTTTAACTATCATTTTTAGCAATGGGATCCGTAGTATGTACAGATTCAGATATCTATGTAGCCCTAAATCGACATTTAAATATGAAGATAGATTTATAGACAGAATGACTGAAAACTCGTTTTGTATGAAACAAACAGGGGGGCTATTAAAAAAGGGGGGTTCCCCCCCAGCTCCAATAACAGGAGAGGGACCACTTTTCAATCTTACACGGAAGTAATTTCCTATAGGGACTCAAAATTAACACTCTCTTTTAAATAAGGGCAGGTTCTGAAGGCAACCAATCGACTAAGAAAATACTGGCATTTTAAAGCAGGAGAAAAAGTAACAGAATCTTTTTCATAGTCTTTTTATGTGTTTAAATAGGGGGCATAAGGAAATTTTCCTACAAGATCGCAGCTTGAAACATGCAACATGAGCATTACTTTCTTTGTCCTACTATAAATGGATACCGTGTATGTCAATGTTTTTTTTCCAGCCCTTGGATTTCTCTTAATAGTTTTACTTAAGTTTGCTGTAAAAAACACAAGTGCATTAGACCTTGTATCAAAAAACTGTAGAGCTGTTAGTCCTCATATGCATATATATTTTTTCTCAGAACATCATTCTCCATTAAAATAACGTGTGCGGGAGCATAATATAGCAATGTGTCAAAGAATCATCTGTTTCCCTGGCTCCTCAAAAAATTCAACACATAAAAAGCACAAAGTCTATTAATCTTGTTATCAAGTAGTATTTCAGTACGACCTGACAATGATGTATATACTATACCCTGTCCTCCACAATATCTTGTTATTAGAACGTGTCAAGAATGAGAATTTGCTCCTAAACGGTAACCATATCATATTCATGGTTTTTGGGTGTGGAGTAGTGACCTGTTATGGTCCGACCTTAAAATTATTAAAACTCTATTAAAACTTTCAGCACGTCTGGTCCATCTAAGATCCATACCAGAATTGACCACCTGAATAATCTAACCTGTAGCAATGTATACCCAAAGGAAATGGATTTACAAAGTACTTCCAGCCACATGTGTGGATTACTGCCCTGAATTAAACCTACAGACTCAACCTATTGTTTTTTTTAACATCCCCACCTTCCAAAACCCATATTTGTTTTTCAGTGTACAGAGAAACAGCAAAGAGAAATAGAATAGAAATCTTTGGCCAATCAACTTTGTTGCCTTCTTTATTAAACTACTCACTCATTGGAATTTACAACTTTGGGAGGACAACAACAGTGCAATGCCATTTTCCTCCCATCACAACGTTTCTTCAGGCACGTCTATATATTTGTCGCATTTTTCTGTCAGAACAATTATTTTTGTAGTATCACCATTTAAATCTTCCATACAATGTACCGGAAACTTGGAAAAAAATTCCAATGTGATAGAAAATGCAGCATTGCAAGCTTTTTCTCATGGTCTTTGTATTTACGGCCTTTCCCTGTACTGTCCAAACAACATTTGTCCCTATCTTCTTTAGGTCGTATTGACCACAGGGAAACAAAATTGTATAGTTTTTTGTTATGTGTTGAGAAAAAACAATTTGCAAAAGGCTTTGCAAAAAAACACATTTTCCCATTTCTCACCCTATGCCACTATTGCCACTATTGCATTTTCTCACACTAAACTTTTTGCATACTGTGTAAATTGGGCCATTTCGCCCTTACCAAAACCCCGACAACAATCCTTAGTCAAAGAAATTAACTCATACAACTTTATTTCTTTGGAAATGGATTGGCTATAGCAGCCAAAGTTTATAACAAACAGAAATTAACATAGTTTTCAATACGGTAAGGCTCTACTAGAACTCAAAGAAGGGCAATGCGCATCAAACTTCCACAGTTAAAAAGGTGACACCCCACAATTTACCACCAGCTGCAACCACAGGCTCGGTGGCACATTGCCACTTTTAGTGGGCTTGTTCACAACATTCTTATAATCTTCGTTCTCGGTGACTCCGCCTGAGTCCCCCCCAATCGTGCGCATCCCATTCAACCAAGCCTCCATAATCTGGAGGTTGGCCAGGCCCTGTGCCTCCACCTCCTTTCCAATTTCGCACCAACTTCCCGTACCCTCTACCGCCACCGCTTCACATGCCTTGACACCTCAAGCATTAAGCCCCAACAAAGCTAATGCTCATTTCAAATCCTCCGTTAATACTCAGAGCCCATATTCCAATTCCCACTGCATTAGATTACCCCATCATTCAACCATTCATTGGCCTCTCCTCTCTCATCTATCTCTCAATCTCCCAATTGCTGCACCTCACACCACCATAAGAACCAAAGAACAAACATGTGTCAAGTACTGAAAAATGTACATCCTTTATTTATAAATCTAAGCACAGGAAAATCATACGGACAAAACAAATAAATCAATTAAAACCCGAACAAGCAGAACACGGCTCCGTGGTCCAAACCGTAGCAGGTCAGGTCTATATCTGGGCTGCAAACCTGCCAAGGGACCCCCTATTCTGGACTCCCTAGGGCACTATCCTGGACTCCCTTGGGACCTCCGCTCACATTGGTAACTTTTATGTTTTCCAGTCTTTCATGCAGCAGTTTGTATTCCAGGATCATTTTTGATTGGGATTTATACTTTGTTCTATTTATATATTTTCTTTGTTGGGGATATCTGCTGCCACTGGAACCATCCGTTCTAAGATATTTAAGTGTTTGGCCCAGGGGGTTCCCTTTGGGCAGTTGCCAGCCACTATCATATGAACTGCACCTGCTATCGGTTGACCACGAAGCATTGTTCTGCTTGTTCCGTGTTTTAAGTGATTTTATTTGTTTGTTGTCCTTATGATTTTCTTGTGCTTAATTTATAAATAAAGGATGTACTATTTTTCAGCTACTTGACATGTTTTTGTTCTTTTGTTCTTATGTGCTATTTTTCATGTGTGTAGCAAACATTTTGATATGGTTCCTTTTTTTGGGATTGATTCCGTGTCTGATAAACACTCACACACACCATTTCTACAAACAAACGCCACAGCCGCCGTTTTTAGTTTCAAACTCTTGCCCTATTGAATTCCAGCCACGACCTAACATTACGCCATGACAAACGAGGAACAATGTTGAACCACACAACCCACAACGTCGAGGATGCAACCTCCATAATCTCACAAGCATGCTTTAATGTCCCTATAGTTCCCCCGTGCCGGCCTAACCCCTAAATCATTGCCCCCTAGAGGTAGACTCAAAATTCAGGGGGCCTTATCTAAACCGCAAATCTGCAACTCATATAGCACCCTACTCCAACCATACCACTGAAACCCAACCACCGGACTGTCGCATCCCCTGGGAAACCAAGCTGTCTGCCGTTCTGCCTTACATCGCTCGAATTGCCCTCCCACAAGGACAAAAGGAATGCCCGAAGATCCGATCATCTCGGCTGAATTCATTACCAGGACGGCCGTATGCCTTGTTTCTCCTTGAATTTCCCATCGACCCACGCGCTTACTGCCCTCCTCCCTAGTCCATCCACTGCTGCTTAGTAGCCTCCCAATTCGGAACGAGTGTGTACCAATCAAAACCGGAAGCCCTAAAATATCCAACCCCTTACTAAAACGCTACAATTGGTAACCTGTGATAGAACGCCCATCAGAATGTCGTAACACAACGGACCCCCCTTATCTTCTGGTGTCTATACTCTAACCAACCCTTCCCAAACACATATCAAAACTAATGTACTTCTCTATAGCCCTTTTTTTTCCCGACCATACTGATCCGTTTTTTTACCCTTCTTATCCATAATTCCATTACTCCTGCTCCCCATTGCCACGTCACCCGAACGCGCATCCCCCTGCCCCTAAGTTCTGGACGGCGAAATCATTCACCAACACGCAGTGCTCCGAAAATGCAAGGAAAATCTAGTCTAAATAGCCAACCATCATGTCCGATCAACACAAACCCTCCCAGCTGTTGTTTCCCAAAACCAGCTAAATAGCGAACGTGACTGACGACTCCTCTATACTAACAACTTTTTCCTCCTAAAACTCTTCACAGGCCTGCTGCACTTGAACTGCTTTTGTCACATCCTTCACTACCCCTTAACTTTTAAAACCAAATGCAATACCGGCTAAGGTTTTGTTAACTTGCGACACCGATCTACCCTTTTTAGTCTGCTTCTCCAACAAAACACAACATGCCCTACAATTCTGGTCTCCATTGTTTGAAACACCCTTTATTATTTGAACCTACGGCGGTCCCCCTACTTAAGGACCCACGACTACGACAACCCATAGTTACAGCACGGACCCCTCTGGCCCCCTGTGACCTCTGGTGGAAAGCTCTCTGAGGCTTTACTATAGTCCATACTGCAATGATCACTGTAGGTGTCTGTAATTAATGTTTATTGATAATTCTTGTCCAATTACAACCAAAAATTTTGAAACCCAATTGTCACTGGGCAAAAGAAAAAAATTGTCTAGACTTCATTCTAAATATACAGTTTCGACTTATACAATACAAATTCAACTTAAGAACAACCGCCAGAAACCCTATCTGTATGTTAACCCGGTACTGCCTGTACCTTTCCATTCCAGCCATGCGGCTTCGTAAATCTTTCTTGTCCCCTCAGCCAGGGAGTCCTTAATCAAATGCTGAACGGCATTCATACAACCCCATAATTTCCACGGCAGAGATCCCTACTTTCGTCCGCCCGGGACAAACCTCGAATCTCTCCCACTGGAAACGAAGAACGAGAGCGGCAATTCCATTTTTTAGCCCGCAGGCACCTGTCACTGCAGACCCCATGCATTTAAGCAAAACAACGCAACACCAATCTTCGTCAACCGTTTTTACAACGGGTTCTGGAGAGCATACATGTTGTTAGTGCCATAACTACACTCATTTAATCGCTATTAACCTCACCCTCTTATCCCTAAACAATCCCCTCCCCATATGTACTACTGCAACCACTATGGTAAAAAGTTCACGAACCGTTAATGCCCTAACTAACCCTAACTCTAGTCTCATCTAGCACGGGCCATTTCCTCCGCACACATCTCCACCATTGTCCCTTGATAAAAGCGCCAAATCCTGCTCCTCCTGCACATCTGTGAACAAGTCACATCAAAACTATCAACATACCTTTTCCATGAAACCGATCTAACCATTGTATATGTTTCCAAAAATTTCAGCCCAACCTTTAATCCTCCCTATGCTCACATACCATGCTCACTATGGTGGGAGCACTGCACCACCGTAGCACTGGCTAGCCGCCTTGAAAATATCCTTCCCATTGGCATTACCCGGCAGCAAAGGTAAAGCTTACCGAGTAATGACGTGCATTCCCCAGTACTATCTTCCTTAATTTTAACTCTCGACCCGCCACTGCACAAGGTCCTTCAATTTTCCTCAGGTGGCAGTCGAAACTCCCATGGCCATTGAATCAATTCGTATACTAAAACTGACTCAAACATGTGGGCAGGAGCCCACTGTTTGTTTCGGCGCCAATGGACCCCCCCAACTTTCTCTCGCAACCCGTGCACTGTTTTCAAGCCCCTGTTTTCATCAAAGTCAAACATGTCTGCGCGTTAGCCTCCCCCACACACAAAAAATCACTAAATAATGATGATTGATGAGAGCTCCTGCAACCTCCTTAATTCCTACCCACTCTAAAAAAGAGCTAAATGCTTCAAAGTAGGACAAGATTATTGCCAGCCCCTAGGCAACCACAAACATCGACTACATAAAACACCATCCCAACAACATGCCCAGCAAGAACGCAGCATCCTTTGTGCACGCAACAATCGGAAGGCGATTCTATGTCTGTCTTGGCCATGAGGGCACTTGGCCGCTTTTCTCACCCAGTCCAATGCCGCATCAATGAGGTATACACTACTGAAACACAGACTCTCATCAATCCCACATTACCGATAATCCCTTGGGTAAGAGAGATGATGGATGATCCGAATTTATTAGGCTCTTTTTGGAACCACCCCGAGAGGAGATACTACTAACCTTGAATGTATGTCGGCACGAGGACCTGCCTCCTCCCTAATTGTACCTCCCTTTCTAATTTTTATCATCAACCACTCCCATCCCGGGTCTCCCGTGCTGACTTTAATTTTTAACGAAAACGACCTTGTGGCTTAGGAGGGGATTACAAACCATTCCTAAAACCCTTCACTTATCAACAATGGCTGCTCTCTATTGGTGTACCTTCGAGAAACGGTTGCTTCTCTAGCACCTTCACTGTGTCACCCCCTTGTCCAGTACCCCCCCCACTTCCCCTCCCTTTTCCGCTTTCTGTAACATTTGTGGCACTATGTGAACTAAACTACCCCCACAGACTTAGCAGGCATGTTCATCTGCAATTAACACGAACCTGCACTGCGTCTCGTTAAATTGCCAACACAACCTGGCCTGACAACTTGCCTGTTTTACTACCGTGCCTCCTGAACTCCCATGCGTTGTGCCGGAGTGCCTCCGGCTCCCTCCCGAAAGAAATGCCCGTATTTGGTTGGACCAATGACCCTGAGCACGCTAATATCCTTCTGATCCCATTTAATAGCTGGTCCTAATTGCCTTGCGCTGTCTGATTGCTCATCATAACGGAGCCACACTACGCTTTGCCCCCCCTAATCCCATGAGGCCTCACCTATTGTTATCCATATAACAAAAAAGGTCACAACAGTTGTCTGAGCCTTTTCCCCTATCACTCTTGCTAGGATAGCAAAACTCGCAAACCATTACTAATTATGAGGAATAAGTCGCCACTCCTCTTCTCTTCCTCTCCTTGTTACTCTCATCCTTTTTCCTTTAAATCAATATTCAGTAATTTTTTCCAAAGGCATGGAAAATATTTCCACTATTCATCCCTCCATCTTTTTTTCCTTTTACCTCTTTTTGAGATGCAGAACCTACCGCCCCTCTAACATATGGTAAACCTACCCCTTGCTCTATCAGCATCTAGTGCATGCACGCTGTCCTCTTTCCTCCTGATCAGTCGTACTATACCGCTACTTCTCATCTCCTTCCATGGTACCGACTCCTCTGTGCTAACCCCCACAACTCCCATGGACCCTGCCCCCCGTAAACAGGGACCCAAGAGCCGTTGCTTGGTGACTGTGAAAGAACCCCTTCACAACTTTCTATCTAGCAGGGCCCTCACATTACCTAACAATTCCCGTACACCTCCGTTTCTACTGTGCTAGCTGGCCCCTCTCTACAACACCCTCAGGCCCTGATTACTTGTACATTGAGACATAAAAATGGAGGAAATGGACATGACAAAGAACATAACTCACCACGCTGCCCGGACTGGATGTCCCGCCAGCTTTGAACAATCTTGTAATCCGGATGCCCTGTTCGAACCAAAAAGCAGGCTGCCGCTGTCTGACAACCAAACCGCGACGTCGTTCTGCTACCGGGCCAGAATGTAGGTGACTGAACCTTGCTGCTGCAGTAAGATGCTCCAGCCCACCTCCGCTCTCCGCATTTGTCCTACCTTTCTGTCTGCTGCATGCATCTTACTCCCGTTGAGAAATTCTTGACCCACGGTTGCCCCGCCCGCAAACTGGTACGCGTGTCGGTACCGAGGCTACCGCCTGTAGCCCGCGTCCTTAATCCTATCCTCCTGCACCGGCCATACAAATGGACACGCCTCATGATGTCTGGGAGCCTCCGACAGTCCACATCGCCAGAGGAACCCCCGCTGCTGCGTCTTGAATTTTGAACCTGATGACATGCAGGAGGTGGGCATCGCCACAACTGGAACCTATGACCCGCTTCCTGCTGCAGGCCTGTGCGCCTGTAGGATTCTCCCCGTGCCACTGTATATGAGCGCGGCGCCTCGGCTCTGTAGGGTCCCTGTGGACTCCCTGTGACGTACCCTAGCCCTCGTAGCGGACCCCGATTTCCCGGGCAAAACTCCAGGCGCTTGATTCCCTGGCCGGCCTCTCATGCAGGACCTGCTCTCCCACCGCCGAGGATTCCAATCAGCAGCCGGATAACCGCCTCCCGCAGTCCATTCTTCTTCGGCCCTGTCACCCTGCCCGCTGCCACAAGCGGCCCAGTAAATCCTTGTGGAGATCATAGTCAGGAGATATGAGGTAAGCCACTTGCCTTGCCTCACTTATTCACCAACGGAAGGCCCACACCAGATTTCCCACCCACTTTTTTACTGATTGCTACTGCCCATGCCTCATTCAAATTACCAATCGCTACTTCCAAGCCCCAGTCATGCTGGACTTTTCCGCCCCCCCACTTATTCGTTCCTGGGGCTCCATCCGTTCCTTACTTTGTGTAAGGACCTTTTTGTGGTGTGTGATTCTGTACTGAGGACAGAATTCTTATGATAACAATACCCATGAGGAGATGATCCTTTGGATCAATTTTTATTCCAATAAAACAGATGAAAATCGTTGAGTTTGTTACAGGACCATCTGCTTTTAGCACTCTTTTAAAGCAAATTCTTTCTAGGCTTCCCTGGGACAGTCAAGAGAACTTACGCAATCCTGCTACTTTTATTGTTGCAGTATATGTAATAAGTGATCATAAGAACTAGCGATACAGCACCGCCTAGAGGTCTAGAAATACCCAATAAGAAAAAGTTCTTAGTGTCATAATCTGGCAAATGAAACCCTTTTTTGTACAAAATGTTTAATTTTTTATGAAAACCTATTAAAAACAGATAAACCTATATAACTGTAGATTTTAATCATATCAAGCCAAAGAATACAGGGGACGTGTCATAAGGAGTGGCACAGTGAATGCCGTAAAAACAGTAGTCCACAATACATTGTTTGCATCAAGGTTTTTTCGCAGTTCTTTGCATTTGGATTTGTCATCATGTACATGAAATATCATGTGTACTAAACAGATGAAGTTAGTAGTTTTCTGGTCTCAGCAACCAAGTAGTTTCAAATGTCAGACAGGGATTCAACCCCTTATTAATAGAAGCCTGTGCACCAAATGCGTGTTGAGTTTTCTTTAACTACCACAATACAATAATAAAACTGCCCCACTATTCATTGCTTTTCTGGAGATGTAGCCGCACATTACTTAGCCCACCACCACTACCCAAACAGAATTACGCAGCATTGTTTTTGATGAAGGCATATGGTCGAAACGTCAAAGTATTGCACAGTCATTAAGCCGCAAAAAGAGCTCAATGCATGTGTAGAGCTCCGTCTATATTTGATATATATCTAAAACAGGTGAAGGGTTAAATTTTATGTGATTTGGATCTCAAAGATTAATTTCTCATTCACACAGAAGCAACATATATCCTGTCACATGAGTGTACGTCTACGTGCATTTAGGTGTCGCAGCAAGAAACTGAATTTGTAAAACAGGTGTTTATAGCAGATGCTTTTCAATGTCTGTGGATGGGGGTTTATCAATGCTAATATATAATCTAAACAAACATTCCGATTCATAGTCAAGAACATGTATTCATAAGTATAACCCTGCTTTGCAAAGAATATTACAGTGTTTATGTTACTAGTAGAATATGCAGGCCATTCTAATTATTACATTAGGTAAGAGATGGTACAGGTCCTCTAAATATTTTTAAGGCAGTTGACCATGCTATTTACACCGCTTAGTGAGATTTAATAATTTGTCTACTTGCAATGGCCAATATGCCACGTGTGAACATGGCCTCAGACAACAACAACCTTTATCATCCCCGAGATTTGTAACACTTTTATTCGTGTATAAGGGGCTTAACCCTGCCACTGATGATCTTTTTCCATTTTACTTTCTGTTTGTCACTCTCCCCCCACTTAAAAAAATAAATAACTTTTATTTTTCTATGTATGAGGGCTTGTTTTCTCTGCGTAACAAATTTTACCTTTCTAGTGGCTGGTATTTTATATTCCATGCCATGTACTCTGGGAAGTGGAAATCAATTCAAAATGCGGTCATATTGACAGAACCCGCATTTGAAGCCATTTTCGTGTGGGTTCCTGTTTTTTAAGATCTTTCAGTGTACATTCCAAATGGCAATTCTCTTTCTTTCAGAACGATCAAGGGACACAAATTTATATCGGTTTTTTTTAAGATGTTAGTTGTGTTTTTAACCAAAATTAAAACCTTTTTACTCAAAATAAATATTACTTTTGCCATACGTCGCCATACTTTTGCATAGTACAGTACTAAGTTGGTGTCATTTTTTTTTCCAGGACCCTAGCTGAAATTTTTCATGCTTACCATGTTTTGGGACTTTGTGACCTCTAGATCAGTTGTTAAATATTCTTTATGTGTGCAAAAGCATTTCCATTTCCCCGTCCACAGCCACCGGGGATAACCGTTTCTCTTTTCTACATTTTTATTGAACTGGGAATTTTGGATGTGGTAGTACATATATGTTGTGTTTTTTTACTCTTTTTTCCTGTCTTTTTTTTATTATGTATGTTTTGTGTTTTAGGTGTCTTTGGGACATTTTAACAACCCCCTTAACGCTCAGCGCCGATTGTACGCATGGTGGAAATGTAAACAAGCGGGGAAAAAAAAGGTTATTCAATAAAAAATAAAAGTTAGAATCAAATAAAATGCCCATACGAAAAAGCCCAAAACATAAAAGACATATACTAGAGATGAGCGGAGTATCTCGTCCTAGCTTGATGCTCGTATCTAGTATTAATGTACTCAAAAAACCGGCGCGTTGCTCGCAGTATTTCCCCTGCTCGGATCGAGCATTTAATTTAAAAAAACACGTGAAGACATGAAGAATAAATAAAAACAGTGAACACAGTGAACACAGGATCATTTAAGTGAAAAAGACAGTGAGAAACACAGTGAAGAATAGATTACCAGATGTTCGGCCCATCTGCTTTACTTGTCGAGAAATAACCGCGAGACATCAAGCAGCAGGAGCTCAAGCAGCACGGGGCAGACATCTGGGCGCACGGTATAGACATCGGGCAGCACGGGGGCGACATCGGCAGCACGGGGAGACATCGGGCAGCACGGGTGAGACCTGGGCAGCACGGGGAGACTACGGGCAGACGGGGCCAGCATTCGGGCAGCACGGGGCAGACATCGGGCATCCGGGGGAGACATCGTGTCAGCACTTTGAGACATCGGGCACACGGGGGAGACCAATCGGGCACACGGGGGAGACATCGGGCAGCACGGGATACATCGTGCAGCAACGGGGAGACAGTCGGCAGCCCGGGGAGACATCGGCAGCACGGGGGGATACATCGGTCATCACGGGGAGACATCTGGCATCAACGGAACCTCGGGCAGCACCGGGGAGACTTCAATGGAAGAAAGGAGCGATCCCGGGGACACGTATCACCCCGACCAAGTAAGCAGATGTGCTGAACATCTGTATCTATTCTTCACTGGTGGTTTTTCAACATGCGTTTTTCACTTAACTGATCTGTGTTCACTACTCTATTCTTCACTGTTCCTTCACATCTGAATAACTTGTCGGGAGATAAATTAAACGCGCGAACATGAAGAATAATGCAGCTGTTTGCATACATCTGCGAACTTATCAGAAGACATTCCTTTTTTCAATTAAATACACATTTTAATTCCGGACCCATGGTCCCTTTGAAAAATGCTCGGGTCTCCCATTGACGTTATGGGGCGCTCGTTTGTTCGAGACGAGCACCCGAGCATCTGGAAAAAGTTGTCTCGAATAACGAGCACCCGAGCATTTTTTATGTGCCGCTTATCCTACATATACGCAACAAAGGTCTAAAGAATACACAACCCCACACATATACTAACTAATCATTCACCCGTGTCCCGTAACCACCCGTAGAAAAACAATGTAAATCATTATTAACCCGCACTCTAAGACTGTAAAAAAAAACTGTTGTAAACCCTTCCAAATTATGAATTTTACCTTTCAATCCCACAAAAATTGCAATTAAAAGTGATAAAAAAAACTTGTACCCAGAAATGATCTGTGCTAATACAACAAACGAGCCAAAACAGCCATCACCAGCTCCGTAGCCAAAAGTTAAATGTGATGCAACGTGGAAGACGGCAATTCAAAACTTATAGATTTTTCCCCACATTAGGGTTGTATTACAATTTAGTAAACACGTAAGAAAAATATTCATGTCTATAAGTCTTCCGTATGGTATCGAGCTTTTAAAAAGATAACATATTATTAGAATGTTATAAGAGTGATAAACACAGCGATTAATTCAAGTCAATATTTGCCTAGAAAATAACTTTTTCCCCCAAACCAACTTTCAACCTTCATTGCAGGCCCTGCCTTTAAGGAGCAGCTAACATTGTTTCAGTGCTGGCTCCGTAACACATTTGTGGGTGTTGATGCGGACAGGCGTTGAGTCATCTGTCAACGATTCGTAAGAATCACACCACTGGACACTTAAAGGAGGCTGGAGCTTGGCAATCATTGGTTCCTTCTGATAACCATGGGTATTTTTAAAGAAACCTGTTTAGTCATTATTGCACTGCACAAAACTGCCTAACAGGGCAGAGTATCGCAGTTAGAAAATTGCACCCAGTCACATATCGCATCATCAAGGAATTCAAGGCGAGGGTTCCATTTGTTGCCAAAAGGCCCAGGCCGCCCAAGAAGGACTGGCAAGCGCCAGGACCGTCTCTTAAAGTTTTTTTACAGCTTCGGGATCCGGGCCTACCAGCGTGCAGAGCTGCTCAGAATGGCAGCAGGCAGGTTGGAAGTGCATCTGCAATGCACTGTTAGGCGGAGACCTTAGGCACAGGCCGGTGTCAGGAGCCAACAAAGGATCCACTTCTCTCCAGAAAAAACATCAGGGACAGACTGTATCTGCAAACGGAGTGGCGATTGTTTGGAACATCTGGAAAACAGCTTGTTTGGAGAAGACAAGGTGAGCGATACCACCAGTCTTGTCTCATGCCAACTGTAAAGCATCCTGCAACCATTCATGTGTGGGGTTGCTCTCAGCCAAGAGAATCGGCTCTCTCACAGTCTTGCCTAAAAACACATCCATGAATAAAGAATGGTACCTGAATATCCTCCAAGAGCAACTTCTCCCAACCGTCAACAATGCCTTTTCCAGCATGATGGAGCACCTTGCCATAAAGCAAAGGTGGTAACTAAATGGCTCATGGAACAAAACATATCTTAATCCCATTGAGAACTTGTGGTCAATCATCAAGAGATGGGGGGACAAACAAAAACCAACAAATTGGGATAAAATGCAAGCATTGATTGTGCAAGAATGGACTGCTATCAGTCAGGATTTGGACCAGAAGTTGATTGAGAGCTGCCAGGGAGAATTGCAGAGGTCCTGAAGAAGAGGGGTCAACACTGCAAATATTGACTTGCTGCATTAACTCATTCTTACTGTCAATAAAAGCTTTTGTTGCATTTGTATTTCTGTATGTGATACAAACATCTGACAAACACACATAAAAACCAGAGGGCAACAGATCATTTGAAAATATAATATTAGTGTCATTCTCAAAACTTATGGCCATGACTGTAATTTGATGTCATGATGTCTAGATGTCATTTAAACATTGCTCCCAACAACTCATAGTTGAAACCAAGTGAAATAGAGAAGACTACAGAATTACTGATTAGAAGTACAATGGAGAATACAGAGAGCACAATGCCTAAGGAATCCAAGGGAATCCCTAAGTCAAAAGATCCGGGGTTACTGGTAAGAATAGTGGGAGACGTTACTGGTGGACTGTGAGGGCACATGACTAGGGGACTGTATGGGGGACATTACTGGGGGGGGGGGGGGGTGTGGGGGGGGGGGGTCGGGGGTTGGCTCCGGGACCTATTAAAGTTTTTTATCCAGGCTCCAACAAAACCCTCCCTAAGTTTTAAGATGATCGTCACATTTATTGGTCTTTGTTCCTAGCACTGAGATATATAGCACAGAAAATAACACAGACAATAATAATAATAATTCCTTTATTTATAAACCACACACAGATTACGCAGCGCTACACAGAGCTTGCCAAATCAGTCACTGTTACCAATTGGGCTCACAATCTAATCAACCTACCAGTATGTTTATGTTGGAGGAAACCCACGTGGTCATAAGCTGCACTCAAATCACCACTTTATTCCAAGTGGGTAGTTGCGTATATCAAATCAGAAAATGCTTTGGAGAAGGTGAGAAAAGGTGATAAAAATTCTGAAATGCCATAGGTTAGCTTGAATCCTGGACCTCCTAGAAACACCCTTTAAGCTTTTTTCCCAAATTAACTTTTCCCTCGTCAAAACTTGACCTTCAAGCAGAGGAGCTGCAGAAAAGGAGAAAGAAAACAGTAGCAAGGACAAATGGCGTCTGGTTGAAGTTTTTGGTGTCTGGAGCGAAATGTTATATCTTCAGAGGGACATTACTGTGGGGATGTGTGGGGAACATTACTGGGGGCTGTGTGGGCACATGACTAGGGGGCTGTGTGGGGGACATTAACAGGGGAATGTGTGGGGTGACATTATTAGGGGGCTATGTTGGGACATTACTGGGGAAATGTGTGGGGGACGTTACTGAGGAAATGTGTAGGGGACGTTACTAGGGGAATGTGTGGGGGACGTTAATAGGGGTATGTGTGGGGGAGGTTACTCGGGTAATGTGTATGGGAGGTTACTGGGGGAATGTGGGGGAATTACTGAGGCGGTTAGGAGGACATTACTAGGGGGCTTTGTAGGGGGGACATCACTGGAGGTTTGTAATAGCACATGACAAGGGGGCTGTGTGGGGGACATTATTGGGGGAATGTTTGGGGGAGGTTACTGGTGGAATGTGTGGGGGACATTACTGGGGGAATGTGTGGGGGACATCACTGGGGGAATGTGGCAGGTATGTTACTGGGGGAAGTTACTGGGGGCTGTGCGGGGGACATTACTGGAGCTGTGTGTAGGGGACAATACTGGGATGTTGTGTGGAGGGCATTACTGGGGGAATGTGTGGAGGACATTACTGGGGGAATGTGTGGGTGACATTACTGGGGGGATGTGTAGGGGATATTACCGGGGGCTGTGTGGAGGACATTACTGGGGGGTTGTATGGAGGACATTACTGGGGGAATGTGTGGAGGACATTACTAGGTTTCTATTCTCTTAAGGAAATCTACCGCAGCCTGGATTGCGTGTTTGGACCTGGAGTTTTCTCAGGTAAGTTTTCCCTTTCCCTGTCATTAAAAATACATTAAATCAACAAAGAAATGTCTTTATAATGTCAATAATCCATCATTAATACTGGGGGTAGTGTGGGGGACATTACTGGGGGGGGGGGGGGGTGTGTGGGGGACTGTTAAAGATTTTTATCCAGGCTCCAACAAAACCCTCCCTAAGTTTTAAGATGATCGCCACATTTATTGGTCTTTGTTCCTAGCACTGAGATATATATCACAGAAAATAACACAGACAATAATAATAATAATTCCTTTATTTATAAAGCACACACAGATTACGCAGCGCTACACAGAGCTTGCCAAATCAGTCACTGTTACCAATTGGGCTCACAATCTAATCAACCTACCAGTATGTTTATGTTGGAGGAAACCCACTTGGTCATAAGCTGCACTCAAATCACCACTTTATTCCAAGTGGGTAGTTGCGTATATCAAATCAGAAAATGCTTTGGAGAAAAGGTGATAAAAATTCTGAAATGCCATAGGTTAGCTTGAATCCTGGACCTCCTAGAAACACCCTTTAAGCTTTTTTCCCAAATTAACTTTTCCCTCGTCAAAACTTGACCTTCAAGCAGAGGAGCTGCAGAAAAGGAGAAAGAAAACAGTAGCAAGGACAAATGGCGTCTGGTTTAAGTTTTTGGTGTCTGGAGCGAAATGTTATATCTTCAGAGGGACATTACTGTGGGGATGTGTGGGGAACATTACTGGGGGCTGTGTGGGCACATGACTAGGGGGCTGTGTGGGGGACATTAACAGGGGAATGTGTGGGGTGACATTATTAGGGGGCTATGTTGGGACATTACTGGGGAAATGTGTGGGGGACGTTACTGAGGAAATGTGTAGGGGACGTTACTAGGGGAATGTGTGGGGGACGTTAATAGGGGTATGTGTGGGGGAGGTTACTCGGTTAATGTGTACGGGAGGTTACTGGGGGAATGTGTGGGGGACATTACTGAGGGGCTGTGTGGAGGACATTACTGGGGGAGTTGTGTGGGGGACATTACTGAGGCGGTTAGGAGGACATTACTAGGGGGCTTTGTAGGGGGGACATTACTGGAGGTTTGTAATAGCACATGACAAGGGGGCTGTGTGGGGGACATTATTGGGGGAATGTTTGGGGGAGGTTACTGGTGGAATGTGTGGGGGACATTACTGGGGAAAGTGTGGGGAACATTACTGGGGGGTCTGGGGAGGGCACAGGTAAGTTTTCCCTTTCCCTGTCATTAAAAATACAGTAAATCAACAAAGAAATGTCTTTATAATGTCAATAATCCATCATTAAGAAAGTTTACAATATGTTTTAGATTTGGATATTTTATAACTAATTCTATTTTCTATTTTACTTTCTCAGCTTATCCCAGCACCCAAGAGGACAGAGACCTTCAGCTACTCATCTATGCCACGAGATTCCTCCCATCACCTCTCTACAATATGGATCGCCTCATGCCTGCTAACCGGGAGACTCAGTAGAAATATCTGCCATGGCCATTGGATGACGAAGAATCTGCCCCAGTTATGCTGAACCAGCTGCGCCATGAGGAGAAGGTGGATGTTCAAGATGTGGAGATGACCTCCTTGGATGGTGCAGGAAGATGAGAAGAAAGACAAGAAGTCTACTGAGAAGTCCAAGGAAGAGCAGAGAAGCTCACAAGAGGACACTCAGAAATATGAAGAAACTGGGAAGAGGACTTTATTGAAGATACAAAAGACAAAGAGGATAAAGAAGATGAGGAAGAAGAGAATTGTGAGGTGTTCAGTCAGAAGCCATCAGATGCACCAGTCTTCCATCCTCAACTACATTGGCAGCAGCCTCAGGTTAAAGAAGAATATCCTCTGGACCCTCCTCTAACGACTGACGTGTGGAACATGCCGCACTGGATAGTGAGAGCACCACAGAAAACACATACAAATAATATTATTGTAATACAATATAGTAATAGTAGTAGTAATAATTATACATATTTAGTATTGATAGGATAATAGCAACACATAAATTAATACTTAAAGCAACTAGTACACACCAGATAGGAATCAGCAGCTTTGATCCAGGGTCTTAGGACTGATCGCCTTTTCCCAGGGTCAAGAAGGAATTTTTCCCCTGTAACATGAATTGGCTAAAAGTGTCCAGGGTTTTTTCCGCCTTCTTAGGGGATAGGGATCTAGATTAAATTTATAATAAAATTACAATCAAAATATATATTGAAAGTGCAAGTGATGATGACCGTGCAGTTTGATTGCAGTGAACCCAATAATCCATCTGTACCAAGAAGAGTGGTAGTGTCCACCATGTTTATCAACGCTAGCAATCATACTCTCAAAGACCCTACATTTAGTCTCTGTGGACAGTGCGGGTAACCAAGAAACTGATGGGCCCCAGTGTAAAGTCTGTGCCAGTCCCCCGACTATAATGTAATGGTTTAGAGTATTAGTCTTCTCATAATTGGAAGTGACAACATAAGGTCCCCCTAAACCTCTTGGGCCCTGGTGCTAACTGCAACCTCTGCACACCCAGTTACACCTGTCTGTGGACTACTCATAAGAACCCATACCTCCTGAACATACAGCACATTTTTCTAACTGGTTTGTCCTGGGCACCCCTATACATACAGTTAAAGGATATTCATGGAAGCCACGTGCATATTGCTAGGGACTTTTCCATCAACTTCTGATCAGTAAGACCAAACTGCAATACCCCCGTAGTCATAAAGGATAAGTGGGTTCGAAAACCTGCTATAGCTTTGAAGCTATCTTATTTTTGTCATTGCACGTGTACCACAACAGCATTCTACTTTAATTAGTTGTTGTCCTAACTATGAACACCATTATTAAAATATGCAACATTAGAAATACAGGGCTATTTTACTTACCCGTTCCCCGTTCGGCGATCAGCGGCGCGTTCTCTGCACTGGAGTTCGGGTCGGGCCGGGATTCAATCAAAGCGTTTCCTCCTTCCTCCGCCGTCGAACTCAGGGTGGCGCTGCTTTCTCTGGAAGTCCGCTGGCATTGCCTTCTAAATACACCACCGCCTATCCAGGAATGAAGTGAGTGAAATTTTCCGCGACACAATTTTTTTTTTTAAATGCGGTCGGTTTTTTTTCCGAAATACGTCGTGTTTTTCGTTGGCCAGCCGCGCCCCGATTTCCTTCGCGTTCATACCGGCGCTCGTGCGCGGCCAAATTCCGATCGCGTGCGCCGAAAACCCGTGGCAATTCAGTGTACAATCGGCGCAAATCGGAAATGTGTGTTCCCCGGGTAACACCGTCGGGAAAACGCTAATCGGGCCCTTAGTAAATGACCCCCACACGTATTCTTGCATTGCCAAAAGTTACCATTTTTATGTTCTTTGCCGACTACGGATCAATTGATCAGGTATTACAGTCATCTGAATAAATGTCTGAGCTAAGAAGCCGCAATGCCACACACTAGCTCTTGGTCCGTGGGGCACTGTTTAATGGAAACTAGAGCCCAGTCTTTCAATTCCTGGAAATCTACTCATCAAAATCCATCATGACAAACCAGGACACTTTACACATAGATCTCGGTATAGCAACTGTGGTATCTTCTTTTAGCTTGTTTTCTGTGGTCCCCCCCCCCCCCCCCCCCCTTCTGCCTCTTTTGGTGTCCTCCCAATTCCTCTCCACAAACTCCTCGTCTAAAATTATGCTAATGGGCCTGGGTGCGCTGCTCCCAAAGTCGCTCAATGCGGCAGAGCCATCAATCACAGACGTCTACATGACAGAACATGTCTCCCCCTCCCAGAGACCGCCTTTGCTCATTTTGACCATTAAAAAACATCGCTGAGGGACTTTAGAACACCCCCAGAAGCCCCTAGGATCTTGCGTATAATTTTAAAAAAACGTTTATTAGAAGAAGGAGACAGGGATAACAAATCTAAGAAGATTAACCAGTCAGTGCCCCTGTGTTTATTAGCGATGGATGAAGATTTATTAAATCTCTTATTAATAGGCAATCTCACACATGTGCCCAGTGGATCATACTGGTATGTTTACTATAACTGGATAGATATACAGTAAGTTAGTTACAGTAAGAGTACATTCACTCACACACACCCTACTATGACCTAAATAACCTGCTCAATACTTATAATTGGGTTTTTCTGCGGTAATGTCTTAACCAACCACAATGCTTTCTGAAAGACAACCACTCGCCATCTCCTGGTCCGAAACAGTTAACTAGACATGCCTCATGTTGTCCATCTTCTGTGCTTAAAGATACTATCAGGATGATTGTTTTTTTTTTTATAATTGTTCAGAGATACTTTTTTTTTTTTTTAACTATTGAGATCTTGCTTTACCTGTCTTGCAACCAAGGTGTATTATATAGATAATATCATAGATATATATATATATTATATAATATATATAGCACACCAATCTTCCTTTGTTTTTTCATGACACGCAGACTTCAAAATGATGGATATTTTACTAGGTTTTTGTGTAGAATTAGCCGCCATTAAATTTGTTAAAAATATTGTAATGTACAGTATCAGTCGCGCCTTCCCTAGCACTCTTCATATGGTATCTTTTCTGAACGGTTCAAATATCACGTTACAAGGGCGCTCGTGCCATGACATACTCTGTGCTATGTGCACAAGGTATGCCTATTAGGACTCATATCTCATATGGCAGTCGTAAAGGTTAAGTCAGATAATGGGAGTTAACTAAATCGATCTTAAAGGGAACCTGTCATGTCTAATTAACCCCCTAGACCTAAATATACTTAATAAACTGCCAGCCACAGAAAGCATTTACCCTATTCCACAGTTGTCCTCCCATGTCTGTAAACTAAACATTGGGGCATTTTACTTCCCTGGTCCTGTTTGCATCCCGCAGTGGTGTTGTCCGACAAGGATTTGGGGTCTGCCGCGATTCACTCAGGTCGTGCGCCCGATTTCCTGCCTCTCGTTGCTCCCTGTCCCGAGGTCCGCCAAGTTCACCCTCTTCTTCCCGAAGCTTTGTGTGCGTGGTCGTGCGACACATTTCAAAATATTACATTCCCGCGCATTGTCCTAATGTCGGGTTTCTGGCGTCCCGCCCCCGCCATTTCTGTCGTGTTCAAGCCAGCGCCGATCGCCAAAATCTATCAGTTCGCAAAATCTCGGCAATTGGCGCAAAACGAAATCTGCGGGAACCAGGCGAAAATACGCGCAGCGGACCCTTAGTAAATGTGTCCCATTCTTTACTGAATGCTTGCAATGCACTTTAACCATGTGAGAATGATCACTGGGAGCAATTTTAAAACTTATTTCTTTTATTTTTTTGCGAAATTTTTTTTTGCAAATTTTTTAGAATGTAGCACCTTTTTTCGCTACTTTCCGTTGCCCATTTCACAAAGTCGTTGTTGTTTTTACTGTGGACACCTGATTTCTCAGAATTCGAGTATTGAGTAGAGAAGCTTTTGATCTAGTGTCAGCCATGAGTCTGTTGAGAATGATCAAACAAGTTTTTTCATAACTGGATTGGGATTCCTCTGGCCATTTTTCCTTGAGATCACCTCCAGTCCTTCAGGTTGGAGATTGTGAACATTGGTGGAAGCCATTTTAAAGTCCTTCCAGAGATCCGCAATTCGTGGTTTTTCTATTGTGTTTGAACACATTGGGAAATGTGAATCTATCAAATACTTTGTGTTTTATTATAGGAATACGTTTTTAGATTGCGAATCCCGTATTATTAATAATTTTACAGACAAACCTACTTGTTTATTCACTTAACTTACACTATTCGTTGTTGTTAGCACTAGTTGTCAAACATTGCCTATATCGGTATTTAGTAATATAAGTAGGCCTCTCTGTGTGTAACATTGTTTTCAAGGTGCAATTAACTGTAAGGGTGCTCAGGCAGATCATTTCTCCATCATGCATTTCATTTTTAGGATGAATATTAGGAGATTTATACTTTCAGATTTTCCCAAAATCACAGAACTATTTTTGGAGAGATTAGTTTAGTAAATTAATTTTAAAGAATGAATGATAGAAACCCCCCATAAATCACACATTGGAGAAACTCCACACCTCAAATATTTTCAAAACAACCTTTGGGATTGCATTACCCCTTTAAGTATTTCATGAAAAGTCAGGATTTGAAATTTTACAAGGGATTATAAAGTTAATGCATCGCCCGTATGTTGGTGGATTCTCCTGATCGTGTCAATACCCAATTTATGGCTGTACACTTTTGTATGGCCACAGGGTGGCATTTGGAGGGAAAGAGTAACTGTTTCAGTGTTTGTATGCAAAATATGGCTTAAAATTTTTAAAATGTTGTCAGGAGCAATTTGGAGAGCCCTATTGTTTGGCGAAAAACAGTGAAAACAAGTGAACCCATTTTGGAAATACTACACCCTTGGATTGTGTATTTTGCCCCGAAAGGTGTATGTAGGCTCAAATATGAAGACAACTGCAAAATTTCTCAAAAAGTGATAAAAGATTATAAAAACCCCCAGAAAGTTGTAAATGTTTTTCTCTCAAGTTAGTGTTGCCCCACATGTGCATATACATGTTTATTGGAGCACGCAGAAGGGCTCAGAAGGTGAAATAGGACGTTTTCTTCGAGAAGCCAATTTGACAGACATATTTTACATTTTCAGAATGCATTTAGAGACCTAGTGGTACCAAAAGAGAGGAAACCCCACATATTTATTATAAGACGAAAGCTACACTTCTGAATGCAAAAGAAAACAATACAATAGCGTTCGAACAGGATCCCAACTGCCACATTTTGTCCCACATCAGAGTAATAACATTCTGATCTTTGCACTTTCATGATAGAAGTAGATGTGCAGATCATGTGGCCATAGTCTACACTCCCTCCAGATCTGATTGGTTTTAGTTTCATACAGCCACCCTAATCAACTAGCCAGAAAATACAACATGGTTCAGAATGATCCAGTACCATCATATTGGAAGTTCCTATTTAGCGAATACACATGTATTCTGTTGAAAATCTGGAGGCTTGAAAACGGAAATCTAAGATTAAAAATAAAACACAACCAACAAAAGTTTGCAAACTAAACCTATAATGAATTAGCAATGATAAGTGGCCAAATAAACTGCAAATGGAGGCAAAAAGTGATTATGAAAAAACCTATCATGCTATGTCCCATGCTTCCCTGCACCACCAAGTTTGTGGAGTGCAAATAGGTGTAGATGGGTACGATCTATAATGTGGTGCTAATTTTATTACTCTGAGTTGTATGTTGTTAAGGAGATTGCATTGGTCTTGACCGCCATGTTGCCACATGTTTTGCCATTTTTCAGATTCAGCATACATTTCACCTACCCAAATTTTTGGTGGAGTTTCTATTTAGAACAAAGATAGTAAAAACAAACACAAAGACTTAGCACCGCTAGAAACCCCTAGGGTAGTTATTCAGGGGAGCACCTTGGCATTTTGTTTATTGAGACAGACAATGGTTTACCATCCTTTGTGTGCTTTGCATCCATAGTGTTGCATGGCTGGGTCCAAACCACCCATAGTAATTGCCCAACGTATGTGCTTACACGCCCTATGCAAAGTGCTTTGATTTTCTATATAGGGGTCCTCAGTGCCAAAAATAACCAGTCTTGAGTAATCTTCATTACTACATTAACGCAGGTTTTTTCACTCATTTCTCGCTCTCCCCACCTCAAAAATCCATACTTTTTCATTTTCCTTATTTTTGCGTACCACATTTTCTTTCCCTTGATGGTTATTTATTTTCCTTGCGTGTAGTAGGAAGCAGAAAAAACTTCCAAATGTGGAAAAATGGAAAAAAAACGTATGTCTCACTTCTTGTGGCTCAGTTTTTACGACTTTACTCTTCGCCTCCAAATAACAACCAACTATGTGTGAAGAACACATGCAGATGTATGGAAACATCTGCAATGTGTTGTTCACACATATTGTTCTTCACATCCTATTGTGAGACACCGTTCCTGCACTCGGTCTCGGATAAGTTACAGATGTACGGAAACATCTGCAATATTTCTCCAGACAGAACACATTTCAGATGTTTCCATCCATCTGCTAATTATCAGAATACATAAGTAGAAAGAGACAAAAAAAAAAAAAATCGAATGTGTTCTTCACACATTATGTGAATAACAATAATGTGTGAAACAACACATTGCAGATGTTTACACAGGTCATTTCCTTTTTTGAAGTCCATGAATATTACATTGAATAAAAAAATTTAAGAACAGGACTACTTCCCTTATTTCCAATAAAATGACACTTGTATTAAGAGCTTGTTCCCCTTGAATGCTCGAGTCTCCATTGACCTCAACGGGTTCGTTATTCGTACGAGCATCGACCTCGGAAAGGTCGACTTCGAGTACAAATATTATATTTTATATCAGTTCTAGGAAAGGGGGCCGGATTTAAACTTTAATATTTATTATGAATTTTTTACATTTTTTTAAAACTTTTTTTTTCTTTTTTCACTATTCTTAGACCACTAGGGTAAATTAACCCTAGATGTCAGATTGTTCTACCATAACGGCATACACCTTATTAACAAATGTGGAAAAATTAGAAAAAAACCTGTTGCAGTCATTTTCTTGTGTCCCATTTGTCCTTTTTTGAGAAAGGGTGTTTTAACACCCGAAACGCGTCACTTTGTGGACACAACTTGATGTATGTAATTTAATGGTTTACAATATTCTTGTTTTTTTTCCTAAATCATGTATTGTAATTCGCTTTGGGACTCACACGGTCAGCGCCCCATTTTTGTACCATTTTTTTTTCTTATATTTATTGTCCTTACCCGGACGCCTCCGCGCACCGGTTTTTTCCTACTGGTGGGAGCTGCTTCATACGGTGTTACTCCTAACATACCCTAAAAAGCTTTCCTGGATCCTGACAAGAAAGAAGAAGAATCTCCCGTTTTTTACTATTCAGGCAGCTACATTTTTATGAGACTATTTAACAAGAATCCGCCAGGTGAGCACCTCCGCCTCTCATACCTTTTGTGGATTAACCAACCTTATTACCCCGAGGCGTTGTCCTCTGTTGTTTCTTTTTTTCTTTCCTTTTTCAATGTATTTTAATACTTTTTTTAAAAATAAAAAGAATGTGTATAAAAACAAAAAATTTGCCTCTTCTGACGCTAATATTTTTTTCATTCTTTGGTGTTTGAAGTGGTGTTTAGTGTCATTTTTTGCAAAATGAGCCGCGTCATTGCCTCATTTTGAGTCTGTGACAATTTTGATCACTTTTAATTCCATTTTTGTATGTTATAATAGTTTCTGACTTTGGGGCCGCTAGTTTCTGTTATGTGGTTCACCGCTGGCAATAACAGTTGTATATTTTGATAGATTGGGGCATTTTGAGACGCTGCAATACCTACTTTATTTTAACTGTTTATATTTTGTTAAATATCAGTTCTAGGGAAGGGGAGTGATTTTGAACTTTAAGTTTTTACATTTTTTTTTATTAATTTTATGAAACTTTTATTTTTTCTATTTTTTAGACTAAAGGTATATTACCCTAGATGGCTGATCGTTCCTATCATATACTGCAAACATTGTATTGCAGTATAATAGCAGTTTTGCACAGTATGAGCCCAGGTTCCCATTGTAACAACTCTGCAAGACCCAGGCTTCCATGGCAACCAGCACACCGGCGCCAATGACGTTCTGAGGGCGTAGCCATCTTTTTAAAGCTGCCGTCATCTTTGCCATTGTCTCGGAGAGTAATACGCGCAATCTCTGTGCAAGCAATCCCACTGTGTTGAAGAGGCTTCAGCCCGGACCCCTTTCCAAGACCCCCATACCTCTGCGTGCCATGTACATAGATATAACCTGAAGTTATAGATAACACTCTGGTCCTAGCTCAATTAGGCTAATCAAGATGAGGATGGGTAAGTAAGGATTTGGGACAAGCTTGATGAACAGGACCAATCTTGCATAAGAATCCTCGTTATACATAGATGTTCATTACCTAGCTATTTGTTTCCCTAAAAATAATTGTGACATCCAGAAACCTGCAGATATTATAGAGCCTAATGCCTGTAATAGTGCTACAAATAGCGGGCATCATCCTCCACCGAGCCCCCTTTCTTGGGGCCTCGGGCACCTGAGGTCAAAATACCAAGTGGCTGGCTATTGTGGCTAGGCACTCGTGTTTACATGGTGCTTGGTATGGTGACTGCGTGCTGTCCTACAGCCTGGCATTCTGCAGCAAGGTGGTGTGCTGCACGGAATAAGTAGGGAGAGGCTGATGTACCTTTTTCCTCTGCTTGGGGCAACCCGGAGTGTCTGTTATATGAGTCCCTGGTTAATGGATAGGGGCCCCGTGTAACAGCAGTATCCAGGGCTCAGATGGAGGCAAAGTTGTGCAATCAACTTACGGTTCTTTATGAACAGCAGACAGCATGCAAATGGGCCAAAACAGTCAACGCAGATTGGTTTCTGGGTTACTAGAGGTGGTCTGGGAGTGTCCGCAGGAGTGCACCAGCCTGATAGTAAATGCAGTCCTGGGATAGTTGAGTTGGAGCTGTGCCCAACGTGGAAGCTGAGCTCTGGGTTAGAGTCTACTGACTCATTCTGGATCGATATCTATGACAGCACTAAAGGTGTGCTGCATTCAACTCTCTTTCTCTTTAGATAAAGAAGACTCTGAAGGACAGACCATGAGGTCATACTGCGACAACACTAAAGACCATGTGCTCCCCTCTGCACAAGTTTCTCTTCTTTAGCATGCCCTGAGCATTCTTATAGTCTTCCTCACGGCCACAGTTGGGCCAATTCTTCTTCTCCGTCAGCCCTGCGCCGACTGATTCTTTCACACTCACCCACTAAGAGGATATGTCCAGCAATCTCCCTCTGGGGCGCAGCTATCATCCTGAAGACTCAATCAGGGTCGTGCTCTGCGGGTGCGGGAGACTCTTCCTGTTGTGAGCAGTGGTTGCTTCAGAGGTCAATGAGTAAACACTCTAAGCGTCTTGATGCACAAAAAATGGGCAGAGAACGCAGCATCCCACCAACTGCAACATGTCTTACACTCCACTGAACCGCCACTAAAGACCTTGACCGAAATAACTGCAGAATTTCCCTACCACCAAGGTAAGAGTTACAGTATCCAATTGAAGGCCTATTTGCTCTAGCTACGGAACTTTAGCAGGAGAAATCATGACTAACAAAGTTGACACTAAATATGGGACCAAATGCCACAGACAATATCGTTTCTAATACATATTACTGACAGCAGATAAGGATGACACAGAGATAGACTTACAATTTCCCATATTGATAGAAACGGTTGAGAACGACAGTACCATCCTTAAGGATCATTCAGGGTGGGCTGCAGTTAGAAAACACATTATCAGTGAAAATATAGGAACATTTTTCAAGCATTTAAACATTATTCAATAGCCCTATCCGCAGATTTCAAGACCCGGATAGGCTCATCACGCCCCCCAAATTTATTAAACCCTACCTGACCTCTTGCAACTCTCTATGGACCTGCCCCTCAACACGGCTTTCTGGAAAGAGTTCCAAAATTCATCACGGATCATTATTGTATACAATCCCCTCAACACCCACTAGCTTTCTTTTTCCACTCTATACCACCGCCACAAGGAGAGAAAGAACAATACGGATATTACCATATATCCCTATTATACACTCCTCTTATTAATAGCCAAACATGCTACTAAATCACTGGCTAAACGACAACTCTCCCTACAACCTCTGAGGTCATCGACCAGCGAATGTGTACCTAAATGTAGACCCAGATAGAGATGGAAAGGAAAAGGTGACAAAGAAACAAAGCCTTCTTTCGCAAATGGCGTCAAGTTTATTACCAACCATATGACTACAAATGATATTAAGAACATCATGAGAAAGCTTAGATATTCCTACCTGTACTGACCGAGAACATCAAAGCACCTTAGGCAGACTGAAATATAAAAAGACATTGCTCCGACCATAAGTCATCCCAGAAGCAGGCCTGATACCATTAAACGCCTACTCCCTCACCATAAAGTCAACATAAGGGCAACGACAACTCCCCCTGGATTGTATATGTTCTAATCCTTACTACAATGCTAATGTTTATACTGGATAGTTTTTAAATTTTGTTTAAGTTTATTCGTTGTTGTTTAAAACAAAAAAAACTGGACAATAAGAGATTATAACTGTCAAAGGCACGCAATGGTGCATAATTGCCCCTTCACAGGCAATGATAGGAAAAATAGGAGTGGGAAAAGACAGAAAATAACAACGCACAAAAACATATTAACTGATTATCGATATTTTTTAATAACTGATTGGTGCTTATTTTTGATGACAGAAAATGATTTACCATGCCTTGATTCCTCAATAAAAGGTTTTTTTCAAAAGAAATAACGCAGTCTCCCACTGAGGCATCCGGGACTGCGACGGGACAGATTATCTGCATTTTTGTTGGTTTTGCCGGCCTGGCACTTGATGTGAAGGTTGCTAGTCTGAGGCCCCACCGCTTCTCCAATGCTCCAAGCCGTTCGGTGTACATATGCGCCAAGGGGTGTTGGTGTGAAGACGTGAGAAGGAGCGGCCAGATAGCCTTTGAACTTTTGTCACCGTCAGATACAGTAGGACGTCTCGAAGTTTTGATGTCCCCAATAACCTCAGCCATTAACTGCTGTAACGTGCCGGGGCATTGCATAGGCCGAGGGCATTTTGTTGAACTCGAACAGGCCCATTGGTGTGATGAAGTCTGTCTTGTCCTATCTTCAGTCAGGCACCATGGCCACTTGCCAGTAGCCACTGGTCATATCAAGGGTGGAGAAAGAGCAGCCACCCTAAAGGCAGCGGTTAGGCGTCCTTGTGGGTATATTGTTTAATCTTCCTATAGTCACACAACGAAGAGTTTCATCCTTCTTCCTCACACGACATCGAGCAGCCACGGGCTGTGCTTTCCTAGGATAACATTGGCTGTTCATTCATCTCTTTGTATCAGATTCTTCACCTCTTGTACAAGGCTGAGGAATTTGGCGATACCTCTTCTGATAGGAGGATGAGAACATGTAGGGATGCTATGCTGGATTGAGGTTAGTCCAAAGTCAGCGGGTATTTGGCTGAAGGCCTGGTGGTGCGGAAAGATGACTTCCAGAAACCTTGTAATAGGTCCGCAGAGTGATATAGAAGTCCCACTATTTGAGCTTCAACCACCAGGATTCGTATCAGGCTCACCTTTAGTACGTTGGTTTAACCTCCAACTTTGGGAGGCAGACAGGGAGTTCCACTAGTCGTTGGGGTGGATCTGAAGAAGTTGCTACAGGTGCTATCTTCTCGATTTACTTACGGGAGTTCCCCCATTTAATATTTTTATTAATGACCTTGTAGTGGTTTCACAGTCAAGTTTTCATTATTTGCATGTTGATGCTAAGCTGCGTAAATTAATTAATACTGCGGTCGATAGTTTAGCATTAGTAGCGAGGGCTGGTGGAAGGTTGAGGAGTGGCAGAAGAAATTGTTGAAACAAAAGTTAATTGTGTTCTAACCAATCATTACTTGTAAAACTAGAGCTGAAAGGACCTTATTGGTATTGGGGGATTTAAACTTTAATTAGAGACCATAGGCCCAGGCGGCTGCTGCTGCCAAAAACAATCAATTATGGGAATTAGTTCTCATGAAAAGACAATAGTTTTGGCCCTTTACAATCACGACCAAATCCCTGGTCAGACACAAAAACAAGGGATATTGTGTTACAGTTTTGGGCATCCATTATAAAAATGACTAGTGAAACTGGAATGGTTTGAGGAGACAACCACGATTATTAGGGTGAAAAGGGGGGACTAGAATACAACAGATTGACAAAAATGGATTATTCAGTTTATAGAAAAAGGACAACTTGAGGGGAGACCTCATTACAGTAACACATACCTGAAAGATGGGCCTCAAGGATCACCAAATATCCCTTTTATACCGGCCTGTGACCAGGACAAGGAGCATCCTCTCCCTAGAGAGAAGAGATCTACCATCGCCATAACAAAGGTTCTTTACTGTAAGAGCAGTGAGACTAGGACTTCTTGCCGGCAGGAGTTTTATGGCTGACTTTATGTACATGTTTCAAGAGGGCCTGGATGACTTATCCCGGGTTATAGGGACAAACACATTAATTCTTACAGGTTGGACTTGATGGAATTGCATCTTTTTCAGGCCTATATACTATTATAACTATGATTTAGCAGTCTGAATGGGTACTTGTCCTTGAGATAACTGTGACTAGGCTCCTGGCTGCCAGAATGGGTATCTCTTCATCAGCTGTTTAGAAGTTTCTACTACTTGGCTGGTATCTTGACCTGAACTCCCATGCAGGTTGGTCCCATACTAACTTTTCATAGTCCCAGGTTTGGAAGGCAGAACAGGTTGAAGACTTTGATTTTCTCAGTCATGCGCAAACTTCTGTTGCGCCACCGCACTTGAATGTCTCTTGTCACTTCCAGATCATGGTTGTAGGAGTTTCGAGAGCTCCATTGCTATAACGGTACATAAAACGGCCCTGTTCCCTGGTTAACTTGGATCCCTATGGTTGTGTGGCCACAGATGGGTACGTTTGTCCCTTAGTGACAGTGACTTCTCCGTAGACAGAGGCGGTTTTTTCCAGTTGCTCTTGTGGAAAGGCTAGAGCACATCTTCCAGATGCTCTCCAGTCAGCTCTGCGCTGCCGGATGTATCAGAGCTGACACCAGTTTTCTTTTGCAATGGATTAACCTCATGGGGTGCTGAAGGCACACTCACAAGCACGTGGTCGATAAAATAACAGTCATCTTGTAAGATCACAATCATTGGACCCTTAATCCGGTTGGCACAGGGTTAGGCAGCAACAATCTTTGTAAAAGGCACAGTATAAGGCCGAGTAACTACCTGTTTTGTGACGACACTTGCAATATCGGCATATAATCATTAGAAGCATATAATCATTATCTTGACCCTCACAAAGGCAGACAGGTTGAAGATCTTTGATTTCTCAGTCAGGGCTGGCAAACTTCTGTTGCGCCACCGGCACTTGAATGGTCTCTTGAATCACCTTCCAAGAATCATTGTTGGTAGGGAGTTTTAGAGAGCCTCCATTGCTTACGTTACCAATACGCCCTGTCTGGTTAACTTGGTATCCCTGATGGTTAGTGTGGCCACAGATGGGTACAGTTTTCCCATTAGTAGCAATAATGTTCAAATAGGCTTTTGGAGGATATAACAGGGATGCTCCTCTTCGGCATTTCTCAAAGGTAGCACTGAGGATGGTGGTCACTCGAGAGCCGATATCGATTAAGGCCGGTAGGGTTACTCCATTTATGGTCACAGGAACCATGCAGGGCATCATGGTGCTCATGGTTTCTGCCAGGATGGTGAGCCGCTCTACCAGGACAGTGACTTCTCCGGACACCAGAGGCGGTGTTGCCAGTTGCGCTGGGGGAAAGGCTAGAGCAGCATCTTCCAGATGCTCTCCAGTCAGCTCTGCGGCGCCGGATGTAGCAAGCTCAGTTCTTTTGCAGGGATTAACCTCATGGGTGCTGGAGCAGCACTCAACAGCACGTGGCGATAAAATAACAGTCTATCTTGTAGATCACAATCACTTGGACCTTAATCCGGTTGGCAGCAGGGTTAGGCAGCACAATCTTTTGTAAAAGGCACAGTATAAGGCACAGAAGTAAATATCCTGTTTGTGACGACACTTGCAATATCCCCACCTGGGCCTAGCCTTTTCTTGAGGCCTGGAGGGGCCCAGAATACCCGAGTGGCTGGCTATTGTGGTCTAGGACACTCTGTTGTCACGGTGCTTGGTGTGGGGATTGGAGGCCTGTCCTACAGCCTGGCAGGTCTCCAGCAGGTGATGTGAGTGTCTGTAAGATGATTACCAGGGTAATGGATGGGAAAGCCCGTGATGGTAAACATCTGTATCCAAGGATCAGATGGAGGCAAAGTTGTGCAAATCACCTTACGGTTTTTTATTGAACAGCAGGCAATGGGCCAGAGCAGTCAAACATCAGATTTGGATTCTGGTTAGTGGAGTGGTCATGAAGAGTGGTCCGCAGTATTAGGTCACCAGCCTGATAGTAGATGCAGGCTGGGATAATTGAGATGGAGCTGTGTCCAAACTGTGGAAGCTGCAGCTCTGGGTTAGAGTCTCCTGGCTCAGTTCCTGGGATTGATATCTGTGACAGCACTAAAGGTGTGCTGCATACATTCTCTCTTTCTCCTAGGATAAGACAGAATCTGAAGGACAGACCATGAGGTTGTACTGCTGACATACAGCTAAGACCATGTGCTCCCCACACAGGGGTTTTATACTCCCCCTGGTCAGGTGGTAGCACCTCTCCAATCATACTCCAGTTCACAATACAGCCAACTAATTGAATAACAACTTACACCCATTTAACTATTGCCTTTCCAGGCAGAGGCTACAGCTGCAAATTGGGTCAGTTGCTAAGGCTCACCAGATGGATACTGACAGGGAGAGGGCCCTATTTGCAACTAATTCCTTGCCTATACGTTGGCAGGGGTGTTGCAGTACCCTCAATAATGATAAACCTGTACCAGAATGCCTAACCTGATAGTTGTAATGCAACCCTAGAATCCAAAATAGTAATACCCGCAGTCCCCGGGTTACATATATAGATGGCTCTGTGGCTTTCTTCTGAGGTTGAATTTGTATTGTTAGGGAGATCACACTGGTTTCGGACGCCATCTTGACTACTGTCCGCCACCTTAGATACAGCGGCCATGTTGCCTGACCACTGTCCAGTTAATGTCATGATTCAAACTTAATTTTATGTAACATGTTTGCTCGCCTGTCAGCTAATACCCTTTGACATTTAATGAGAAGCCAGTCTGTTCTTGATGCTGCATGATATTATGATTCTGGAGTCCACTTATCTTATTCTTCTCAGCAAATTAGTATAAACAATATCTGTGTACAAGGTCTCTGAGAACTGAGCACAATTAATTAATTTTTCCCCAGAATGTGATGGTAGAAACATAATGGCCAATAGAATCTAAGTGCCTAATCTCCTTTCATACAACACCCCAAATGCTGATTTCTATGTGCTAAATACAGCTGTGTCTTTTTGAAATAAACAGTGTGATTTGAGTGCATCTAAAGACCGGACTGTGTCTTGCATTTACTCTATCATCTCGCTGCCGCAGCTATCTCATCCTCCCTCAAAGGGTTAATTAGGACTCACCTTACAAAAGTCAAGAGGGCTGTTGGGGCCCTGCATAAAAATCCCTATCAGTATATAAGTCAGAACAGGTATATTTTTGAAGTGTGAAGAAATAATTATCTAAATAATCTAAATAATATTATTTCCGCAGTGGATAGGAGGAAAATTATTTTCACTTTCACATTTGGGACAATATTTGAACTGTTACAGGAATTGGACTATTTATATGTGGTTAAAGGCGCCTGTTTCGCTATACGGAAGGATTTCCACACAATTCTATTCCGTTTTATCTGGCTCTTTCAGCGACAATGTAAGGTCATTTGGCTATTATGTTTATAATTGTTTTTCAGAAGGCTTCCTGCAGCTCAGAGACTTTTACAAGGGACGACAATATTGTCCCCCAACCTTCAAATCCTGGAAAAATTGTAGCACCATGTAAACATGGCTGTATATTTGCCGCTATCTTCAGCACGTTATTACATGACACCCATGGAAAGTCCCACAACTTGCCAAATCCGCTCACTACTGCCTACGTCACTCCATGTCTGTGGCTGAGGCAACACGTGAGCAAAAGATCCCGCCTCCTTCCTGCGCATTGCCTTCTGGGAAACGGCGAGTTGAGCTGCGTGAGGAGGCGAGAACGAGGCAAGATGGACGCGGGCTTCTTCCGCGTGAGTAGAGGGGCCTTATAGGCGGGGAGGGCAGTGCGCTGCACGTTGCAGTGGGGCGCGGGCTTGTCTGGTCGTGGGGCGCACACCTGTGGGTTTAGTGGCAGTGTCGACCACCTGAGAATCCGGGGGCAGCCGTCTGAGGCCTAGGCCTGGACACGGCTGCCCTAAGCCTCGTGCTCTATACCGATGTTGTGTGTGCGGCGCTACAGGTCATATCCGGGCTCTGCAGCGCTGATACTGCCCCGTTATAGAGCGGGAAGCGTGTGGGGTGCGCTCTGTAGCTGCTGTGGCGGGCTTCCGCATGGCTCCCCTAGCTGTGCTCGTCCTGCATTGTACTTTCCCATACAAGTAATCGGGTCTTCCGGTACTTGGATCGGTATGAGCAAGACCGTGGGTTGTCATCTCACTGGTTTTATGTTCGCTTACTGAAGAAAACAATTTTGGCCATGTTCACCCTGTATCTGTAACCAGCTGTTACCCCATTAAACTACTATCTTCTCAGTTGGCGGTAAAATGCTCTATGCTCTCTTTTATGTGAAACTGCAACCATTTAGATATAGTATACAAATCTTCTCCAAAGTCATGTGAAAATGAGCAGAGTCGAGTCATGTTTTCCTTTGCCTGAGAAGGGTCACTTTTTGGTTGTACTTCTATATGTTATATAAATGGTGATGTAGGCAGTAAAAGACATAGGTGGGAAATGGGTGTTAATCTGCACCTCACTTCTTATTTAACCTCCTGAATCTCCAGTTTTCTGCCACATTGAATCACAAGATGCCTATTAGAGCCTAAAATAGGGGTGTCCATCCCTCTTCAGCCTCTTGAAGTGACTCTACTTAATTTGCTTATGTTTGGTAGGTAAAGGAGTTTTAACATCGCAGAGAAAATGTTAGATAAGATACTTCTGGTTTTTGGGTAGTTTAGGGGAGTAAAAGTCAGAGATTTTCCTACATTCACCAGGATTACATGAGGTTGGTCCACAAATGGCATGGGGATTTAGGCATCTTCAAAAAGATGGCGCCGATCTTCGCTCCCCAATGACGTCACGGGGAGCGGTGATCCGTTGCCATGACAGCATCGGGTCTCACGAAGGCCCGAAGCTGTCTCGTTTTAACCCATTCATTACAATGTGCTATCACGGAGCTGGTTGATGGCTTGTTTTTTGCGGGACATGTTGTACTTTGAACCTGTATCATGTCGCAGTACATATGGTTTTTTGATCACATTTTATAGCATTTTTTGTGGGAAATAAGCTCCGGCACCAGCTCACCCTGAGCTGGTGCCCGGTATTTCCATCAGAAACCTGCCACTTCAAGTGGTAGGTTTCCTTTAAAGTTGAGCCATATAACGATGAATGTTATTCACCCCTGGCCTAAATTCTTAGATCAGGAATAGAACAGACATATAAAAGGCATTTCATAAATTTTATCATATATGTTTGTGAAGTTGGTACATTCTATCAGAACTCCGACTGCACCAAAATGGTCACCAACTCTATAGCCCTGATTCTGACTGGGATGGGAACTGGCCCTTTTCCTCCAATCGGTGTCTGTGGGTGGGTTCAGAGGTCCAAAGTATATGCTTTATTTTCTTTCTGGATAATATGATCCTTTTGCCTGTAAGTTCTCATTCATGTCTCTGGAAATGACTGTAACACATGTTGTACAACTTCTGAAACTCCTAAAACTGTATTCTACAATTGTAGAGCTATAACTATCCTGGTTCTCTGAAACCCTATGAGACCCTATTAACGCCACTATTAAACAATTTATTTTTAACATTGAGTAGTTCAATAGTACAGTGTGTGTATATGAGGCGTAACAGTGGTCATCATATGACTAGGCACACCCCTTTCACTAGGCCCATTTAGGGCTGTGCTGCTCTAAATTGGCTATTCACTAGTTTGTAACTAGTTTTTTTTTCTGATTCGCAGGGTACAAGTGCGGAACAGGATAATCGCTTTAGTAACAAGCAGAAGAAGCTTTTGAAGCAGCTCAAGTTTGCAGAATGCCTGGAAAAGAAGGTAGAAATATGGCACAATTTCTTGCAGGTTTTAAAGAAAATCTACGATCAAGATCAAGCATGATAAACCATTGGCACTACTTACTCAGTGAATGATCCAGGCACTGTGAATGTGGAAATCTTTTATATTTGTTATCCATGGCCTCCTTCCTTCTAGAAATCAGCTTTATAATTATTCTGAGGCTTCGTTACCACAGCCCTTTAGTGCTGTAGCTTCACAAGCTGTTACAATGAGCAGAACAAGCCTCACACAACTCCCTGCTCTCTCCCTCCTTTCTGCCTGTAAATAGCGGCTCCTGTCTGCATGAAGCAGTGTGCTCTCACCCTCCAGCCCCTCCCCCCTGCATTACAAGACAAACTCTGACACAGATGCTTCCTGACAGCAAGCAGTATCATGCAGAGACTCGTTCTAAAAACTACTGATAAGGTCTTTATAGCAGGGGAAAGAGGTATAGCAGGGCTGACAGTGTGTGTTACAGCTAAGATACAGCAGCGCTGGAGTGTATCATTGTAATTTATATCCGTCTCATGGATCTCATCATCTCTCTTTTTCTATGTGATACTAGTGAATGTTCAGAAGCTAAATGAAAGTGTAGACAAACCTGTTCCCTGATAAATCTAAGCACATTGTCAGCCCACAGCTTCTCATAGCACAGAGGAATCATGAAGTGTCTGCTTAGAGAGTCCCCTCCAACTCTCTGGAATTTTACACTGTCCATCACTGAGTAATAGGAGCTAAAACAAATAAAACTGAGTAAAATTATTAAGTAATGGGGTTAAAAATGACCATTTACTGTGTATCACTAGGAGATTAAAATTTAGGAACATTCTTTTATTGGCAAAACCATTTAAGGCTTTTACGGTACAATCCCAATGACACATCCTATGATTTAGTTTGATTATGGAAAACAGATTTGTTTTTGTTTTGTTAATATTTAGTAAGTTTTTAATAAGTAGTAATTGATCAACTCTTTATGTAAATGAAAATTGTATTTATACATATATTGTCTATTTGCAGGTGGATATGAGCAAAGTAAATCTAGAAGTCATAAAGCCTTGGATAACAAAGCGTGTTACAGAAATCTTAGGCTTCGAGGATGATGTGGTTATAGACTTTATTTTCAACCAGCTGGAAGTGAAGGTATGCCTCATTGAAGGTTTCCAACATTGATGTTAATATTTTTTGTTGTGTTTTTTTGTTTTGGTTTTTTTTGTTTAGCATGTACGTTGTGTGGGCATTGAAATCATGTAAAACCATTGTGGTGGTTTAAGATTAGATCGTGGTACATGGTAATCAGACTGCAAGTCAGGAAGAACTTATTGTGTTGCTGTATGAAATGGGTTAGATGCAGTTTTCTAATGATGATGTGATTTATGATTTAAAAGGCCTCAACCAAATTGGAAGTTATTCCTTGCGTGTGAAGTATAGCACCATCAGCTATTTAGGGCACAGCAGAGTGAGTGTCCAATGTCGCTCTCACCCAACTCTTGATGATGCAGTGTGTGTACTGGAGGTGAGTTGTGTTACAGTGGATGGTAAAAAAACAATTAGGCACAGTAAAAGTATGTACAATTTATAATCGGAATAAAGCAGTAGAAAAAATGCATTCCCTTAGTTCGGTATGGAATAGCCTTACAACATGCCAGGGGAAATGTCCAAAATCCTATTTGAGAAGTGCCGAGTGTGGAGAGAGCATTCTGTTTTCAAATATGCTCCTAATCTTCATGGACACAGATGACAAGTAAAATGGATGCTTTCCCTTGGATTTGTCCAGCCATTGCTTTGATACTGATGCATTAATTTCATAGGTGCCATAGGTGTCCTGTAAATTTTTTTTTTTCTCTGCACTGCCAGAGGTGTCAGCTAGATATCTAGGAGCACCACACTGCTGGGGAAAAACTTTAAAGGAGATGGAGAACACCTATTTATAGGCCTTTTTATTTAATTATTTCTGGCCTATATTACGGTATCTTCCATAACCAGTCCACTGTTAACCCATTAAAAGTAGTTGGTGTAGAGTTCATTTGGATACCTTGTGTGTTATCTCATTTTGTGGCTCACTCATTCTGCTACGCCATTACTAATCTGCAGTTATTTACGGAACTCATTTCAGATGTGATGTCATTGGAACTAGAACAGTTTAACAATTTCTTTTGTATATTTCTCTTGGAAAGCATGAGTAGATCTATGATAACCTATTTGTGGCTGTGTACTCATTATTGCTTGTTCATTTTTTGCAATTTAGATAAATGATATAACATTAAACTCAAGGTGGTTGAGTTGCTGTAGGCAGTCGGAAGCAAGTCAAGCGAACACCTTTCTCTCCAGGGGAACTTGGAGATAACCATACCTCCCAAGGTTCCAGAAAGAAGCTGAAGACTGCTGGAATCTGTACTTTGTGATGTTGCGCTCTGCTTGTCACAAGGACCATATTGCTTTACTGCGCAAATAGTGTGTCAAATTGTCCAGTATTTTATGAGAAACCTTTTAAACTTTTGTGGACAATAACTGTTCTTAGGCTGTCGTCACCACTATAGTCTATGGACTGTATATGTTGCTGGAATATGCATGAAAACCTTGTAGCCTACAAAGACTAGAGTAAGCTATTTCAGTAAAGAGAACTATTTCTTAGTAACTATATAGTGTTCCTGCAAGTCTTGGCAACATCCACAATGGGTTAACAGGTAGTTTGAAAAAGCACAATATATAAGCTATAAAGACTAAAGCTTGATTGTTTCTCGCATCTTTACATAGTTGCATAAAACCCAGCATATTGATAAATAAATCCCACCCGCTGTAATAGTAATGCTTTCATTGCTCACCTGTAAATCTTCTGTCATTTCATTTTTCAGAACCCAGACTCCAAAATGATGCAGATTAACTTGACTGGCTTTTTGAACGGCAAAAATGCTCGCGAATTCATGGGAGAGTTGTGGCCGCTTCTTTTGAGTGCACAAGAAAACATTGCTGGCATTCCAACTGCATTTCTTGAATTAAAGAAAGAAGAAATAAAACAGAGACAGGTAAGTGTCATTCTGCTCTAATGGCAAAGATCAGAGGAATCTGTGTCAAAAGGAGAACCAAAATTGTAACTCCCAATTTTTCTGCATCAATTGGAATTCCTATGAGGTTATTAAAGGTTGGCAGCCAAAAGTGCATACAAGGACCCCAGGGTTGTTTAACTATATTTTCTGTATTGTTAACCCCTTTGTGACCGAGCATCATTGGTGTCTGAATGTCCAGGTCATTTTTTTTGCAATTCTGATATGCCCTTCTCTAATTATATCTTTGGAACAGCTTTACATATCATAACAAATTGAAAAAAAAAATCATAACGTGAAACTAGAACAATTTTATTGATGAGTATATTTTTTTTTAATAGATTTAACAAAGAAGGGAGCTCACTACAAACAGTTGTATCTCCTGAGCCCTGGCACCTAGAAATTCTATTAAAATCTATTCTAATTCTATTAAAGAGCTGAATCTCCTCAGAAGTGTGTGCAATGGTTCAGGAGATTGACACTGCCAATCCCCATACTGTAGTGTAGCAGTATATGGTAAGATCAATCTAGAGTTAAAGTATACTAGGGTGGTCTGAAAAATAGTAAAATTGTACAGGAGGTTTTAATTTTTGTAAATGTATGAAAACATTATAAAAACCTGTATAAATTTGGTATCCCCGTGATTGTACCGACCTAAAAAAATAAGTAACAGCGCAAAATATATGCCGTAAAATCCAAGCCCACAAGAATACGGCCCAAAATGCCTTTTTCATCAATTTCACTGCATTTGGAGTTTTTTTTCTTTTTTCCCTGCTTCCCAGTACACAACATGGAATACTAAATACTGTCACTATAAAGAGCAATTTGTTACGCAGAAAACAAGCTGCCACACAGCTCTTTACATGGAAAAATAAAAAAGTCAGATTTTTGAAGGTTTAACATACACTTAATGGATATTGTCATGTCCTAAGCAATCAGTGTAATATATTTTCACATCAGATGATGATTAGTCTATGTTCATGCAATATAAAATAACTAACTGATCTTGATATCATTGTTCCATTTAGATTGAGCAAGAGAAGTTAGCATCTCTGAAGAAGCAAGACGATGATAAAGATAGAAGGGATAAAGACGACAGAGATAAAAGAGATCGGTCTAGAAGTCCAAGAAGGTAATTTTTTTATTCTTAAAGGAAAACTACACATACTTGCCTACTCTCTTCTTCATCCCGATCCCAGAGGTGTTCTTCTTTAATATTGATATGCCAGGATCGCCTGGAAAAAAGACTTCTAATTAGCAGGCCGGAGCATAGGGATGAGATGTCCAGCATTCTGGGCTGCTAATTATTTATGCATCTCACTAGAGGCGTCATTCAAGATGCGTGATGGATACCTCCCTCTCTCCAGCATTGCAGAGGTAGGCAACGTCACGAACGAGGCTTGAATAATTAGCAGCCCGGAGCGCTGGACATCTCATCCCTGCGCTCCAGACAGCTAATTAGACAGCGTGTCAACATTAAAGACCACCGCCCGGATCAAGATGAAGGGGAGCGTAGGTGAGTATATGTAGTTTGTTAAACATACTGGTAGCTTTCCTTTTAAATATTTGTTGCATGTCTTCATTCTGTAATGGGATTGGCTTTCAATAGTTAATCTATGGGTGGCCGACACAGCCCTAATACTGATCAGCTGTTTTAACTACTTCCTTACTGCTGTTCGGCTATATACATTGTACAACCTTTTTAAAAAATATATGTGTGGTATTAATTCAACACTGCTGTCTGTAGGCGAAAATCTAGGTCCTCTTCACCAAGGAGAAGGTCTTCCTCACCACGGCGGAGGTCGCCAAGCAGAAGAGAAAGGAAGAAAAGCCACTCTCATTCCCCACGGCACAAGACAAAAAGTCCCAGCCCTTCTCCAGTCTTTGACAAGAGAGAGACTGAGGTACAAGAGCCGGAACCATCTCTCAAAGTGAAGGAGCCATCTGTACAAGAGGCCACATCATCTAGGTAACAATCAGAACTAGATATTTACATAGCAGTTGATTAGTCAGTAGTCTTGAATCTTTTCCTACATGTTGCTGTACTCATGTCTTCTATTTAAAGTTTACCTTAAATTTATCTGTATTCATTCATTAAAAATTCTATCCTTAATCCATTTATACTGTTGCAATAGTATCCTAGTTTATCGGATTTTTGACAATTCCATAGACACACTGCAGCAAAAAAACTGCAGCAGAAATACCTTTCCACTTCAGATTTTTTAATCCGCAGTAAATAAGTCGCATATCACTTTTTGCTGCGGATCCTGGTGTGAAAATCGGCCTTTGCAATGCGAAGGTTGAAATCGGTCCCACGGTATGTGATGCTTGCGGAATGGCTGTGAGGATATCATTAAGTTATATCATGCAGAAATTCTGCAACGTGTGCAGTTTCCTTTACAGTCAATGAGCTGAGGACATATGCTTTATTTTTTCTATAAAGACAGTTTCTAGAACTTGCCTGTTGTCAGAATTTATGGAGGTTTTTTTCAATTAAACACTTTAACTACTCTCTGCCTGTCTGCGACTTTGACAGCCGCTGCAGTTTTCTACTGATGTGACAGACACTCAGAGACCCCAGGGAGAAGGGAGATGCGGTTTATTACCACTTGCCCCTTCTCCCCTCCTCACTGCGTTGCGCTGAAGTAACCGGCACCATAGACGTAGCGGTCACTTGACTGCCAGGTCTAAAAAGGGTAATTTAAAGCTACTCGGTCTGATCAGACCCAGTACAGCTCTGATTAATATCAGTAGTCACAGGGGCTAGTTTCCCCCTGTAACTGGGGTTCTTAAAACTTGTGGAAAAATATGTCCCCCTGGGGTCTTTTATGACCTCATGTGGGACATATAATGTAAAAACACACACAAAAAATTATTAATAAATATTCATAAAAATATATTTGCATTTTCTCCTATAATAAAAAAAAATCCCCCACCCGGTTACACTACATAAAACATTACCAGATGCGCCCCGTTTGCCTGAGACTATACATATATTTCAAAACGACCAAAACATTTAACTAGCTCTGTATCCCACAATTTTTTTTTTTAGGTAGCACACAAAAAAAGAAGTTATGGCCCTTAAACCACCACATACAAAAATTTGCTACAAATGTCTGGGTCACTAAGGGGTTAAACTAATTTTAGTTTTGTTTGTTAAAAAAAATAAATACTTTATTGAGTTTTCTTTACTTTCAGTGACATTGTAAAGATCTCTAAACCTGATGCTGCACCAGAAATCAAGGATACCTCGCCAGAGGCAAATTCGCGAAAACTTGAGAAGGAAAGACATCGACACCGGTCTCGTACACGGTCAAAATCAAAGTCTAAATCTCGTTCCCCTTCTCATTCTAGACCACGGAGGCGACATCGTTCCAGGTAGATGTTGGACATCTTCAGAATAAACTGTATTCATTTGATCTATTTATTTGTCAAAGTGCTTATTTCCCCCTATTTCACTGCAGGCATTGTTCTACAAAAGCAAAGTGACCCATAACAGACCTGCATATTGATTATTAGATGTTTGTTTGTTTTTCTGCGACACTGCTCTTGCACACATCCTTCCATACTTCTTGAATTCCATCCTTCAATCATGTTTCCTTTCCTTTATTGGTTATTTGGGTCCTTGCCTGAAATCCTAAGTAAACTTGGCTTTCCGACAAATTTATGTGTGCACCAGCTCAATACCGATGTGTTTGGTGTTGCTGTAAGAGATATTGGGAATAGGGTAGAACTCATTTAAAGGTGATATTTCACTTTGGTCAGATATGCACAATTATTTTCTAAGATCTTAATACAGTCATTATATAATAGGTCGTACAGCCCAAGAAGACGACCTAGTCCTCGACGTAGGCCATCTCCCCGAAGAAGAAGTCCTCCTCGCCGAATGCCTCCCCCACCTAGGCATAAGAGAAGCAGAAGTCCGGTTAGACGGTAAACATTTTGGGATTTGTTATTCATTTATAGTGTTGGTATGATTGTGTTTTTTGCATGTACCTTGTCTGTGTTTATTAGATTGATCAGTACTTTTTTTTTTTTTTTACAACCTTTTGTATTCTTAAAAATACAGTAGGAGACGTTCTTCAGCATCTTTGTCTGGAAGTAGTAGCTCGTCATCCTCGTCTCGATCACCACCTCCTCCTCCTAAGAAACAGCCCAAAAGAATTTCCTCTAGCCCACCACGTAAGCCACGACGCTCCTCTCCATCTGTCAGTCCACCACGAAGGCGATACAGACAGTCTCCACCTCCAAGCCCGCCACAGAAAAGGTGTTCTCCAACGCCACAGCAGTCATCTCGGTCAAGAAAACCCAGAGCATCTGTTTCACCTCCACGTGCTTCAGGTAGTTGGACACTTAATAGAATGTCATTTGGTCAACTTTTCTATCCTGGGGACAAGGATTTGTTTCTGTCCTAGTTTAAATTAATGTTTTGGTGCATTTTGTTGCAGCATTAAAACACAAAATCATAGAGAAGCGGAAAACTCCATCACCACCTCCAAAACCTCGCAAAAGGGAAATGTCAGAGTCTGGTAGGTTATGAATCTGTAGTCTGTCCCCACATCTACTCCATATTCACTGTGAATCTAATGGTACAACTTGAGCTGGTTTGCTGATGCTTGCCACATTACTAATTTTATGTTGTAGATTATCATTAACCACTATGAAAATCATATCTGCCTCAATCAACTGAAGTAAGAGTTCTTTACTGAGACTCTATTCAAACCCTGTTTCCCCGAAAACCAGACAGTGTCTTATATTAATTTTTGCTCATAAACAAGCACTAGGTCTTATTTTCAGGGGATGTCTTATATTGCCATGGAAAATAATTCACATTTATTGTTGAACAAAAAAAAAAATCAAACTCTAACATCCTTAAAACTCTCCAAACTTATTTCATGTAGAATTCCTTGTGACTCCATTTCTATTGGAATCATTGGCCCCAATCTCTCATGTTAAGCAATATCACTTTACTTATATGAGCCCTTGTTGTCTGGGTAGCTGCTTGTATCACATTTGCAGCGCAACAGTCAGATATTTTATCCCACAATTTCTTCCCGCACGTCACAACCTCTTGTGGTATCTAAATGATCTACTAATACTAATGTATGACATGGGGGGAGCTGCTGCAATGGCGGCCGCTAGTTCTTATTTTCAGGGGAGGCTTTGTATTTCTAAGCTTGAATAAAATTCTAGTAGGTCTTATTTTCGGGGATGTCCAATTTTAGGGGAAACTGGATAGTATCCTATTAAGAGGTTCGAAAAAGACATCAGTCCATGAAGTCCAACCTATATATTATAGTGCATTGAGTCAGAAGAAGGCAAAAATTCTGCAAGGCTGATGCCAATTGGCCCAAAGCAGCGACAAAAATGTTCCCGACCCCCTAATATGGCAGTTAGTTAACAGAAACTACTAACAAGTTTTATTCAAAAACAATGTGATATTATTGCTCTCAAGAAAGGCCCCCAAGCCTCTTGAACATGTTCAAATTATCATCCATTATAACCTCTTTCGGAAGAAAGTCTCACTACTCACACAGTAAAGAACCTTTGTCAATGGCGATGGTAGAACCACCTCAGCGTTGAGGATGACCCCTTGTCCTGACCACAGGCCTAAATACAAAAACATCTTTGGAGAGATCCTTGTGCTGCCCATTCAAGTATTTGTACATTGTAATGAGGTCTCCCCTCAGTCGTCTTTTCTAAACAAAATAATCCCAGATTTTGTAATCGATCATTGTATTCTAGTCCCCCCATTCCCTTAATAATCTTGGTTGCTCTCCTCTGGACGCGTTACAGTTCTGCTATGTTCTTTTTATACACTGGTGCCCAAAACTGTACACAATATTCCATGTGTGGTCTGACCAGTAATTTATATAAGGGCAAAATTATGTCCTTATCATGAGACACCACATCTATTATCTTGATACACCACATACTTTTATTTGCTTTAGTAGTAGATGCCTGGTTTGAGCACTAAAATTGAGTTTACTAAACACCAGGATTTCCCAATGGGTTTTTTTTTTTCCACCAGTTTTACCAAGAAATGTATCAGATAACACCTAATTATAATTTTCATTTCCTAGACCCAAGTGAATAACCTTGCATTTATCTACATTAAACCTCATCTGCCATTTGTCAGCCCCGGCCCCAGTTTCCACAAATCCTTATGTAATGTTATACTCCCCTCCTCTATATTAATTACTTTACAGAGCTTAGTATCGTCTGCAAATATTGAAATTCCACTTTGTAAAGAGGTCATTAATAAAAATATTAAGAAGTGGCCCCAATACTCACCCATGTGGCACCCCACTGGTATTGTCAACCCAATGTGCCAATAAACTTTTAGCGATCTGCGTCCGATACATTGGACGCAGAGCTGTTTCCGGCCCTGCTTGTAATCTGAGCTGGGCCAGCATCATAAAACACAGCCTGCACCCCCACGTAACAGCCGCTGTCGGAGTGAGCTCCAGTTGCAGGTATTTAACCCATCAAATGTTGTGGTTAGCGGCCGCGGTTTTAGCATGTCTGCTGTCTCTCCCACAATCGGATGATTGCTTGTTCATGTCCCATGGTGGAAGTAATAAAAAAGTAATTAAAAAAGTTGTTCAATAAAAAATAAACTAATTAAAATGTCTAAGATTTCCCATTAAGACATAAAATGACATACAATGTGAAAAAGGTCAAAATCCTAACACAGTCCCCACATATAGTATCACCGGTTAGAATATAGTAATGACCCATAGACAAAAAATAAAAGTGTTATGCCACTTCGAAGACAGCGATGCAAAAACTATTGTGTATTGTGTTTCTCTCTCCCCCCCCCCCCCCCCTCATATTAGATATTTTTCATTACGTTTAACTAAATTTCTCACAATAAAGCCTAAGTATTGTATCCACATCATCGTACTGACCCATAGAATAAAAATATGGTGAACACCAGAAAAAAAGTCAAAAATCACTGACCTAATTGATACTTTTCTACTCCTCCACTCCCAGACTAACAGAGAATCTAAAGCCTAAAAAAAGTAACAATGAGGAAATTAAAATCCACCAAGCTCTTTATGATAAAACTAGCGCCCATACAACAAGTATCGTCCACATGTGCGGTGCATAATTGCATAACAAACTTTAAGATGGGTTTTCTCTCTTTTATCTTTTAGAAAAGCTTAAATTTTACAGATAAATGTTTTACAAACAAAATAAGTTTCATCTCCATTTTGTTTTAATGACTATGCAGCGCTCAAAGGGTTAAAACTCTTCCCGACAGCCGTTTTAATAGTTCGAAGGGTGTACTTTTGAAAATGGAGTTCATAGGGGGATTCTAATTAATTTAATATTTCAAACTCTTCTAAAACAAAAATGATCCCAAAAATGTAAATTCAATTGTTTGTTTGTTTGTTTTTTGGGGGGGGGGGAATTAGAAACTGTTTGTAAGCTGTCTAACGTCATATAAGAATAAACAGAATACATAAAGTTGGGGTATGGGAAATGTTAGTTTTACCACCCAAACTATTTACTAAGTATCAGTCTCAAAAGCAGATCATTGCAAATTTCTCAAATTTTGAACATTTTAGCTTTTTTTCATAAATAAACACAACATATCAACCAAAATTTACTACTAACATGAAGTACAATGTGTCACGAAAAAACAATCTCAAAATCATTTTGGTAAGTTAGTGTTCAAAAGTTATAAACATATAAAGCGACACATGCAACATGTTTTAAAAGGGGGGGGGGGGGCGAGCCTTAACATACAAACTGGCTGCGTCTTGAATGGGTTAATGGCAACCCTTTGTTTAGCCATTACCTATTTTAGCATACCTATCTACAGGAGGTCCCCTACTTAAGAACTCCCGGCTTAAAGACGACCCCCTACTTACAAACGGACCACTGGATGTTGCTAATTTACTGTACTTTAGCCCTGGGCTTCAATAAACAGCTGTATTAGTTATCACAGATAAAGCTTTATTGGTAATCCAGGTTCTTATGACAACGCAACATTTTTAAAATCCAGTTGTCACAGACAGCAAAAAAAAGTTTGGCTGGGGTTACAATGATGAAATATATAAAATATACAGTTCTGACTTGCATACAAATTCCACTTACGAACAAACCTACAGAACCTATGTTGTACGTAACCCGGGGACTGCCTGGTACAGTCCCTGGAGTCTCATTTTATGTAACAGCCTTTTATGTGGCACTGCATCAAATGCGTTGGAAAAGTCCAGGTACGCAACATCCACAGCCTAGTCGAGGTCCATTCTAGAACTTAGCACCTTGTAGATGTACAATTCTCTTTCAATATCAATATTTAAAGAACCTCTTTCCTTTTGCAGATGATGATAAAGGAGGCAAAATGGGAACTTCAGATTCAGTACAGCAACGTCGTCAGTATAGGAGACAAAATCAACAGTCTTCATCGGGTAATTTCTATTTCTACTACTTTACTGATGGGTTAAAATGTTTTTCCTTTTTTTTTTTCTGTCTTTTTGTTAATACTAAATGTTTTTTATCCCTACTGCTAGTTGAAGTTTATGCCATAAGATTTAGTTTCTTTCAATTGAATTCTAGATTCTGGGTCTTCCTCCTCTTCAGAAGATGAAAGGCCAAAACGCTCAGGAGTGAAGAATGGGGAAGTAGGGAGAAGACGTAGGCATTCTACATCAAGAAGTCCATCCCCTTCAAGGAAAAGACCTAAGGATCCTTCTCCACAGTGAGTACCTTTGTCTTTATATTCTGTTGGGCCAGTATTTGTCCCCTTACAGAGCTTATTCCACTGATGATCAACGTCCTACCAACCCCTGCATGTCAGTGAGCGAGCCCTCTTCCATTCTTGCACAAAAAGATTCCAATTTGCAAATTTGTCAGAAAAATGCACTTGAAACTTGAATCTATTTGTTTCCTCCTTGCTCTCAGGATGCAGAGTCTGAAAAGGTGGCAATCACCTCCTAAAAGGTTGGTTCAGGAATTTGTAATCCATTACTAGATTTTAGTAAACATCACATTTGGTGGCCAAAAAATAGCACTGCATGATTTTTTATGTTAGTGGGATTTGCTGAGCATCATTGATGTCTGTTGTGTAGTGGATCACAAAATGTGCTAAGGTTTCCATTCTAAACAAAACACACAATGCAGACAAAACCTAAGATTTATTTCTGGTTCAGCTCTATTCACAATACTTTCTTAGACTTGTATGATGCATATCAATTATTCCTATGCCTTTTTTTTTTTTTTTCTAAAAGAATTTGTTTTTTAATGCTACAAAAAAAGTTTTTAGCAATCTATATTTAATGCATATTTGAATGTAAAACTTTGGGATTATTATAACATACCCGTATGGAGACATTGTAGAGTGACAGTTGTTTGAAACTGGTCTCACAATTGGTTAAGTTACTCAGAAGGCAAATTTAAGCATTGCATGACCCATTTAACACCTATATGATCTGATCACATCATTTTATATAATATTTGTTGAGCTTAACTGGGAAACGTTGTCCGTGACCTTTTTCTTATGAACTGTATTTATCACAAAGTATGATGTCCATAGGATTAAGCAGTAACTTGCGGCCCCCTGCTCTGTCACAGCTTTTAATTGTAATGGCATCCTGTGCAAGAGCAATGGCCTTGTTACCCACAGAGATGGCTGAGTGTCACCTCTGTTAGGCGAGCCATAGGGTTGCCACCACTGTTCTGTGTTTTTATTATGGTAAACATAATTTTGTTTTTTATTGAATTATTATTATTTTTTTTGTCAGTCGAAGGAGGAGAAGTCCATCCCCACCTCCACCCAGAAGGCGACGGAGTCCTTCCCCTGCCCCTCCCCCAAGGAGGCGACGTTCTCCTTCTCCTCAGAGGCGCAGGTATTTTCATTAATATACCAATTAAGCTGCTGAAACAATTTGTTTATTTAAAAATTTCCTCAAAAGAGTGATATTTTACATTTAAAGCCTGTGACTGGTTTCCTTTAAAGGAAAACATATATGGATTCAAGTATGAGCTGACCCAAGTATAAGCCGAGGTACCTAACTTTATCACAAACTGGGAAAACCTATTTACTTGAGTATAAGCCTAGGGTGGGAAATGCATTGGTCACACCCTCCACCTAGTATATAGCTATTCAGCCCCCAGGATATAGCCAGCCCGTCTGCATCCAAAAAAGTAAACTCCATACTTGCCTTTCTGATGCCCTATGCAGGTCCTCTTCTTTCTTCATGTGCTTTGGCAGGGCTTTTTTGGGATATAAGCCAAGTTTTGGGTTTTAAGCACATTTTTGTCCTGAAAAACTTTGCTTATAATTGCATATATATGGTAACTGTTTTAATGCAACAACTTGTATAGTTGCATGCCTTCTGAGGACAAGTTACTGCTTGATAATCTATGACTTCGGATATGATCACCACACAAACCGCATATAACTGAATGACGTCACAAGTTTCCTCCAATCTCACCACTGCATATTTACTACAGGTGGTCCCCGACACTTAAGAACACCCGACTTGCATACGTAGCCGCTTAATTAAATTAACATATTAGGGCAATAAAGTTTATACTACGCTAGCGGGGACGTGAGGATTAGCTCTAAAAAGAGCTATCCTCACGTCCCATACATCCACCTACCACCCGATCTACCTTTATAGGTAGATTCGTGGTGGTAGGTTCCCTTTAATGTTGGATTATCATAATCTTTATAATCTTCAAATTATTATTAATTTACTACAGGTGGTCCCCGACACTTAAGAACACCCGACTTGCATACGACCCCTAGTTACAAACAGACCTCTGCATGTTGGTAATTTATTGTACTTTAGCACCAGGCTAACAATAAACATCTATAACAGTTATCATAGGTGTCTGCAATTAAGCTTTATTGTTAATCCTGGTTCTTATGACAACCCAAAAGTTTTAAAATCCAATTGTCACAGAGATCAAAAAAATTTTGACTGGAGTTACAATTATAAAATATACAGTGCCAACTTACATACAAATTCAACTGAAGAACAAACCTAAAGAACCTATCGTATATACTCGTGTATAAGCCGAGTTTTTCAGCACAAAAAATGTGCTGAAAAACCTCCCCTCGGCTTATACACAAGTCAATATACTTAAACTTAAAAAATATTTAAAAATTTTTTTTTTTTTTTTTTTTTTTTTTTTTTTTTTTTTTTTTTTTTTTCTGGCTTCCGCACCCGTCTTCTGTCTTCTCTAACTTCGTGTTGGGCACCGACATGTTTTCTCCCAGGCGGCGCCTAGTATGACGTCAGCAGCGGCGCGTCATACTAGGCGCCATCCGGGGGAGTACAATGGCGCCCAGCACGAAGTTAGAGAAGACAGAAGACGGGCGCGGAAGCCAGAAGAGGACCCGCGCGGACTTCGGGAGAGCAGCGCTGCAAGTCGGGGCCATAAGAGTATATAAGTTTATTATTTTCTTTTAATGCTTGGCTGGCTGTAAACTACTGGGGGCAGTGCTGTAAACCAGTGATTTTTCAACCTTTTTTGAGCCGCGGCAGACTTTTTATACTTAAAAAATCCTGGGGCACACCACCAACCAAATAGCACAAAATAACACACAGTCATATTATACATATAGTTAATAATATAGATTTTACATTTATTTTACTCACTCAGTGTGAAACCTGGGCCTGTTTCGATAAACACAAAAGGGATATCCTGGCAGGAATGGGCGCCGACGTTTTCCATTGTGGCCATCATTTTGAGTCGGGACATTTTGATCACTTTTTATTCCATTTTTCTGTTATGTAATAGTTGCGGACAATTTGTGGCCGCAATTTTCTGTTATGTGGATTGCACTCTGCTGTCAATAACAGTTTTGATAGTTTTGATAGATTGGCAATTTGAGACGCGGCAATACCTACATGTTTATTTTATTTCCTTTTATACATGTTGTTTATATCATTCTAAAGGGAACGTGGATTGATTTGAACTTTTCCTTTTTTTACATTTGTTTTCTTACTTTTTAACTTTTTTTTTTTCGAACTCTTTTTTGTCTCTCTCCCTTTTTGCTGCTTCCCGCCGAGATGGTCTGATCGGTTCCCTATCATATCTGCAAAACATCTGTATTGCATATAAGCATTTTTGCACATAATGGCCAAGTGGTTCATTGACATCGCAACCCGAGGCTTTCATTGGCAACCAGTCAATACACCTGCGCCAAGATCGTCTGAGAGAGGTCTCGCTCTTTTAATTCTGCCGCAAGCTTTTCCCGTGTCATCGGAAGGTTAATACGCGCAACGTGGTTCATCAATCCCCACCTGTGTTTGAAATGGGGCTCCCGCCCGTGACCCCTTTCCATACAACCCCGGCCATACCCTCTTCTCTTTCCCCTGTCCACGGACTCTCTATTGCCCCTTACCTTTCTGCTCTCACACTCTTTTTCTTCGCTCTTCCTTTGCTGCTCCTCCCGTCTTCTGTCGGTGGTTTTAAGTAAGTGTATTTTACAGCTTGATTCTAACCTGACCAAATCTGGCATTGAATGCCTCGTTATACATATATTTTCATCATGACGTATTATTTTCCCTAAAAAAAGTTATTTTTTGACAATCCAACACCTTCATATAATTATATGAGCCCTAATGTCCTGTATAGTGTCTAGCAATTAGAGGGCACAAATCATCCTCCACACCGATGCCCCCCTTTTCTGGGGCCTCGAGGCACCTTAAGAGGTCAAATCCAGATGGCTGTGCTAATTGTTGCCTAGGCACTCTTTTTACATGGTGCTTGGTAGGTGACTGGCGTGCTGTCCTACAGCCTGTCATGTGTTCCAGCAGTTTTTGTGTTTCAAGTTAATACTGCTTTCTTGACTTGCTTCTTGTCCCGGTTTTTTTCTTTCTATTGTTCCAGTCCGCACTCACCTGTCTTGTTGTGAATGAGTTCCCTGGTAATGGGATAGGGATCGCCCTGTAAACAGAACCAGTCAGTATCCAGGGATCAGATGGATGCCAAGTTTTGCAAATCAACTACGGTCTTTATTGAACAGCATACAAGCGTCAATGGGCCAAACATCAAACACACAGATTTGGTTTCTGGTTACTAGAGGGGTCAATGGAGAGTTGGTCCGCAGGATAGTGCACCAGCCTGATATTAATGCAGGTCTGGGATAGTGTGAGGTGGGCTGTGTCCAAAACTGTGAGCTGCAGCTTGGTTGAGTCTACGACTCAGTTCCTGGATCGCTATCTATGACATCACTAACGGTGTGCGCTGCACTCTCTTTCTCTTAGGAAAACAGACTCTGAAGGACAGACCATGAGGGGTCAAAAAAATACTCCCCAGGATCATTACCTGTGACTGTGTGTGTTCTTCCCTCCACTGCTCCTCCCTTTTGTCTTCCCCACCTTCACCCTGGAGCTTTTTCTTTCTTCTTTCGCCTTCCCTTTCTTCGATTCTTCTCTTGCTCTTCCCTCACGCCACATTGGGGGGCCAATTTCTCCGTCAGGCCCTGCGCCGGACGGATTCTTTCAGGCCCTCACCCCACTAGAGAGATAGTCCATCCAATTCTCCTATGGCCGCAGCTATCAGCCTGAGACTCAATCAGGGTCGTTCTCTGCTGGTTGGCGAGACTCTTCCTGTTGTGGACGCAGGTGTTTGCTCATAGTAAGGAGTAAACACTCTATGTCGTCTTGATGCACAAAACGGCAAAGAACCAGGCAATGCCCACCAACTCTGCAACATGTCTTAACACTCCACTTACAAGAACTAAATTCCTTTATCCTGACATAATGCATAATTTCACACCTCCCCCTGGGACCTTTAAGTATTTACGATTATGCAAATTGAAGCCTATTGCTCTAGCTACGGAACTTAGCAGGAGAAATCATGAACTTAACAAAGTGCACTATAATATTTTTGACGACATTCCAAACATACATATCGTTTCTATAACATATACTGACAGCAGATAGAGATGACACAAGAGATATGCCTTGGCACAATTTCCAATTTCCATATTGATGAACCGGTTGAGAACGACAGAAACATCCTTAAGGATCATGCGGGTGGGGCTGCCGTTAGAAAACCATTATCATGAAATAGAGAGAAACATTTTTCAAGCTTAGCATTTTCAAGTATCCTAAGCCTAGATTAGAACCGATAGGCTCAAACCGCTATGCCCCAAATGTATTAAACCACCTAACTGACCTCTTCACTCTCTATGGACCCTGCCCCTCAACACGGGCTTTCTTGAAAGCGATTCCATCAAATTTATCATCGAGGGTAGTGTAGTTCTTCTTTATCGTTTCCCCAGTTGCCCCTCCCGCGGGGTGTGTCAGGTGGGTTGGGAGTGAGCCCCTGGCCCGGCCGTCACTACTCGTGGGGTCTTTTGCCCCTCATAGCAGTCGGGGGCACGCAGGGGGGGATTCCGGTAGTGCCCTTGCCGTCTCCTCCCCTACGCGTCTTGTGGGTCCGGCCACTCTGCTTGGGCCTCGTCTCCCCCCGGATGCTCCTCTTAATTAATAGCCAAACGATGTCTAACTAAATCAAACGGCTCACGACAACTCTCCCCCCCCCGACGAATACCTCTAGGTCATAGACCAAGCGATGTGTCCCTACATGTAGCATGATATAGATTGAAAGGAAAGGTGGACAAAAGCACAGACGAAAGCCTTCTTTCGTTCAAATGCGTAAGTTTATTACCAACCCATATGACTACAATGAGATTGAGAACTCATGAGAAAGGGCTTAGATATCTATTCTAAAATTCTATCTACCTGGTACTTGCCGAAACAATCAAAGGCACATTAGGCAGATGAGAATAAAAAGACTGATGCTAACCGACCATGACTCATCCCCAAAGCGCCTGATAACCATTGAAAACACCTCCCCTCACCATAAAGTCACATAAGGGCAAAGAACAACCCCCCTGTATTGTTATATGTTATAATACCTTACGACATGCGTAATGTTTATATAAACTCTACTGGATAGTTTAAACATTTTGTTAAGTTATTCGTGTTGTTTTAAAAAAAAAAAACTTGACAAGAAGAGGATAAAACTGTCAAAAGGCACTCAATTGTGCATATGCACCTTCACAAGGAAATGAATATGGAAAAGTAGTGAGTGGGAAAAGAACATAAAATAAAATCACACGCACAAAACATTTAACTTAATTATATAATATTTTAATAACATTAAATGGTTCTTATGTTGTGTTTATTACATAAAATCTCTTTCCCGTATCCTTTCTTCCTCCCTAAAAAAGGTTGTTTTAAAAAGAATAACGGCAGTCTTTCCATGCTCCGTGGAGGGTCCAGTCCATGGTCGAGGGGAAGGGGCGACGGTGACAGATAGTCTGCATTGTGTTGGTTTTGCGGCCTGGGGCACTTGATGGTGAAGTTGCTAGTCTGGAGGCCCACCGCGTTCTCCAATGCTCCATCCGGTGCGTGTTCCCATATTGCTCCAATTGGTTTGTTTTTTTGAAGACGTTAAGAAGGAAGGCGGCCAGATAGCCTTTTGAACTTTTTGGTCACAGTCCGATACAGTAGGAGAACGGCTCCTCGAAGTTTGGTGATGTCCCAAACCTCCCATTAACTGCTGGAACGTGGCCCCCTGGCAAATGTGCATAGGCTAGTAGGGGCATGTTGTTGAATGAACTCGTAGCCCTGTCCCCTTTTTTTGTCTTAGGGCTGTCTTGTGTCCGGCTATTTCCGGCACCATGGCCACTTGTCCCAGTAGCCACTGGTCAGATCAAGGGTGGAGAAGAAGGCAGGCACGCCAAGGGCAGGCGGATGGCGTCCTTGGGTGATAATTGTTAATCTTCCTATAGTCCAACACAGAGACGAAGAGTTTCAAAAATCCTTCTTCTTCTGTCTTCACAAAGACCAGCGAGCATCCACGGGGCTGTGGCGTTCCTGATAACAATATTGGCTGTTTTCACTCTTGGTATCAGATTCTTTCTTCCTCTTGGTATAACAGGCTGGAGGAATTGGCCGATACCTCTCTTGATAGGAGGATGAGAACATGTAGATCTATGACTGGATGGGGGTAGTCCAAGTCCAGCTGGTATTTTGCTGAAGTCCTTGGTGGTGCTGAAAGATAGACTTCCAGGAAACCTTGTAATGGTCCCCGCAGGAGTTATCTAGAATTCTCCCACTATGAGCTCAGCCACCACAGGGATTTCTATGCAGGCTCACCTTTAGTAACGTGGTTAACCTCCAACTTTGGGAGCGGCAGACAGGGAGGTTTTCCACTAGTGTCTTTGGGGTGGATTTTTTGCTGAAGAGAGTGGCTACAGCTTGCTATCTCTCAGATTACTTGGGGATTCCCCCACAATTTTAATATTTTGTATTAATGACCTTGTATGGGTTTACACAGTCCAGTTTTCAATATTTGCAGTCATACTAAGCTGCGTAAGTAATTAATACTAGGTCATATTTAGCATGTACAATAGGGATTTGTGGAAGGTTGGGAGTGTGCAGATAAATGGTTGAAACAAAAGTATCATTGGTGTTTCTTAAACAGTCAATTATCTTGGTAAAGACTAGAGCTGAAAAGGACTTATGTGTATGGGGGATGTTCAACTTAATTTAGAGACCAGAGCCAGGCGGCCCTGCTGGCTGCCAAAACAAATCATTATGGGAATAGATTCTCATGACAAAGTACATCAGTTTTTGGCCCTTATACAAATCACTGGTCAGACACAAGGGATATTTGTACAGTTTTGGGCACCATTTATAAAAATTAGAGCATAGTGAAACTGGAATGGGTTTCTGGTAGACAACCACGATTATAGGGGAAGGGGGGACTAGAATACATGACAATTACAAATATGGGATTAATTCAGTTTTAGAAAAAGGACAACTGGGGGAGAACCTCATTACAATGTACAAATACCTGAATGGGCGTACAGATCTATCCAAAGATCCTTTTATACTCGGGCCTGTGACCAGGACAAGGGAGCACCTCTACGCCTAGAGAGAAGAGATTCTATTACCACGCCATAGACAAAGGTTCTTTACCTTGTAAAGTCATGAGACTGGAACTTTCTGCGCAGGAGTTGTTATGGCGGACTTTATGTACATGTTCAAGAGGGGCCTGGAGATTATCTCTCGGGTTCTAGGGGAAAAAACCTTTATTCTTAAAGGTTGGACTGATGAATTGCAATCTTTTTTTCAGGCTTATATAATATGATACTATGATGTCAGCAGTCTGTGCTGATGGGTACTTGTCCTGAATACTGTGACTAGGCTCCTGTCCAGAATGGGTAGCTCTTCATCAGCTGTTAGAGGTCTACATCTACCTTGCCTGGTAGTCCTTGGACCTTGAACACCCATGCATGTTTCGGCACGCATCCTAACGTTTCAGAGTCCCAGTTGAAGGCAGACATGTGAAGATACTTGATTTCTCAGTCAGGCTGGCAAACTTCTGTTGCGCCACCGTACTTTAATGGTCTCTTTGAATCAACCTTCCCAGAATCATTGTTGGTAGGGGAGTTTAGAGGAGCCTCCATTGCTTACGTTACCAATACGCCCTGTCTGGTTAACCTTGGTATCTATCCCGGATGGTTTTGTGGCCACGATGGGTACAGTTTTCCCATTAGGGACAGTGACTTCTCCGGAGAGACCTAGGCGGTGTTCGCCAGTTTTGCGCTGGGGGGAAAGGCTAGAGAGCAATCTTTCCAGATGCTCTCCAGTCAGCTCTGTCGGCGCCGGCTGTAGCAGAGCCTGACCACAGTTTCTTTTGGCATGGGATTAACCTCATTGTGCTGGATCAGCACTCAACAGCACGTGGCGATAACATAACAGTCTATCTTCAGTAGATCACATCACTTGGAACCTTAATCCGCTTTGGCAGCAGGGTTAGGCAGCAACAATCTTTTGTAAAAGGCACAGTTAATAAGGCCAGAAGTAAATATCCTGTTTGTGACCTGACACTTGCAATATCCCCACCTGGGCCCTGGCCTTTTCTTGAGGCCTGGAGGGGCCCAGATAACCCCAGTGGCTGCTATCTGTGGTTCTAGACCTCTGTTGTCACGGTGCTTGGTGTGGGGATTGGAGGCCATGTCCTACAGCCTGGCCGGTCTCCAGCAGGTGATGTGATGTCTGGGTGGAGAGATTCCCAGGTAATGGATGGAAAAGCCCGTGATGGTAAACATCTGTATCTCAGGATTCAGATGGAGGCGAAACGTTGTGCAAATCACCTTACGGTTTTTTATTGAACCGCAGCATGGGCCGCAGAGCAGGTCAAACAATCAGATTTGGATTCTGTTAGTGGAGTGTTCATGAAGAGTGGTCCGCATATTTAGGTCACCAGCCTGATAGTAGATGCAGGCTGGGATAATTTGAGATGGAGCTGTGTCCAAACTGTGGAAGCTGCACTCTGGGTTAGAGTCTCCTGGCTCCGTCCTGGTGATTGATATCTGTGACCAGTCACTAAAGTGTGCTGCATACATGTCCTCTCTTTCTCCTATGATAAACAGAATCTGAAGACAGCCATGAGGTTGGTTACTGGCTGACATACAGCTAAGACCATGGGCTCTCCCCCACCAGGGGTTTTATACTCCCCCTGGTCAGGTGGGTAGCACTCTCCAATCATACTCCAGTTCACAATACGTCAACTAATGAATAACAACTTACAAACCCATTTAAAACCCATTGCCTTCCAGCATAGGCTACAGCTGCAAATTGGGTCAGTTTTTGCTAAGAAGGCTCACCAGATGGATACTACTGCAGGGAGAGGGCCCTATTCGCAACTATTCCTTGCCTATACGTTGGCAGGGGTGTGCAGTAACCCTCACTATGATAAACCTGTACCAGAATGCCTAACCTGATAGTTGTAATGCAAACCCTAGAAATCCAAAATATTAAATACCCCGCAGTCCTCCGGGTTACATAATAGATGGCTTCTGTGGCTTTTCTTCTGAAGTTGATTTGTAGTTGTTATGGGAGATCACACTGGTTTCCGGACGTCCATCTTGACTACTGTCCCCACCTTAGATACCGCGGCCATGTTGCCTGAACCACGTCCAGTTTAATGTCCATGAATTCAAACTTAATTTTATGTAACTGTTTTGCTCGCCTGTTCAGCAATAACCTTTGACATTTAAAATGGAAGCCAGTTCTTGTTCTTGATGCTGCATGATATATGATTCTGGAGTCCACTTATCTTATTCTTCTCTCAGCAAATTAGTATAAACAATATCTGTGTACACTAGTCTCTGAGACTGAGTTCACAATTAATTAATTTTTTCCCCATAATGTGATGGTAGAAAAAATAATGGCCAATAGAATCTAAGGCCTAATCTCCTTCATACCACACCCCAATGCTGATTTCTATGTGCTAAATACAGCTGGTGTCTTTTTGAAATCCCTGTGATTTGAGCTGGCATCTAAACCGGACTGTGTCTTTGCATTTACTCTATCATCTTCGCTGCCGCAGCTATCTCATCCTCCCTCAAGGGTTAATTAGGCCTCACCTTAAACAAGTCAAGAGGGCTGTTGGGCCCTGCCATAAAAATCCCTATCAGTATATAAGTCAGAACATGTATATTTTTTGAAAGTGTGAAGCATAATTATCTAAATAATCTAAATAATATTATTTTTCCCTTTCCTTTCCGCATGGATAGGAAGAAAATTATTTTCACTTTCACATTTGGGACAATTTTGAACTGTTACAGGAATTGGACTATTTATATGGTGGTTAAGAGGCGCCCTGTTTCCTATATCGGAGGATTCCACACATTCCTATGTCCGGTTATCGGCTCTCTCAGGCGACAATGTAAGTCATTTGGCTAATTATGTTTATAATTGTTTTTTTCATAAGGCTTCCTGCGCTTCAGAGACTTTTACTTTTAGAAGGGACGACATATTGTCCTCCCACCTCAAATCCTGTGAAAAAATTGTAGCACCATGTAAAACATGGCTGTATATTCCTCTATCGTTCATCCAACGTTCTTACATTAACCCATAGACCGCTCCGTCAATGGGTCGCTTCTCCCCTCCCATTTACACCCGCAGTTTCGGCGTCGTGACGTTGCCCGGCGGGGGGGTTGTTTGCCTTCAGCATCTTCATCCCGGGTAGCGTCCCTTTTCTGTTTGCTGAGGCAACACGTGAGCAAAGCAAGATCCCGCCTCCTCCTGCGCATTGCCTTCTGGGACAACTGCGATGTTGAGCTGCGTGAGGAGGCGAGAACGAGCAAGATGGACTCGGGTTCTTCCGCGTGATTAGTAGGGTCCTTTAATAGGCGGGGAGGCAGTGCGCTGCACGTTGCAGTGGGGCGCGGGCCTTGTCTGGGGTCAGTGGGTCGCACACCTGTGGGTTTAGTGGCATTGTCGACCACCTGAGAATCCGGGGGCAGCCGTCGAGGCCTAGGCCTGGACACGGCTGCCCTAAGCCCGTTCTCTATACCATGTTTGTTTGTGGCTGCCGCTTACACATGTCACTATCCGGGGCTCTGGCATTCGCTGATACTGCCACTTGCTCCCCCGTTATAGAGCGGGAAGCTGGGTGGCGCTCTGTAATCTGCTGTGGTGGCGGGCTCCGCATGGCTCCCCGAGTCTGTGCTCGTCCTGCATTGTGTACTTTCCCATACAGGTAATCCGGTCTTCCGGTACTCTGGATCGGTAATTGACAAGACGGTGGGTGTCATCTCACTGGTTTTATGTTGCTTACTGAAAAAACAATTTTTGGCCATGTTCACCCCCTGTATCTTCTGTACAGCTGTTACCACCCCCACCACCACCCCATTAAACGATAATCTTCTCCGTTTGCTTTTGAAAATGCTCTATGCTCTTTTTATGAAACTGCAACCATTTAGTATATTATAACAATCTTCTCCAAAGTCATGTGAAATGTAGCAGCAGTCAGAGTCACTGTTTTCCTTTGCCGGAGAAGGGTGACTTTTGGTTGTACTTCTCTATGTTATTAAATGGTGATGTCGGCAGTAAAAACATAGGTGGGACATGGTGTTAATCTGCACCTCACTACTTATTTAAGACCTCCTGAATCCTCCAGTTTTCTTTCTGCCACATTGAATCACAAGATGGCCCTATTATAAGCCTAAAATAGGGGTTCCATCCCGCTCACCTCTTAAAGTTGACTCTACTACTTTGCTTATTTTGGTAGAAGGTAAAGGAGTTTTAAAACATCGCAGAGAAAATGTTAGTTAAGATAACTTCTGGTTTTTTGGTAGTTTAGGGGAGTAAAAGTCAGAGATTTGTCCGACATTCACCAGGATTACATGAGTTGGTCCACAACTGCATGGGGATTTAGTCATCTTCAAAAAGATGGCGCCGCCATCTTGGCGCGGATCTTCGCTGCCCCAATGACGTCACTGGAGCGTTATCCGTTGCCATGACAAGCCAATCGGTCTCACGAAGGCCCGAGCTGTCTCCGTTTCAACCCATCCATTACATTTCTATCAGCACATGTAATGATGAGAGAGTACATCCCCATATCTGCCATATGGCAGTATGGCAAGTTATATGGTAGATCAATCAGACAACCTAGGGTTAAAGTAGGGAGCTGAAAATTTCAAGTAAAAGTAAAAAAAAAAATATAATTAAAAAAACTAAAATTCCAAATCACCCCCCCTTTCCCTAGAACTGCTATGACTATAATAAACAGTAAATCCTAAACACATTAAGGTATCATCACCCCTATCACACCCTGCTTCCAAAATGTCCGATCTAATCAAAATATAATAACGGTTTTTTCACTGCGTTTAACCACCGTAACGAAATACAGCGTCCAAAGGCAAAAATGACATTTTTTTGGCCATTTTGGAAATATAAAAAAATTTATAAAAAGTGATCAAGAGGTAACACAGTCCTCTAACAATGATAGCATGAAACGCCATCAAAAGTCGCAAAAATGACACCCACTCACAGGCTTCCGTACACCAACGTTGAAAAAGTTATTACGCCAGAAGATGGCAAAATCCCCCAAAAAAAAATTTGTACAGGATTTTATTTTTTTAAATTTATGAAACAATTATAAAAGCCCTGTACAAATGTGGTAATCCCTGTGATCGTAGCACCCAAAAGAATAGTTAGACCTGTCATTTGGGGCACACGGAAATCCAAGCCCACAAAAAACGTCGCAAAGGTGTTTTTTTTTTTTTTTTTTTCAACCATTTTCACTGCATTTGGGAATTTTTTTTTTTTTTCCTCTTCCTCAGTACCGCGCCATTAATTTAAATACCGTCACTACGAGTGCAATTTGTTGGCGCAGAAATAAAAAAGCCATCACAGAGCGCTTATGGTGGAAAAATTAAAAATTTATATGATTTTTTGAAGGTGCTGTGTGAAAACATGGAATTGAAAAACTACAAAAAAAGGCAGTCGTAAGGGGTTAACAAAACACTTTTTAAACTTTATCAGCCGGCGCAGGCAGGTCCGCTGCTCGGCGCTGTACCATGCGCCGGCTACATAGGAATTGAATGAGAGCCGCGCGCATGGGTCACGCCGAGCGCCGTAGCTGCCTGCGCCGGCTATAAGTTGAAAAGTGTTTTAAAAACCGCGATAACGGCGGTTTAAAACACTAACGAAAATAAAGCTCCTCCGGCAACCAGCTCACCGCCTAGCTTGTGCCCCGGTATTTCCTAGCAGAAACTGCCACTTCAAGTTGTAGGTTTCCTTTAAAAAGTTTGTTGATGAGCCATAGAACGTGAATGTTTTCACCCCTGGCCTAAATCTTAGATCAGGAATAGAACAACATATAAAAGGCATTTCATAAATTTTAGGCATAGATGTTTTGTGAAGTTGGTCATTCTATCAGAACTCCGACTAGCACCAAATGGTCCCAACCATCGTCCTGAGTCTTACGGTATGGTAACTGGCCCTTTTCCTCCATCGGTGTCTGTGTTGTGTGTTCATAGGTCAAAGTTATGCTTTATTTTCTTTCTGGATAATATGATCCTTTTGCCTGTAAGTTTCTCTTTCATGTCTCTGGAAATGACGGAACACATGTTTGTAGCAACTTCTGAAAACTCCTAAAATGTATTCTACAATTGTAGATCTAATCCTGGTTCTCTGAAACCTATGAGACCCTTTAACACGCACTTTTAAACAATTTAATTTTTAACATGAGTAGTTAATAGTACAGTGTGTGTATTCGTCGTAACAGGGGTCAATCATATGACTAGGCAACAACACCCCTTTCACTAGGCCCATTTACGGGCTGTGGCTGCTCTAATTGGCTATTCACGTAGTTTGTAACCTCAGTTTTATTTTCTGATTCGCAGGGTACAAGTTGGGGAACAGGATATCGCTTTTAGTAATTAACACGCAGAAGAAGCTTTTGAGCAGCTCAATTTTTTGCGAGAAGCCTGGAAAATAATGTATAAATATGGCACAATTTCTTGTCAGGTTTTAAAGAAAATCTACGATCAAGATCAGCATGAATAAACCATGGCACTACTTACCTCAGTGACTTTCCAGGCCTGTGAATGTGGAAATCTTTTATATTTGTTATCCATGTTGCACTCCTTCCTTCTAGAAATCAGCTTATAATTATTCTGAGCTTGGTTACCACAGCCCTTTATTAGGCTGTAAGCTTCACAAGCTGTTACAGGAGCATAACAAGCCTCACACAACTCCCTGCTCTCGTCCCCCCCTCCTTTCTGCCTGTACTAGGCGGCTCCTGTCTGCATGATGCATGTTGCTCTCACCTCCCCCCTGCATTACAAGACCACGCTGACACCAGAATGCTTCCTGACAGCCAGCAGCATCACATGCAGAGACCTCGTTTAAAAACTACTGATAGGTTTTTTAATTAGCAGGGAAAGAGGTATAGCAGAGCTGACGTGTGTGTTTACAGCTAAGATACAGCAGCGGCTGAGTGTATCATTGTAATTTATTCCTACTCATGGATCGTCATCATCTCTCTTTTGTCCTTATGTGATCGAGTGGATTTCATCCTAATGAACAAGTGGTAACAACTGTTCCCTGATAATCTAAGCACATTGTCAGCCCCACACAGCTCTCATACAGCACAGAGGACTCCATCATGAGTGTCCTGCTTAGAGAGTCCCCTCCTCCAATCTCTGGAATTTTCACTGACCATCACTGAGTAATAGGAGCTAAAACAAATAAAACTGAGTAAAATTATTAGTAATGGGGTTAAAATGACCATTTACTGTGTATCATATGAGAATTAATTTAGGACATTCTTTTATTGGCAAAAACCATTTAATAAGGCTTTTAACGGTACCATCCAATGACACTCCTATGATTTAGTTTGATTTGGACGTTTGTTTTTGTTTTGTTAATATTTAGTAAGTTTTTTAATATAAGTAGTAATTGATCAACTCTTTATATAAATGAAAATTGTATTTATCATATATTGTCCTATTTTTGCAGGTGATATGAAAATCAAAGTAATCTAGAATCATAAAGCCTTGATAACAAAGCGTGTTACAGAATCTTAGGGCTTTTCGAGATGAATGTTGTTGTTATAACGTATTTTCAAACATCGGGAAGTGAAGGTATGCCTCATTGAAGGTTTCCAACATTGATTTTATATTTTTTGTTGTGTTTTTTTGTTTGGTTTTTTTTGTTGTTTAGCATGTATAGCGTTGTGTGAGCATATGAATCATGTTAAAACCATTGTGGTGGTTTAAGGTTAGATCGTGGTACATGGTATCCGACAGCAAGTCGGAAGAACTTATTGTGTTGCTGTATGAATGGGTTAGATGCATTTTCTCAATGATGAATGTGATTATGATTTAAAGGCCTCAACCAATTGGAAGTTTTCCTTTGCGTGTTAAGTATAGCATCCATCACTTTTAGGGCACAGCAGAGTGAGTGTCCAATGTTGCTCTCACCTCAACTCTTGATGATGCATGTGTGTACTGGAGGTGAGTTGTGTTAGCAAGTGGATGTAAAAAAACAATTAGGCCAGTAAAATTATGTAACAATTTACTCGGATAAAGCCGCAGTATAAAAATGCATTCCCTTAGTTCGGTATGGAATAGCCTTACAACTGCCAGTGGAATGTCCAAAATCCTATTTGAGAGTGCCGATGTGGGAGAAGAGCATTCGGTTTTCAATATGCTCCTAATCTTCATGGACCCAGATTGACAAGTAAAATAGGATGCTTTTTTTCCTTGGATTTGGTCGCCTTGCTTTGATACTGAATGCATTAATTTCATAGGTCCATAGGTGTCCTGTAAATTTTTTTTTTTCTTCTCTGCAACTGCAGAGGTGTCATGCTAGATATCTAGGACACCACACTGCTGGGGAAAAACTTTAAAAGGAGATGGAGAACACCTATTTATATGGCCTGTTTATTTTATTTAAAATTAATTTCTTATTTCTATTTTCGCCTATATTACGAGTATCTTCCATAACCATTCCATGTTAAACCTTAAAAGTCGTTGGGTAGAGTTCATTTGGAGAACCTTGTGTGTTATCCCTCATTTGTGTGGCCTCCACCTCTTCTGTCTACGGCCATTACTAATCTGGCAGTTTACTGAACTCATTTCAATGTGATGTCTTGGAACTAGAACAGTTAAAGCATTTTCTTTGTATATTTCTTTCTTTTGGAAAGCATGAGTAATCATGATTAACCTATTTGTGGCTTGTGGGACTCATTATTGCTTGTTCATTTTTTGCAATTTAGATAACTGATATACATTAAACCAAGGTGGTTGAGTTGCTGTAGGCAGTCGGAAGCAAGCAAGCGAACAGACCTTTCTCTCCATGGGAACTTGGAGATACCATACCTCCCAAGGTTCCAGAAAGAAGCCTGAAGACTGCTGGAACTGTCCCTTTTTGTGATGTTGCGCTCTGCTTGTCCCAAGGACCATATGTGCTTTACTGCGCAATGTGTGTCCAATGTCCATATTTTATGAGAAACCTTTTAAACTTTTGTGGACAATAACTGTTCTTAGGCTGCGTCCACACTATGGTCTATGGACTGTATATGTTCTTGGAATCTGGAATAGTGCATGAAAACCTTGTCGCCTCAAAGACTAGAGTAGCATTTCAGTACAGAGACCTATTTCTTATAACTATATAGTGTTCCGCAATTCTTTGGCAACATCCACAAGGGTTACAAGGTAGTTTGAAAAAGAACAATATATAAGCTATAAAGACTAAAGCTTGATTTTTGCATTCTGTTACAATTTGCATAAACCAGCATATGAAAATAATCCCACCCGCTTCTGTAATAGTAATGTTTCATTGCTCACCTTAATCGTCTGCATTTCATTTATCAGAACCCAGACTCCAAAATGATGCAGATTAAAATGACTGCCTTGTTTGAAACGCAAAAATGCTCGCCGAATTCATGGGAGAGTTTGTGGCCGCTGTCTTGTGAGTGCACCAGAAAACATGACTGCATTCCAACTGCATTTTCTTGAATATAAGAAGGAAGAAATAAAACAGGAGACAGGTTAAGTGTATACTGTTTTGTTTCTATTCCTGCCATCATTTGCTCTAAGGAATCTGTCAAAAGGAAACAAAATGTAACTCCCAATTTTTCTGCATCATTGGAATCCTATGAGGTTATTAAAGTTGGCGCACCAAAATGGCATACAAGGGACCCCCAGGGTGTGTTTTAACCCCTAAGGACGGCAGCCATTTTGAGATTAATGCACCGCCTGACTTGCGTCTCTTTATAAAGGGTTAGAACTTTTGAACTAACTGTTATACTTATCAAAGCGATTCTGAGATGTTTTTTCCCCCATGTTTGTACTTCATTTAGGGTAAATTTGGCAGAAAGTTTGGGGGGGGGCGTTATTTAAAAAAAAAGAAAACTACGATTAAATTTTGTTGAAAAATTGTGCCATTTTCTAAATTCAAAATCATGCGTTTTCAGGCAGTGTTTTACCACCTAAATAAGGTTGCTGAATAAATACATTTCTCCCATTGTCTACTTTACATTTTCCTAATTTCTGAATGTTTGGATAATTTTTTGATGTCACGCGCTGCTTGCAAATAGAATATCGCTTTTTCCGGATTTTCGAATTGACTATTTTGGGGAGATACAGTTTTAATGAAATTGTTACATATAGCATCAAAACCCCCGTATATATCAACCCATTTTAAATCTGCACCCCATAAGCATCAGAAACAGCTTTTTACGAAGATGGTTACCCTTGAGAGATCTTCATAGTAATTGAATCAAATGGAGGTGAAATTTAGATGGTCAATTGTTCCCATTAGACGTTCATTTAGCCCTAAAATTATACACATTTCCAAATAATAAAAGAGAAAACCCACCATACAATTTGTTTCTTTCCCATTGGCCCCTTTTGAAGGCTATAAAATTTTCGCTTTTCGTTATGGGGCCATGTGATGCCATTTTTTGCTTTGGGATGAGATGCTTTTCCAATGTTACATTTTGGGTTTGGTATAACTATGTTGAAAATTTAGGAACTTTTTTGAGACAGGAGTAGAAAGCATCAATTCTGTACTGGATTTTTTACTTTTTTTTTTTGGTGTTCAACGTATAGACTAATAATCATGTTATCTTTATTCTATGGGGTCGATACATTAGGGATACCAGACATGAAATATATTTCTTAGTTTTACTAATTTGGGTCAACAAAACCTAATGTGGGGGAAAAATCTATCATTTATGATATTGCCGTCTTCCAAGTGGCAATACATTGTCTTTTTTGGCTACGAAGAGCTGGTTGATGGCTTGTTTTTTTGCGCGGACATGTTGTAACTTTTGAACCGTATAAGTGTCGCAGTACATATGTTTTTTGATCACTATTTTATGCATTTTTTTTGTGGATTGAAAAGGTGTAATCGTGTGCGGGTTCAATAATGTTTTACTTGTATTCTACGGTTGTTACGGACGCGGTGTGATTATATTGGTTGGGGTTGGTCTTTGTTAGACTTTTTTTTGAGTTATATGTCTCTTTATCTGTTTTGGGGGTTTGGGGGCTTTTTAGTGATTTTCGACTCTTATTTTTTTTATTGATAGACTTTTTTTACTTTTCACTTTATACCATGGGACAGAAGAAGCAATCATATGATTGCTTTTTCATGATAATATTCTGCAAACTGACTGTAATTGCAGAGTATTATCAGTGTCAGCCTATACACTTGCATAGGTGGCACTGTGCCATTACGATGACGTCACAGACGCGCATACTTGGGCAATTCTTGCAGGTACTTTGGGGTCCAGGATCGGACCCCAGATGTTACTATAGCAACGATCGGCGCACCACGAAAACGGTTTCGGGGGGGCGATCGTGGGGGAAAGACCCCCCAGCCAATACATGTTAGATGCCGGCGGTCGCGATCGACCGCGGCCATTTAAACGGGTTAAGCACCCGCAATCGGAGACAACTCCGATCGGGGTTTACAACATGGGGTGGGCTATCAGTCAACAGCCGGCACCCCGTCTTTCCCGATGCCGGATTCGGCTCAGATCTTGAGCTGAACCGGCATCAGCTCAGACGTCGATATATACGGACGCTGAGCCGACTAATAAGTCATTGAGCTCACGTCGAATATCGGCACGCTGAGCGTGAAGAGGTTAAATATATTTTCGGTATTGTTAACCCCTTTGTGACGCGAGCAGTCATTGGTTGTCTAATGTCCAGGTCATTTTTTTTGGCAATTTGATATGCCCTTCATCAATTATAATCTTTTGGAACAGCTTTATACATATCATAACAAACTTGAAACAAAAATCATACGTGAAACTAGAACATTTTATTGAGATATTATATTGTTTTATTTAGAGATTTTAACAAAGAAGGGGGCTACTACAAACAGTTGTAATCTCCTGAGGCCATGGCACCTAGAAATCTTAAAATCTATTTAATTCTAATTAAAGAGGCTGATCTCCTCAGAAGATGGTGTGCAATGGTTCGGAGATTGAACACTGCCAATCCCCATACTTAGTTGTGGCATATATGGTTAAGACAATCTAGAGTTAAAGTATCCTAGGGTGGTCTGAAAGAAAGATATAAAAATTGTAACAGGAGGTGTTAATTTTTGTAAAATAGTAGGAAAACATTTATAAAAACCGTATGATAATTTTGGTTAATCCCTGATGTACCGACTAAAAAATAATAAGTAGTAACAGCGCAAAATATTGCCTGTAAAATCCAAGCCCACTAAGAATCAAACGGCCCCAAAATGCCTTTTTGCATTCAAATCTGTTAATCTGCATTTGGAGTTTTTTTTTTTTTTCTTTCTCATCTCCGTTCCCATAACACACATGGAATAGCTAATACTGTCACTATAAAAGCAATTTGTTATGCAGAAACATAGCTGCCACACAGCTCTTTACATGGAAAAAAAAAAGTGTCAGATTTTTAAGGTTTAAACGTCACTTAAGTGATATTGTCATGTCCTAAGCATGTGTTATTAACGCATGTAATATATTTTCACATCAGATGATGATCAGTCATTAGGTTCATGCAATATAAATAACTAACTGATCTGATTAGCCTTTTCCATTTAGATTGAGCAAGAGAAGTTAGCATCTAGCAGAAGCAAGACGATGTAAAGATAAGAAGGGATAAAGACGACACAGGAGATAAAAGAGATCGGTCTAGAAGCTCAAGAAGGTATTTTTTTATTCTTAAATAGGAAAACATACACATACTTGCTCTACTCTCTTCTTCATCCGATCCAGAGGTGTTCTTCTTAATAGTGATATGCCAGGAGTCGCTGGAAAAAAGACTTCTAATAGCCAGGCCTGGAGCATAGGATGAGATGTCCAGATTCTGGGCGCTAATTATTTATGCATCTCACTAGAGGCGTCATACAAGATGCGTATGGATACCTCCCTCTCACCCAGCATTGCGAGGTAGGCAACGGTCACGAACGAGCTTGAATAATAGCCCCGAGCGCTGGACATCTCATCCCTGCGCTCCAGACAGCTATTAGAAGCGCTGTCAACATTAAAGACCACCGCCCGGTATCAAGATGAAGGTGGAGCGTAGGTGAGTATATGTAGTTTGTTAAACATACTGGTACTTTCCCTTTTAAATATTTGGCATGTCTTCCATTCTTAATGGATTGGGGCTTTCAATAGTACTCTAGTGGGTGGCCGACACACAGCCCTAATAACAGATCTGTGTTTAACTACTTCCTTACTGCTGTTCGGTATATAATTGCACAACCGTTTTAAAAAATATAATGTGTGGTATTAATTAACAAGCTGTTGTAGGCGAAAATCTAGGTCCTCTTCACCCAGGAGAAGGTCTTCCTCCTCACACGGCGGAGGTCGCCAAGCAGAAGAGAAAGGAAGAAAAGCCACTCTCATTCCCCACGGCCACAAAACAAGTCAGCCCTTCTCCAGTCTTTGACAAGGAGAGAGATCTTGAAGGTACAAGAGCCGGTAACATCTCTCAAAGTTGAAGGAGCCATCTGTAAAGAGGCCCACATCATCTAGGTAACAATCAGAAACTAGATATTTACATAGCAGTTGATTAGTCAGTAGTCTTGAAATCTTTCCCACATGTTGCTGTACTCCTGTCTTCTTTTAAAGTTTAACCTTAAATTTATCTGTATTACAGTTCTCTTAAAATTCTATCCTTAATCCATTTATACTGTTGCAATAGTATCCTAGGTTATTCGGATTTTGGACAAGTCCAAGACACAACTGCAGCAGGAAAAACTGGCAGCAGAAATACCTTCTTCCACTTCAGATTTTTAAATCCAAAAATCGCCAGTAAATAGATAAGGGTGGGTCGGCGACTGATGATGGGTTGTGTGTGGAGGTGAGTTAAGGTGGAGAGGGAGAGACGCAACCTTTTGATGCGCGAATCCGGTGTGAATGGCCTTTGCAAGCGAAGGTTGACATCGGTCCACGTATGTGATGCTTGCGGAAATGGCTGTGAGGAATAATCCATTAAGTTATATCATGCAGATAATTCTGCAACGTGTGCAGTTTCCTTTACAGTCAATGAGCTGTAAGGACATATGCTTTATTTTTTATAAAGACAGTTTTCTAGAACTTGCTGTTGTCAGAATTTATGGAGGTTTTTTTCAATAAACACTTTACCTACTCTCTGCCTGTCTGCGGCACTTTGACAGCCGCTGCCAGTTTCTACTGATGGTGACAGACACTCAGAGACCCAGGGAGAAGGGAGATGCGGTTTATTACCACTTGCCCCTTCTCCCTCCTCACTGCGTTTGCGCTGAAGTAAACCGGCCCATAGACTAGCGGGTCACTTGACTGCCAGGTCTAAAAAGGGTAATTTAAAGCTACGTCGGTCTGATCAAAACCCAGTACAGCTCTGATTAATACAGTAGTCACAGGGGCTAGTGTCCCCCTGTAACTGGGGTTCTTAAAACTTGTGGAAAAATATGTCCCCCTGGGGTCTTTATGACGCTCATGTGGGACATATATGTAAAAACACACATACAAAAAATTATTAATAAATATTCATAAAAAATATTTGCATTTTCTCCTATAATAAAAAAAAAATCCCCCACCGCGGTACACTACATAAAAACATACCAGATGCGCCCCGTTTGCCTGAGACTAACATATATTTCAAAACGACCAAAACATTTAACTAGCTCTGTATCCACACATTTTTTTTTTTAAGGTAGCACACAAAAAGAGAAGTTATGGCCCTTAAAACCACCACATACAAAAATTTGCTACAAATGTCTGGGTCACTAAGGGGTTAAACTAATTTTAGTTTTGTTTGTTAAAAAAAATAAATCTTATTGAGTTTTTCTTTACTATTTCAGTGACATTGTAAAGATCTCTAAACCTGATGTCTGCACCAGAAATCAAGGATACCTCGCCAGAGGCAAATGTCGCGAAAACTTAGAAGGAAAGAACATCGACACCGGTCCTCTACACGGTCAAAAATCAAAGTCTAAATCTCGTTCCCCTTCTCATTCTAGACCACGAGAGGCGACATCGTTCCAGGTAGATGTTGGACATCTTCAGAAAAACTGTATGCATTTGATCTATTATTGTCAAAGTGCTTATTTCCCCTATTTCACTGCAGGCATTGTTCTACAAAACAAAGGACCATAACAGACCTGCATATGATTATTAGATGTTTGTTTGTTTCGCTCTTGCACACATCCTTCATACTTCTTGAATTCCATCCTCAATCATAGTTCCTTTCCTTTTGGTTATTGGGTCCCTTGCTGAAATCCTAAGTAAACTTGGCTTCCGACAAATTTATGTGTGCACACTCAATACCGATTGTGTTTGGTGTTGCGTAAGAGATATTGGGAATAGGGGTAGAACTCATTTAAAGGTGATATTTCACTTGGTCAATATGCACAATTATTTTCTAAGATCTTAATACAGTCATTATATAATAGGTCGTACAGCCCAAGAAGACCCTAGTCTCGACGAGGCCATCTCCCCGAAGAAGAAGTCTCCTCGCCGAATGCCTCCCCACCTAGGCATAAGAGAAGCAGAAGTCCGTTTAGACGGTAAACATTTGGGATTTGTTATTCATTTATAGTGTTGGTATGATGTGTTTTGTTTTTTTGCATGTACCTTGTCTGTGTTTATAGATGATCAGTACTTTTTTTTTTTTTTTTTTTAACACACCTTTTGTTTTCTTAAAAATACAGTAGGAGACGTTCTTCAGCATCTTTGTCTGGAAGTAAGTAGCTCGTCATCCTCGTCTCGATCACCACCCCTCCTCCTCTAGAAACAGCCAAAAGAATTCCTCTAGCCCACCAGTAAGCCCACGACGCTCTCTCCATCTGTCAGTCCACCACGAAGGATACAGACCGTCTCCACCTCCAAGTCCGCCACAGAAAAGGCGTTCTCCAAGCCACAGCAGTCTCATCGGTCAAGAAAACCCAGAGCATCTTTTTCACCTCCACGTCTTCAGGTAGTTGGACACTTAATAGAATGTCATTTGGTCAACTTTCTATCTGGGGACAAGGATTTGTTTCTGTCCTAGTTTAAATTATGTTTGGTGCATTTTGTTGCAGCATAAAACACAAAATCATAGAGAAGCGGAAAAACCTCCATCACCACCTCCAACAAACCTCGCAAAAGGGAAATGTCAGAGTCGGTAGGTTATGAATCTGTAGTCTGTCCCCAATCTACTCCATGTTCATTGTGAATCTATGGTAAACTTGAGTGGTTTGCTGATGCTTTGCCACATTACTAATTTTATGTTGTAGATTATCATTAACCACTATGAAAATCATATCTGCCTCAATCAACTGAAGTAAGAGTTCTTTACTGAGACTCTAGTTTCCCGAAAACCAGACAGTGTCTATATTAATTTTTGCTCATAAACAAGCACTAGGTCTTATTTTCAGGGGATGTCTTATGTGCCATGGAAAATAATTCACATTATTGTTGAACAAAAAAAAAAACAAAAAAATCACTCTAACATCCTAAACCCCCAAAACTTATTTCATGTAGAATTCCTTGTGACTCCATTTTATTGGAATCATTGGCCCCAATCTCTCATGTTAAGCAATATCACTTTACTTATATGAGCCCTTGTTGTGTTGGGTAGCTGCTTGTATCACATTTGCAGCGCAACAGTCAGATTTTATCCCAAATTCTTTCCCGCACGCACAACCTCTGTGGTATCTAAATTATCTACTAATACTAATGTATGACATGGGGGGAGCTGCTGCAATGGGCCGCTAGTTCTTAGTTTTTCAGGGGAGGGCTTTGTATTTCTAAGCTTGAATAAATTCTAGTAGGTCTTATTTCGGGGCATTCCAATTTAGGGGAAACTGGATAGTATCCTATTAAGAGGTTCGAAAAAGACATCAGTCCATGAGTCCAACCTATATTTATAGTGCATTGAGTCAGAAGAAGGCAAAAATTCTGCAAGGCTGATGCCAATTGCCCAAAGCAGCGACAAAAAATGTCCTCCGACCCCTAATAGGCAGTTAGTTAACAGAACTACTAACAAAAGTTTTATTAAACACATGTGATATTATTGCTCTCAAGAAAGGCCCCCACCCTCTTGAACGTTCAAATTATCATTCCATTAAACCTCTTTCGGAAGAAAGTCTCACTACTCACACAGTAAAGAACCTTTGTCAATGGCGATGTGTAGAACCACCTCAGCGTTGAGGATGACCTTGTCCTGACCACAGGCCTAAATACAAAAACATCTTGGAGAGATCTTGTGCTGCCCATTCCAAGTATTTGTACATTGTAATGAGGTCTCCCTCAGTCGTCTTGTCTAAACAAATAATCCCAGATTTTGTAATCGATCATTGTTTCTAGTCCCCCCATTCCCTTAATAATCTTGGTTGCTCTCCTCTGGACGCGTTACAGTTCTGCTATGTTCTTTTTATACACTGGTGCCCAAACTGTACACAATATCCATGTGTGGTCTGACCAGTATTTATATAAGGCAAAAAACCTATGTCCTATCAGAGACACCACATCTATTATCTTGATACACACACATACTTTTATTTGCTTTATAGTAGATGCCTGGTTTGAGCACTAAAATTGAGTTTACTATAAACACCAGGATTTCCCAATGGTTTTTTTTTTTTTCCACCAGTTTTACAGAAATGTATCAGATAACACCTAATATAATTTTCATTTCCTAGACCCAAGTGCATAACTTGCATTACTCTACATTAACCTCATCGCCATTGTCAGCCCCGGCCCCAGTTTCCACAAATCCTTATGAATTTATACTCCCCTCTCTTATATAATTACTTTACAGAGCTTAGTATCGTCTGCAAATATGAAATTCCACTTTGTAAAGAGGTCATTAATAAAAATATTAAGAGTGGCCCAATACTCACCATGTGGCACCCCACTGGTATTGTCAAACCCAAGTGCCAATAAACTTTTAGCGATCTGCGTCCGATACATTGGACACAGAGCTGTTTCCGGCCCTGCTTGTAATCTGAGCTGGGCCAGCATCATAAACACAGCCTGCACCCCCACGTAACGAGCCGTCGTCGGAGTGAGCTCCAGTTGCAGGTATTTAACCCTAAATGTTGTGGTTAGCGGCCGCGGTTTGCATGTCTGCTCGTCTCTCCCACATCGGTGATTGCTGTGTTCATGTCCCCATGGTGGAAAGTAATAAAAAAGTAATTAAAAAGTGTTCAAATAAAAATTAATTAAAATGTCCTAAGATTTCCCATTAAGACATAAATGACATACAATGTGAAAAAGGTCAAAATCCTAACACAGTCCCCACATATAGTATCACGGTTTAGAATATAGTAATGACCTAGACAAAAAATAAGTGTTATGCCACTCGAAGACAGCGATGCAAAAACTATGTGTATTGTTTCTCCCTCTCCCCCCCCCCCCTCATATTAGGTTATTTATGTGAGAAATTTAGTTAAACGTAATGAAAAATACTAAGTATTGTATCCACATCATCGTACTGACCCTAGAATACAAATATGGGGAACACCAGAAAAAGTCAAAAAATCACTGACCTAATGATACTTTTCTACTCCTCCACTGCAGACTAACAGAGAATCTAAAGCCAACAAAAAGTAACAATGAGGAAATTAAAATCCACCAAGCCTTTATGATAAAACTAGCAGCGCAGGGCCCTCCTTCCCTTATCATGCAGCTTGCTGTGCGCCACTACAACAAGTATCGTCCACATGTCGGTGCATAATTGCATAACAAACTTTAAGATGGGTTTTTCTCTCTTTTATCTTTTAGAAATTTACAGAAAATGTTTTTGCAACAAATAATTTCATCTCCATTTTGTTTAATGACTATATGCAGCGCTCAAAGGGTTAAAACTCTTCCGACAGCCGTTAATAGTTCGAAGGGTGTGTACTTTTTGAAAATGGATCATAGGGGGATTTCTAAATAATTTAATATTTCAAACTCTTCTAAACAAAAATGATCCCAAAAATGTAAATTCAATTGTTTGTTTGTTTGTTTTTTGGGGAGGGAGGGGGATTAGAAACTGTTGTAAAGCTGTCTAACGTTCATATAGAATAAACAGAATACATAAAGTTGGGGTATGGGAAATGTTAGTTTTACCACCCAAACTAGTTACTATAGTATCAGTCTCAAAAGCAGATCATTGCAATTTCTCAAATTTTGAACATTAGCTTTTTTTCATAAATAACACAACATATCAACCAAATTTACTACTAACATGAAGTAACAATGTGTCACGAAAAAAACAATCTCAAAATCATTTGGTAAGTTAGTGTTCAAAGTTATAACATATAAAGCGGACACATGCAACATGTTTAAAAGGTGGAGGGGGGGGGGGGCGAGCCTTAAACATACAAACGGCGTCGTCTTGAATGGGTAATGGCAAACCCTTTGTTTAGCCATTACCTATTTTAGCATACCTTCTACAGGAGGTCCCCTACTTAAGAACTCCCGGCTTAAGACGACCCCCCTACTTACAAACGGACCACTGGTGTTGTCTAATTTACTGTACTTTAGCCCTGGGCTTCAAAACAGCTGTATTAGTTATCACAGATAAGCTTTATTGGTAATCCAGGTTTTATGACAACGCAACATTTTTAAAATCCAGTTGTCACAGACAGCAAAAAAAAGTTGGCTGGGGTTACAATGATAAAATATATAAATATACAGTTCTGACTTGCATACCAAATTCCACTTAACGAACAAACTACAGAACCATCTTGTACGTAACCCCGGGACTGCTGGTACAGTCCCTGGAGTCTCATTTATGTAACAGCCTTTTATGTGGCACTGCATCATGCCTTGGAAAAGTCCAGGTACGCAACACCACAGCCTAGTCGAGGTCACTTCTCAGAACTAGCACCTTGTCAAGGCCACAATTCTCTTCAATATCAATATTTAAAGAACCTCTTTCCTTTTGGCGATGATGATAAAGGAGGCAAAATGGGAACTTCAGATTCAGTACTAGCAACGTCGTCAGTATAGGAGACAAAATCAGATCTTCATGGGTATTTCATTTCTACTACTTTACTGATGGGTTAAAATGTTTTTCTTTTTTTTTCTTTGTTGTCTTTTGTTAATATAAATGTTTTTTATCCCTACTGCTAGTTGAGTTTATGCATAAGATTTAGTTTCTTTCATTGAATTCTAGATTCTGGGTCATCCTCCTCTTTCAGAAGATAAAGGCCAAAACGCTCAGAGTGAAGAATGGGGAAAGTAGGGAGAAGACGTAGGCATTCTACATCAAGAAGTCCATCCCCTTCAAGGAAAAGACTAAGGATCCTTCTCCACAGTGAGTACCTTTGTCTTATATTCTGTGGGCCAGTATTTGTCCCCTTACAGAGCTTATTCCACTGATGATCAAACGTCCTACCAACCCCTGCATGTCAGTGAGCGAGCCTCTGTCCATTCTTGCACAAAAAGATTCCAATTGCAAATTTGTCAGAAAAATGCACTTGAAAACTTGAATCTTTTTGTTTCCTCCTTCCTCCTTTCTGCTCAGGAGGCAGAGTCTGAAAAGGTGGGCAATCACCCTCCTAAAAGGTTGGTTCAGGAATTTGTAATCCATTACTAGATTTTAGTAAACATCACATTTGGTGGCCAAAAAATAGCACACTGCATGATTTTTTATGTTAGTGGGATTTGCTGAGCATCATTGATGTCTGTTGTGTAGTGGATCACAAAATTGTGCTAAGGTTTCCATTCTAAACAAAACAACCAATGCAACAAAACCTAAGATTTATTTCTGGTTACTCTCATTCACATACTATTCTTAGACTTGTATGATGCATATCAATTATTCCTATGCCTTTTTTTTGGATGACTAATAGGCTTTTAATGTTACAAAAAAAAGTTTCCCAAGGGGGGGGGGGGGGGTGGAGTTTTTAGCAATCTATATTTATGCATATTTGAATGTAAAAACTTTGGGATATTATAACATACCCGTATGGAACATTGTAGAGTGACCGTTGTTTGAAACTGGTCTCACAATTGGTTAAGTTCTCAGAAGGCAATTTAAGCATGCATGACCCATTAAACCTATATGATCTGATCACATCATTTTATATAATATTTGTTGAGCTTAACTGGGAAATGTTGTCCGTGCCTTTTTCTATGAACTGTATTATCACAAAGTATGATGTCCATAGGATTAAGCAGTAACTTGCGGGCCCCCTGCTCTGCACAGCTTTCAATTGTAAGGCATCCGGTGCATAGCATGGCCTTGTTACCCACAGAGATGGCTGAGTGACCTCTGGTAGGGCGAGCCATAGGGTTGCCACCATGTTTCTTTTTTATTATGGTAAACATAATTTTGATTTTATTGAATTATTATTTTTTTTTTTTTTTTTTTGTCAGTCGAAGGAGGAGAAAGTCCATCCCCACCTCCACCCAGAGGCGACGGAGTCCTTCCCCTGCCCCTCCCCCAAGGAGGCGACGTTCTCCTTCTCCTCAGAGGCGCAGGTATTTCATTAATATACCAATTAAGCTGCTGAAACAATTTGTTTAATTTAAAATTTCCTCAAAAGAGTGGATATTTTACATTTAAAGCCTGTGACTGGTTTCCTTTAAAGGAAAAACATATATGATTCCAGTATGAGCCTGACCCAAGTAAGCCGAGGCCAGTCCTACTTTATCACAACTGGAAACTATTTACTTGAGTATAATCTAGGGTGGGAAATGCATTGGTCACACCCTCCACTAGTATATAGCTATTCAGCCCCCAGGATATAGCCAGCCCGTCTGCATCCAAAAAGTAAACTCCATACTTGCCTTTCTGATGCCCTATGCAGGTCCTCTTCTTTCTTCATGTGCTTTGGCAGGGCTTTTTTGGGATTAAGCCAAGTTTTGGGTTTTAAGCACATTTTGTCCTGAAAAACTTGCTTATATGCATATATATGGTAACTGTTTTAATGCAACAATTGTAAGTTGCATGCCTTCTGAGGACAAGTTACTGCTTGATAATCTATGACTTCGGATATGATCACCACACAAAAACCCGCATAACTGAATGACGTCCACAAGTTTCCTCCAATCTCACCACTGCATATTACTACAGGTGGTCCCCGACACTTAAGAACACCCCGACTTGCATACAACCCCTAGTTACAAACAGTACTGCATGTTTTTCCTGCTAGGGGTGGCAGGCTGTTGCTACAGGGCGGGCAGGCGTTAGCACAGGGGCTGGGCAGGGTGTATGCTAGGGGCTGGGCAGGCTGTTGCTACGGGCTGGCAGGTGTATGCTACAGGGGCGGGCAGGCTGTATGCTACAGGGCTGGGCAGGCTGTATGCTACAGGGCTGGGCAGGCTGTATGCTACAGGGGCTGGGCAGGCTGTATGCTACAGGGGCTGGGCAGAGGCTGTATGCTACAGGGGCTGGGCAGGCTGTGTGGGCTGCAAGCTGTATGCTACAGGGGCTGGGCAGGCTGTATGCTAAAGCGGGCTGGGCAGGCTGTATGCTACAGGGGCTGGGCAGGCTGTATGCTACAGGGGCTGGGCAGGCGTAGTGCTACAGGGGCTGGGCAGGCTGTATGGCTACAGGGGCTGGGCGGCTGTATGCTACAGGGCTGGGCAGGCTGTATGTACTAGCAGGGGCTGGGCAGGCTGTATGCGACAGGGGCTGGGCAGGCTGTATGCGACAGGGGCTGGGCAGGCTGTATGCGACAGGGGCTGGGCAGGCTGTATGCGACAGGGGCTGGGCAGGGCTGTAGCTACAGGGGCTGGGCAGCTGTATCTACAGGGGCTGGGCAGGCTGTATGCTACAGGGGCGGGCAGGCGTATGCTACAGGCGGCGGCTGTAGCTACAGGGGCTGGCAGGCTGTATATGCACAGGGGTGGCAGGCTGTATGCTACAGGCTGGCAGTGTATGCTACAGGGGCTGGCAGGCTGTAATCTAAGGGGCTGGCGCTGTATGCTCAGGGCTGGGCAGGCTGTATGCTACAGGGGCTGGGCAGGCTGTTGCTACAGGGGCTGGGCAGGCTGTTAAACTGGGAGGCTGTAAAACAATGCATTTCCCACCTCGGCTTATACTCGAGTCAATAGGTTTTCCCAGTTTTTTGTGTTGAAATTAGGGGTTTCGCTTATACTCGAGTATATACGTATCATAGGTGTCTGCAATTACGCTTTATGTAATCCTGGTTCTTATGACAACCCAAAAGTTTTAAAATCCAATTGTCACAGAGATCAAAAAATTTTGACTGGAGTTACAATATAAAATATACAGTGCAACTTACATACAAATTCAACTGAAGAACAAACCTAAAGAACCTATCGTATATACTTGTGTATAAGTCGAGTTTTCAGCACAAAAAATGTGCTGAAAAACCTCCCCTCGGCTTATACCCGAGTCAATATACTTAAACTAACTTAAAATATTTAAAAAAATATAAACTTGCCCTCCGGTGGCCCGACGTGCAGCGGCTGCTCCCCGATGTCCGCACGGTCCTCTTCTGGCTTCCGCACCCGTCTTCTGTCTTCTCTAACTTCGTGTGGGCGCCGACATGTTTTCTCCACGGCGCGCCTAGTATGACGTCAGCAGCGCGCGTCATACTAGGCGCCATCCGGGGGAGAACAATGGCGCCCAGCACGAAGTTAGAAAGACAGAAGACGGGCGCGGAAGCCAGAAGAGGACCCGCGCGGACTTCGGGAGAACAGCGCTGCAAGTCGGGGCCATAAGAGTATATAAGTTTATTATTTCTTTTAAAGGGACCTACCACCACGAATCTACTATAAAGGTAGATCGGGTGGTAGGTGGTGTATGGGACGTGAGGATAGCTCTTTTTTAGAGCAATCCTCACGTCCCGCTAGCGTAGTATAAAACTTTTTGCCCTAATATGTTAATTTAATTAGCGGCTACTGGGGCGTGGAGTAGCCGGACACGAGGCTACACGGCGCGGCTACTCCCCAGTAGCTGCTTTCCCCGCCTACCCTGTGATCTTCGGCGCGCAGCTCTGGCAGCTGCGCGCCCTCGTCGAGAAGCCGGAGTTCTGCGCATGCCGCAGTAACTCCGACCTCGTTCCCGAGATCGCGTATCTGACTGACCGGAGTACTGCGCATGCGCAGAACTCCGGCTTCTCGGACGAGGGCGCGCAGCTGCCAGGAGCTGCGCGCCGAAGATCATAGGGTAGGCGGGGGAAAGCAGCTACTGGGCGTGGAGTAGCCGCGCCGTGTAGCCTCGTGTCCAGCTACTCCACGCCCCGGTAGCCGCTTAATTAAATTAACATATTAGGGCAAAAAGTTTATACTACGCTAGCGGGGACGTGAGGATTAGCTCAAAAAGACTATCCTCCGTCCCATACATCCACCTACCACCCATCTACCTACCTTTATAGGTAGATTCGTGGTGGAGGTTCCCTTTAATGCTTGGCTGGCTGTAACTACTGGGGGCAGTGCTGTAAACCAGTGTTTTTCACAACTTTTTGAGCCGCGGCAGACTTTTTATACTTAAAAAATCCTGGGGCACACCACCAACCAAATAGCACAAAATAACACACAGTCATATTATACATATAGTTAATAATATAGATTTTACATTTATTTTACTCACTCAGTGTGAAACCTGGGCCTGTTTCGATAAACACAAAAGGGATATCCTGGCAGGAATGGTGGAAAGACACACACGAAGATCTTCCTCAACAGTTCTCAGTTTCTCCCTGTTTTTAGTATATGGTGCTGATTATTATGTGTCTCATGTACTCTCATTGTACCCCTTTATTTTGCAGTATAAGTGCCAGCTCATATACTCAGCATATGAGCTGGTACTTGTAGTACTCCAGCCTCATGACTATAGTATTTCTCATTTTACATTTCTCATTGTTATATGCAGTATACTGCTGGAGTACTAAAAGTACCAGCTCATATGCTGAGTATTCTGCCAACAGTTCATGTACTCAGGCAAAAGCTCATATAGTCAGCATTATTGGTGGGCATTACCTTGGCGGTGGGCAAATGCGAGAGTCTCTCCGCTCTCAGGATGATGCGCCGGCCTCGGTGACATCATTTTGTCGTGGGAGGTTCAAAGCTTGTGCATGTGTTATTGTACACGTATCCTACATTGTAAGAAGCAGAGACTGCGCATTGTCGGGAAACAAAACACAGGGGGCACCATAGTTTGGGGAACTTTCCCCGCGGCACACCCGAACATGTGTCGCGGCACACTAGTTGAAAATCACTGCTGTAAACTACTGGGTTCAGGCTGGCTACATACTGGGGGTCTGTGACCAATGCATTTCCCACCCTCGGCTTATACTCGAGTAAATAGGTTTTCCCAGTTTTTGATGGTAAAATTAGGGGTCTCGGCTTATACTCGGTATATACGGAATCTTGTACGTAACTCGGGGATCGTCTGTATAGCCTTTTCTTGAAAGCATGTTATAATGGTATGTTTTGGTTACTTAAAATTATTTTATTGCAAAATTCAAGTAACACTTCTTGTAATTTACTTAGGTCTCCTTCTCCTCGCAGGCAGTCTCCCCCTCAAAGGCGCTACTCGCCCCCAATTCAAAGACGATATTCTCCTTCTCCACCTCCAAAGAGGAGAACATCTTCACCACTTGTTCAGCAGTCTTCAAAACGCAGAGTTTCACAGTCTCCTCCTGCATCAAAACACAGAGTATCACATTCGCCTCCACCAAAGCATAAGGGATCTCCTAGCAGAAAAAGACGGTCTCCATCTTTACCATCCAAGCACAGAAAAGTATCACCCCCAAGCAGGCCTGGAAAGGAGGTTCGTTCTCCTCTGCAACCTAAACGTTTATCACCTTCTCCACGTCCAAGACCTACACGCAGTTCTGAGAGTCCACCAGCACATAGAAGGGGACCATCAACTTCTCCTCCACCTAGGAGGCAACAGTCTCCTTCCCCAAATACTCGACCTATTCGGCGAGTATCCAGAACACCTGAACCGAAGAAGCTAAAAAAGTAATCTTCTTAATTTATCTTTATGCATATTTCTTTATTTGGTTAATTGTGTATTAATATAAATGTCACCCCTTTTTCAGAGAGTCCCCTAGTCCACGTCCTAGAAGAGGCTCATCATCCAGATCAGTTACCAGATCACCTGAACCAGCTCCTAAAAAGCAAGCAGTTTCACCATCTAGGTCTCGATCCCGGTCTGCCAACTGGTCTCCAGCTCCAGCCCCAGTTAAAGCGAAGAGCACCACTCCAAGTCCATCTCCTGCTCAGGTACTCGGATTATTTCTTTTCCCTACTTCTGTTGGTGTTCAGTGTATGTTTTATTTTGTTATGGATGTTCCAGCAAAATGAAACTGCTACATCCTAGTAATTTTATGTCCATGTGCTGAAATCTTAATTTTATTACGTTCTTGCAAATAGCGAAATGTTTTGGGGTTTTTTTTTTGTACTTGTAGACTTCAGATCAAGAAGGTGGCGGAGGAAAAAAGAAAAAGAAGAAAAAGGACAAGAAGCATAAAAAAGAAAAGAAGCACAAGAAACACAAAAAACATAAGAAAGAGAAGGCCACAGTAGCTGCTTCTCCAGAAGTCACTGAGGCAGATGTAGATACGGAGACCAAGAAGGTGTGTAAGATCCCTGTTTAACCCTGCCCTGGCAGTGTAGTGCCACCCCCCCAGTTAGTAACCAGTTATTATATGTTAACATAATTCAGAGGTTTTTTTTTTGTCTATAAAGAAGCATTTTTTTTTTTTACTCCAGCACACAAACTTTGGAGGGTGGGGGGCGTGTAGTGGGCCCCATTAACTAGTTTTGGTCACCAATCACTGTTCTGCCTCCTTTTCTGTCTTCTGCTGCAGCGTAATAAAAATTCTACTGATGCCGGTCGTGTGTCTCCCTAAACAAAAATCCTATACATTTCCCCCCCACCAGGAGACTGAAAGTGACGGAGAAGGAAATCTAGACGACTTGGAGAAGCATTTACGAGAGAAGGCTCTGCGTTCCATGAGAAAAGCGCAGGTTTCCCCTCAATCCTAGTTCTGTTCACGTCTCCTTTGCAAAGTGTAAATTGTATTTTGTTTTTGTATTTTTCCCTCTTTTTTTTCAGATGGCTTAATGCATTTGGAAAGTTAGACTTTTCCAATTTTTAGGTTGGGGTTTCCTATGTACGCCCGATCATCTTGTACAGTGATGGGAGAGGCATACCACTGCTATAATGGGAATGGAAGTCAACTGTTTGTGCAGTCTTGAACATTTGTTGTACTTTCCCAATCTTGTTTTGTCATGGTAGACATTTGGATTGGTTAAAATGTTTTTTTCTTTCTGCTTTTAATATTTCCATTGTCATACCATGAGTTTCCAGATTTAATAAATTGTACAGACTGTTGTTTATTGTCGATACATGAACAGCATATGAAGTGTTAGAAGACAACTCCTGTGTTTGAAATGTAAGGGCAGTTCTGTTGAAACATTGAAGGGGTTTTCCAAGAAAAAAAATTGTTGCCCAAGAAACCCTACTTGTCTGAAGAGTAAGAGGGTCTCTGTTTCCCACATTTGATTGTGCTTCTACACATACTTCCCCCTCCACAGAAATGAACAGTGGTTCCAGAAATCTGAGTGTTTACATTCATTGATTCAGCTCCGACAATGATCTCTCAAAACATTCAATTGGCCATTGCCCTGGGAAACCTCTTTAATGATTATATTGTAACATGGCCATAATTTTCAATTCTGTATGTGAGGCTGTTGAAACCAGTTTACCTCAATCTGCTATATTCAACACATGTTCTGTTCACTATGTTGTGGACGCGTTTTGTTAATTAGATGCTAACGTGGAACACTGGAATTTCACTTTTATTTTATTAAAGGTTTTTTTAAGGGGTGGGTTGTTGCCTAGTTCCTGACATTACAAAATGTCTTCATAAATGGCATAGATTACGTCCACTCACCACATGTAAAATACCATACAATAATTTATCTTTCTATAGTGCCATCAAATTCTGTAGCACTTCACAAGCTCTGTAGCTTGCAAGAAAAGCAAAGCTACGTATCCCACTAAATCCACTGTTTTCTAATTTACCGTGGCTTTCTGTTGCAGAATCTAGGGAAGGCCATTTGAGGGAAAAATATAATTCTGGATATATATTGGATGTTGGAAGATCTTTACCTGCTCTACTGCCTCTTAGTGCCCAGAAAGCTGTTTTCTGGGCACTAACCCCTTACCTACAATCTATACATAGTGTTTTTCAAACATATTCATACCCCCCACCCCGGTTTTTTCTCTTTAATATATAAATGCAAGTATTTTATTGATGATTTGTGTTGCTCTGTGACATATTATCAATATCATACTTTCTGGTTGCTAAACTGAACAGTGTTCTCTGCATATGTGTGCACAGACCCAAGTCAATATTTTATAGGACCAGCGTTGGTTGCAATGACTGCTGCACATCTCCAATACGACATAAGAAAAAAAGGAGCCACTCAGTTCTCAAATATAAAATTACGCAGAAATTTTATTCAATTATCATATTAAAACAAAATTGATTACAATGGATGTTAATGGAAGAAATCCAATATTATTGGTCCGAGTTGGCTGCCCACCTCACTAACACAAAAGGGTATATCCACCAAAAAAGTAACACCTAGCACAATTGATGTCTTTAAGTAATCTCCAAAGTGCATATATCCCAATTGGAATGCACCTAATGACTAAAGTAAATGCAAATGGTGGAAATGAAAATAGAAGACCAGTGTCTTACCCATAATGTGGTGTGGCAGGAGAAGCTCTCGGACACCCCAAAGCGTGTTTCACCCACGCTTCCTCAAGGGGTGCAAAACACACGCCGGGGAGCTGGGATTTATATATTTACCTGACTGGATGAACGTTACTGGTGCATGCGCCTCGAACCGTTCTCCGACATGCCCCACTTCTGGCGCCCGGGACGTCGTAAGGGGATGTCAACCGGCCGGAGACATCTACTGCGCATGCGTCAATTCATCCAGGAGGCTGCCGATAAAGAGAAGAAGGAAAAGAGGGCCGCGGAAAAAATATATTAAAGAACAGGTAACATCTTACATACATGTGTCAAGGTAAAACATGTTACAAGGTATGAATAACCCAAGGTGAAATCACAAATGTTGCGTTTTTTTATATGAATAAATTTTTCCTGTGCATATATATATCTAGTATAAAGTGCAAAGAGCCAATGATTACTATAAAAATATAATCGGTATCCAATTTATATACATAAAGTGCAAAGATTTTATATAAAGTGCTAATAAGAAGGTGCAAACTAAAGTGCAAAGGATGTGCAATATTACCATCACACAAACAAGTGCATATACATATATTTCAATTGTATATTTTACATGGAGAAGGGGTAATCACCCCCCTGTCTCCTCCGAAAAAAGTGCTGATAATAGTGCAAACATAAACTTGTTACCTTCCATCTCATGACACTGTATAGTTCCATATTTCCTGTCTATATTAGGAGTATATTCTATTCACAATAAAGTGCTATATCTTACAAATATGCGGATACAGTATAATCTCTGACAGTCAATTATATACTAAGCATAATAGGACTTTTTTCTAGCAGCTTCTTATGCTTTATTCCACTATATGTCAGTATCTTCTGTTTCATATTTCATTATTCCTTCTTTTTTCCATCGCAAAATCCGGCTCCTCCCAGCATGTAATCTTACTACTCAACAAAAGAAAGAATTAATAAATTAAAAACCCATGAACGGATACAGACAATGCTTAATCTTATTTGACCATAAATTCAACTCTTATAAATGGGGCAAAGCTAAGGGCTTCATTGAGGCATGCTGGGGACATAGTGCCAAGTTGCACAATCCACCTACATTCTTTTTGAGCTAAAATGCTTTTCAGGTTACCCCCTCTGACTCCACAATGCACCACTTCTATACAGGTGGTCCCCTACTTAAGAAACACCTGACTTACATACGACCCCTAGTTACAGACGGACCTCTGGATTTTGGTAATTTGCTGTACTTTAGCCCTACGCTACAATAAACAGCTATAATAATTATCACAGGTGTCTGAAATGAATATTTATTATTAATCCTGGTTCTTATGACAACCCAACATTTTTAAAAAACAATTGTCACATAGACCAAAAAAATTTTTGACTGGGGTTACAATAATAAAGTATACGGTTCCAACTTGCATACAAATTCAACTTAAGAACAAACCTGCAGAACCTATCTTGTACGTAATCCGGGGACTGCCTCTACCTCTTACAAGAAATCCCTTCGGGTCACATCCATGGTGGTGGTAGAAATGGTGCGGGACTGGTTTTAGTTCTCTTATGTTGGTTGCATTTTTAGCCTTCATAATGTCCCTTACGTGTTCCCTCACTCTTGTACCTAGGTCTCTCGAGGTAAGTCCCACATATATATTTGGGCACTCACATGTCGTATAGTATACAACCCCAGTGGTATTGCATGAATTATAATCCCTGATCTTATATGTCCGGCTTCCGTCTGCCGCATCAAAAGAGTGGGCGCGTTGTATATTTTGACATGATATGCATTTACCACATGGGAAGCTGCCTACCTTTTTTGTCCTCTGTCCAAAGGGATATTCCATCTTAGGGACATAATGGCTTTGTACCAATAAATCTTTCAAATTTGTGCTTCTCCTTGCCGTTAGCAGCGGTCTCTCTGTCAGCAGTGTTTTCAATGTTGCATCTGTTTTTAAAATAGACCAATGTTTACTGAGGATACCTCTCAAATCATCCCATTGCTTATAAAAAGTTGATATGAATCTGATATTGAGATCACTTTTTATTTCCTTTTTTGGCTGCAGTAGTTCCATTCGTCTTTTCTTTTTTGCATTACGATAACCAGTTTTAATACAGCGTTTGCTGTATCCCCTATTTTTGAATCTCTCTTCAAGATCCTTGGCCTGATGGGGATGAGTTGAGGAGGCATGCAGGAGGGCATTTACAGAGTTGGGGTTTCTGTACATATCAGACTGTAAGTATCCCTCTTCGTCAATCTCAATCGTGATGTCCAGAAAGTCCGCCCTGGTCCTACTATATGAGTAGGTTAAATGAATATTAAATCTGTTGTCATTTAACTCCCGCATGAACTCAATCAACACGACCAACACGTCGTCCATGTATCTGAGTAAATAGAATGTCGGGACTTTAGGCTCCTTCACCACCAGTCCATCAAATACCTTTTTTGGAATTGTTCCTGATTCCACTGCTGAATCTAAAATGGAGATGATCCGTATGGGATTAAAGGACAGCTTTTTGTAAGTATCTTTTTTGCGTAATTGTCGCAAGGGCCTCCTTCTCATATTTATCTTTTGGCCACGACATTTCCCCCTTTATCCGCCGCCTTAAAGACAACGTCATCAAAGGACTGTAATTCCTTAAAAGCTGTCCGCTCCAATGCTGTTAAATTGTCATTCATTTTACGTCACGAGCCTGATAAGGATTTCAAGTCTTCAGCCACAAGTCTGGTAAAAATTTCAATTTGGGGGCATAACGACAAAGAGGGGAACGTCCTGGATCTAGGCATAATAGCGTGAGGAAACCTACCTTGTACTTCAATAGATTGTTCTTGTTGAAGTTCCTCCAATGCTTGGAGTGCCTCCCTTTCCCTTTCATTATCAATTTCCATTCTTGCTTCACCACCACCACGGAGTTTTCCCAAAAGTAACTTTCTTGAAAATAAATGTAGGTCCTTTAGTGCTGTAAAATAATAAAGATTATTACTTGGGGAGAAATTCAAACCCCTACTTAGTAGACTGCACTGTGCGTCAGAGAGGGACCTGGAGGATAGATTAATCACCTCAAGTTGATTTTTTGATCTTTGGTTTCTGATGTTCCCCACTAGAACCCTGTGATGAGACCGATAGGGATCGGGATGTATATCTGGTGCGCCCTCTCCCATGCGTCCACCTATAGACTCGCCCTAATTGGTAATCTGCCATATCTCTTTGAATTTTTTCCAACTTTTTTCGATCAACAGTTCAATATACCCATATGAACATTTTGAGGATAAATCCTCCCATTTATTTCTCATGGTTTCATCCTCCACCTCAAATGAGGGAAACACCTGTATTCTAAGTCCCCTGGGTATAAGTTTTTTCTTTAGGTATATTTCTAAGAATGCCCTATTCCACCATATTCTAGTTCTTTTTTCTAGGAGTCCCTTTAGTTTTACTACAGAATCTTTCATGTCTCTACCGTTCACATTAAAATCAGTATTGGAGTCTTCTTTAAACATTACATCCAATTGTTCCAACCAGGATTGGTCACGGACCCTAAAATCCGTGTTTAGCGCAAATCTGTGATGCTGCACATCTGTCAGCTGGAAAATAAGCTTCTTTGCAAAATAAGAACCTAAATTAGAAATTAAAAATGAAATGCAAAACTTACCACTTAAATTTTGCAACTAACATGAAGTACAGTCTCAAAATCACATGGATATGTCAAAGCTTTCCGAAGTTGTAACCAATTATCTGACACGTCAGATTCAAAAAATAGTCTGTTCATTAAGCTGAAAATAAGTGCTGGTGATAAAGGGTTAAACACCATTCAAAAAAAAATGGAGCAACATTAGTTAAGTGTTTTCATCTTGGCACAGTCCTAAAACTGTACAACTTATTATACAAATTTGTTTTTTCCAGAATTCTACTGACTTGGGGAATTTTTTTTTCTTTCTAGAAAATAGTGAAACTGTCAAGACCTCAAAATTGCATTTTTTTCCCATTTTAAGGGTTAGTGAAAGTTCATCTTTAAGTAAAATTCTATGTACCTCCAAAACAATGCCATAATTTTTTTTAAAGGAAATCTACCACCAATATCAAGCATACTGTGCCTTTTAATCTTCTATTTGTTGTCCATGGCCTCCTTCCTTCTGAAAAAGATTACCACTGCCATGGTGCCTGGCTCTATGAGTAATTGTCCCTGGTTTCTCCGTGCTGGATTTTGCTGGTAGATTTCCTTTAACTCAACCCCAAAAAAGAAGCTCTTGTACGGCTGATTGGTTGCTATGGGAAGCTATCAATTTAAAGGTGTATTTAATTTAACCCCTTATTGATGTGACATATTAGTACATCACATGTCAGCTACAGTTGTAAAGATAGGACTCATGGGCTCTCAAATCACCCCCTTTCCCTGGAACGGATATAAACAGTCAAAATTATAAATGTGTTCGGTATCGCGGTGTCCCCAAAATATCCAATCTATCAAAATCTATTAAAATTTTTGGCCATTTTGCAACATATAAAAGTCCTCAAAATAAAAGCATTGAAAATGTCCTCTCATATTGCAAAAAATTGACAGCAGGCACAGCTGGTATATGAAAAAGTTATTTGGACCAGAAGATGGCAAAATTAAGAATTTTTTTTGTGCAGGTTTTAGTTTTTGTAAATGTATGAAAACATTATAAAACCTATATAAATTTACTATACCAGTGATCATATTAACCCAAAGAATATAGGAGACATCTAATTTGGGATGCACATTGAAAGCTGTAAAAAGCAAGCCCAAAATAAAATGGTGCAGATGCGTTTTTCACTGCCCTTAGAATTTTTTTTCCCGCTTCCCAGTACAGGGCATGGGACGTTATATACCATCACTATGAAGTGCGATTTCTTACATAGAAAACAAGCCCCCACACCACTCTCTACATGGAAAAATAAAAAGGTTATAGATTTTTTGAAGGTGGGGAGTGTAAAAGGGAAATAAAAAAACAAGCAATTGCTTCCAGCTGTAGAGAACATTCTGGTAAAAAGCCACAAGGTATGGAGTTGGTATGTGGAAGGACCTTAGGCCAATACCGCTCCTATTCCAAACTCCTAGGATCTACATCAAAGAGAAACAGTTTCTATGGGTCAAAACTGGAGCCAGGATCAAACCATGAGAGCCAGTTAGGCGTGGATTGAAACCTGACAACCAATAGTCTTGCTAACACTGAGAAGTTTCATCTGCCAAAACCCAAGGTAAGCGTTGCCAAGCCCATAATGGCATTATCTTTGATTCCGGTTGAGACCTGATGTAACTAGGAGATCTTGGTAAAAAAAATAAATGACAGCAAATTGATACATTTTCTGTCTCAGATCATCATTCCACAAGGGCAGATGCCCTTCCCCAGAAACACATGTACATGTTTTTTCCGCAAGCCACTGATTTGGACACTTCTAAATTGGGTGCTCCACTAAAAGGCATGAAACTGATGAAATGTTTTTTTGTTGGTTTTTTTTGGGGCGAACCTTGTGAGGAGAAGCTGGAGACAGAAGGCCTGATATGTACATTCTCGTGACTATCTTGGATATAATCTCTCAGGGATTGGCACTCTGGCCCAGATAGATTGATAATTTTACTTTTGGGGTATTTAGACCTAGAAAGAAACTCAATAGCCTCTTCTAATACAGCAGAAATAAACATAATGTTAGGAAAAACACTCCTTTTCCTAAGGTGTTGATCAAGTCTAGCTGTCTAGAGTCAGAAGAATGGTAACGCTAGAATGCCCACAATTCTACAATAACCACGACTGAAACTTTTTAAGGCTAGGGGATTTCACCCCAAAGCCATACATCACTTCTAAATTTCTGATCAGTAATCCTATACTGATCAGTAACCCTGCTAGAGTCATTGCTAGGGCTGCCTTAGTGGTTTAGTCACATCATAACCAAGAGTGGAAAAATCTACTATCTACTCAAGGTGTCAGGGTCGTAATCGACAATTAACCGGTCCAGTCAGTCACCTCAAATTAGAGCAAGTGTGCACATTTTCAAGATAAAATCTGAGATAAGATTATTCAGTTTTAATCTCAAACAAGCTCTGCACTCCAGCTTTCATGACAGCAAGATAAGACTTTATTTCCGTGTTCCCAAATTTATACAAAAGAGAGAAAGGTGTGGTTATGTGTCATACAGCATCATAATGGGCAAGGGTTAAGCAAATTTGTCTAGCATCCGATGTGCCCTGGTTGGTCAGTTCCAGTATCTGGACAGATAATGTCCTGGGCGTTGAGTTTCGATATGAGGGATGAAGCCTTCTTGGAATCAGGAATGTTGTTCTTTTCCTGGATATAGGGCGTTGGCTGTGTGGATGCCGGCGCCATCTTAAGTAATATATCTGAGCATATTGCTGAGGAGGAAAAACTTTAGTATTTGCCAGCTATATAAAAGTATAAAATATATAAAACTATAAAGCTCTTGTACAGATATTCCCCTTCACAATCCCCCCCTAAATACTAAATTTTTCCTCTAATGTACCTTCGAGGTTGTCCATGAGTGGGGATAGGTCGGGGTGGGGCTGCTTCACAAACTTCGGGCAAGGCCTGCCCTTTCAGCAAGACCTCACCTCCCGCTTGCACTATGCTAACTTACACTCATGGAGTCCTCCCATCTTTCCCTAAATTAGCTCCATGGATGGGGGATTGGGCGATCGTGGTTTATCTTGGGGCATATTAACCCATAATGTGGTTAATCCTGAACCAATGTGGCACGAGCTAAAGAACATCATGTATACAGAAAGGATATGTTTCCTCATGGTGAGGCCGGGTCTCTTCTGCAGTGGGAGGCATGCGTCCAGGTGGTTTTCCCTTCAAGTTTAACTGCAGTGGGGGTGACAAGAACCACAGTGTATGGACCGTCAAAACTTGGGTCCAGGCAGATCTTGCGGATGTACTTCTGAGACCATGTTTGGCTTGAGGGGTGTGTCTGACATGGTACAGGGCAATGGGCAAAAGTTCTGGCTATTCCTTAGGGTTTTCATGTGTCATCTTGAGCAGTTTGTTCTTCAAAGTCCCATTCATCCTTTCAACTTTCCCGGAGCTTTGAGGATGATATGGCATGTGGAGTCCTATGTTGGCTCCTAGCATCTGCCATAGTTCAGTGTAGATTTGTCTGGTGAAGGCTGGTCCTTGGTCACTTTCTATTACCTGAGGTACTCCAAATCTACAGGCAATTTCAGTAATCAGTTTCTTGGCTGTGAGCTTGGCAGTCATGTTGACAACTGGGTAGGCTTCTGGCTATCCTGAGAACATGTCCACAGCTACTAAGGCATATTCATATCTTCCTGACTTGGGAAGCTGAATGTGGTCAACTTGGATCCTTTGGAAAGGGTAGTCTGACTTGGCCAGGTGCTGGTAGGGCACTTTGGCCGTGGGAGCTGGGTTGCAGGTAGCACAAATGGAACAGGCCTTGATGTAGGCATTCACAGCTGTAGATAATCCTGGAGCAAAATACATCTTCTTGGCATAGCCTAGTGCTTGGTTCTTTCCTCTGTGCGTTACCCCATGAGCCCAGGCAGCAATGGCGTGGTACAACTTTCTAGGGAGACAGACAAGTCCTTGCATTGTCCAGAGTCCATTCTTATAAGCAGCACCCCATGCTTTCCATGCTTTATGCTCTTCTTCTGGGGCCATCTTTTGTTCCTCTTGTAACTGAGTAAGGGTAGGAGAAATAATCTTCTCTTCTTCTTCTTTCTTCTTCTGGGCTCTAGTGGCCACCATACAGGGGTAGGTCATGTCTTGTTTTTCCTTCCTTTCCAGCCACTCGGATGACACATTCCCCATGACAGCTTCTTTGGCCGCACAATCAGCTAGATAGTTTCCTCTAGCTGCTTTGGAGCTCACTTTTCCGTGAGCTTTTACCTTGATCACTGCCACCTTGGTAGGCAGTTGTAGAGCTTCCATCAGGCTCTTTATGAGGTCTGCATGCTTCAGTGGGGTACCTGCAGCTGTGATGAAGCCTCTGTTCTTCCAGATTATTCCAAAATCATGGGCAATGCCATGGGCATACCTTGAGTCAGTCCTGATGTTCACAGTCTTCCCTTTGGCCAAAGTACAGGCTTCCTTGAGGGCTATCAGTTCAGCTTCTTGAGCTGACATGGAGGCTGGTATGGCTTCCGCTTTCACCACCTGTGTTTCAGTGGTCACCGCATAACCTGTATGGTACCTTCCAGACTGGTGTTCAAACCTGGAGCCATGGGGTAATTCCTGGGTAGTTACCCCTGGAAGCGTTGAGGTGTCATCAAGAAGAACTTGTAAGCAGTCATGAGGATCTTCAACTTCTGGAGCAACTTCTGAGTCACCTTCTTCCCCCCTGGAATGTGGAAGGAGAGTGACTGGATTGATGACTGAACAACGTTTGAAGGTGATATGGGAAGGCAGAAGTAAAGAACACTGAAGTCTGAGGTGTCTCTGGTGGGCCAGATGTCTGGGTTGGGGCTGAGAAAGGACTGGCGCCAGATCATGTGAGGCTTGAATGATGAGGTCATGTCCCAGGACAATGTCAGCAATCTTGTCTAGAAGTGCATGGGCGGCATGAACTGGCCACAGGGTCCAGACGGCAAGAGTAGTATCCAATAGGACGTTGTCTCCCAGCATGCTGTTGCGCCAGGACACCATTTGCATGTCCTTCACTTTCAGAAACAAACAGGTTGAAAGGCTGGGTATAGTCTGGAGGTCCCAGAGCAGGCGCTCTGGAAATGGCCATCTTCAGTTGGTGGTGACAGTCTTGTAGATGTGGGAGGACCAGAGGTGAAGCACCTTGTGGTCCTCCTGACTTTAAACAGTCATACAAGGGTTGCATAAGCCTGGATGCATCCGGAATCCATTGTCTGCAGTAGGTGATGAGTCCCAAGAAAGACTGGAGTTGGTTAATGGTGGAAGGAAATGGTAACTTGGCAATGGCCGATTTCCTGTCTTCTGTGAGGTGTCTGGCCCCTTGAGAAACACAATGTCCAAGGAAAATGACCTTTGCGTGACACCATTGAACTTTATCCTTAGAAACTTTGCAGTTGGCTGTAGAGGTACAGTAGGAGAGACAATGACTCTTGCTCCAGCAGTTGTTTGGAGTCAGCACAGAGGAGAAGATCATCCACATACTGTAGGAGAGTAACTTGAGAATGCTCAGCAATCCAGGGAGACAAGACAGTCTTCATAGCCTGAGTAAATTGGTTAGGGCTGTTCTGGGAACCCTGTGGGCACCTTGTCCAAGTGAGTTGGCTTCCACAGGAGGTAAAGGCAAACAGATAACGGCACTTCGGGTGTAAGGGTACACTGAAGAAGGCTTAGCAAGATCGATGACCGTGAAAACCTTCGCAGAGGGTGGAATGCTGGCCAGCAAAGTGTTGGGGTTGGGTACCACCGGATTTTCCAATACAGTAGCTGCATTGATTGCTCTGAGGCCCTGGACTAACCTGTACTTGGGTGGTGACCCCTTGGGGGTCTTCTTCTGGACAGGAAATAATGGGGTGTTGCAGGAAGAGGTACAGTAGATCAAAACACCTTGCTTGACAAGGGCCTGAATTTGGGTGAAGAGGCCTTGTTCTTGAGCCATCTTCAGAGGATACTGAGGTATCCTCGGGGGCTAAGCCCCCTCTTTTAGATATACCATCACTAGAGGGGATCAGGTTGATTAATTTGCTGAAGCATCACAGGGAGAGCTTTAAGTACACAACTGTACATAGTTCCCTCTTCTGACCTGGGGTCACGTAATTCAAGTTGAAGACCTTAGGGGGTATAACTGATAGAAGCTCTGAGACGTTGGAGAAGGTCTGCCCCTAAGAGGTTGACGGGGCAGGTATCTGACACCAGGAAGCGAGCCATGACATCAGGGAAAGGTCCAACGGGGACAGAAATAGTGAGGGGAGACTCAGCAGTGGTGCCAGTAATGCCAATACAGGACAAGAAGTCATCAGACAGTTCCACAGTACTTGGGAGGTTAGGTGAGGAGATAACCGAGGTGGCCGCCCCTGTGTCCACTAGAAATCTTGTGGGGTGTCCGTCCACTGGGAGGACAATGGATCCACAAGCTGTTTTGGGGAAAGCTTTGAAGCGTTTGTAAAGCAGGGCACAGGTTGGCCTGAACTTCATAATTGGTGGGGAGATCCTGGTACCTGGGTTCATCATGTGATCCTCTATAGTCATCAGGTCTGGGTCTATTCTGGGACCCTCGATAGTCATCAGATCTAGGTCCACTTTGGCGCGGTCTGTAGTCATCTCGGGGGCGTTGACCGGGTCTGAACCTGCAGTCTCTTCTGACATGGCCCTGTCTTCCACAATTCCAGCAGGTAGGGTGAGGTCTCTGGTTGTTGGATCCAAAAGGTCCTTGCTGTAGTTGTGTCTGCCACGGATGAGATGCATGGGGTACTGGTGGCTGAGGGTAGTAGTTGACAGGCATAGGTGGTCCTGTAGGGGCTTGTTGTACCATGATAGGGACAGGGACCGTTCTTCATCTGAGTCACTGTTCATTGAAGCGGTGGTCATCAGCATCACTTTCTTTTTCTTCTTATCTCTCTCCTTATGTTGAGCTTTCTGGAATCCTTTGATTATGGTTACAGCATCCTTGAATCCTGCGGATAGGATTTCTGGACGAGTGGCAAGAACTTTGTCTTTAAGTTCATCTTGGAGGCCCTCCACTAGGGCCTTTACAAGCATATGGGCTTGGAACCTTCAGGATTGTGAAGGGTGAATCCAAGATCCTCAAATTGTTGAGACAGTCTGGAGGAGTACCTGTCCACTGGTTCATCCTTTTCCTGCTGGACGTCCTGGATAGAACCTGCCTGGTCAGTGAGGCATTCCTGTGCCCAAGTCTTCATCTGGGAACAGAAGTCCAACCCCGACTGGTAACTGTCCTGGTCCGGCACTGCTGAGGCGTCCAGGTACTTCAGGATGACCTAGTAGGTTCACTGGTGAGGGTCTTGCTCCTCAGGGGAGCTTCTGCTGTAACAGTAGTCATGTTTAGGTCAGGGAGTGTAGGAACACTGGGTGTGACTGTGGTTTTCTTCATCTGGGACTGTTCGGTAGTTTGCTGTACATACTGTTCCTCTTTCCCCCTCTGGGGTGCCTGTGGGGTGAGCAGTGGAGACTGCGGGGGCTTGGTGTGTGATCGTCCGGTAGAGAGCCGGGCCCCGGACTTCGGAGGGTCAGTTGGGTCAGTTTCCCTCTCATCTCCGCTGTCTGCTATAGCGGCACGTCTATCTTGCAAGCGACTATAGAGTGGAGACTCTCGCAAGTTTCAGGGGTTATTTGGACTTGAGGGGCCGGCTGATCCTGGTCGCGCGTCTTGTGAGCACGGGTGTCATACTGGACTGGAAACAGGCCTAGCGCCTGTGAGGGGTGGGATGAACTTTCTTCCGAGGCACTTGGGCCTTGGTAGTATGCCCCGGAAGAAGTGAGAAGTGGATACGGTGGCTGCACCCGGGCCTCTGCAGGAGTACCAAAATGGCCACTGCCGGAAGAGGGGCATATTCTGGACTGCCAGCTTTCTTACATCTGTCAGGTATCTGCCTGTGGCTGAGAAGCAGTGGCCTAGGAAGACCACTTTCTCCTGGCAGTACTGGAGCTTGTCTTTGGAAACTTTGCAACCCTTCTGGAACAGAAAACACATAAGATCAATAAATGCATCCTGGCAAACAAAACAGTAGGTCATCCGCATACTGAAAAGGACAACATCCAGTAAGGGGCTAGTCTGCCAGTCTACGCCCTGTAGGGCCGTGGGGTATTGGCTGGGTGAGTTTTACCCCCCTTGTGGGAGTCTACATCAGGTATACTGGAATACTGAACTGGTAAAGGCAAATAGGTACTGGCAATCTTCATGTAGGGGCCCAGAGAGAACATTTGCCAAATCAATAACAATGAATAATATATCACCCTGGGGACTGCTGCCAGTTTGGGCTAGGGACCACTGGGCTTCAGTACACTCATTGGCAGCTTGGAGATCATAGACCATCCTAGCAGGGGAGCAGGGGAGAGTTTTAAAGGGAAGGGCCCAAACTGTGTGGGGGGGGGGGGCGTTCAGAAGGGGGACTGTTCTCGCTGACATCCCTGTCCGTTACCACCCCCTTGTCCCACCCTGTTGGGGCCGTCTCCGCCACTCACTATAGTAATGTCTCCTCCCCACAGTCGCAACACGCCCACTTGGGTCGGTCGGTTGAGACTTCCGGAAACGTTGTCAGTCTCGTTTCCGGAAACGTTGTCAGTCTCGTTTCCCTCTGGCTTTCATTCACAAACTTATCAGTCCCTGTATACGTAAGTATGGTAGAGATGTCTCCAGTCCGTTAACACCTTTGGTAACAACCCATTACAAAACAGATGTACACTACACTCTCAGGTCATCAAATCTTCCATTACCGTGTGCGTCTCCGCTTTATCTCATCCAGACATATAGGATTCTCTTAACTATCTATAAACTTCTGGCCAGACTCCAACATCTCAACAAAATCCAGATACACTTAAGTTGGTTTTTAATCAAAAAGGAACAAAAGTCAGTCATAGGCTCTGTAATACAGTTGGGGGGCTCGTTCTTGCTTAGTCTGTTCCCCCTTCTGTATAAAAGTATAAAAATATAAAACTATAAAGCTCTTGCACATATATTCCCCTTCACAAAGGTAGCTCAGGGGTTTCCATTAGTCCTAATCTGACAAGTTACTTCTTAGTAAAGCTATGATTCCCACAAGCTGGGCACACTACAGGTGGTGCCACAGAATGTCTATTGACAGTCTGCTAGCGGTGCTTCGGTCTTTAAGATGCAATCAGGCTTTATACCAAATAGGAAAATACTTGAAACTGATGATAAAAGAAAGTAAGCTCCTTGATACTCTTCACTCCTTACTAACACCAAAGGTGCAGCCACCTGTCACAGGCCTTAAGGCTGAAGATCTGACCACCCACTTTAAAGATAAAGTTAATTCTGACAAATAATTTCCCATTCCACTAACTGCATTAATCACCTTGCCTTTGTTACCTCACCATACTCACTCTCTTTCTATAAACCAGTCACAGAGGAAGAAGTGTCCAAGCTCCTTTCTGCTGCTTGCCCCACTACCTGTATCCGTGACTCCATCCTCTCACATCTCGTACAGTCCCCCTCTCCTGCAGTCACTTCTTACCTCACTAAAATCTTCAATTTCTCTCTTCTGGTGTTGTTTCCTCTTCTTTCAATCATGTTGTTACCTCATCACTAAAGAAACCTTCCCTGGACCATTCCAGTGCTACTAACTACCAACCAGTCTCTAATTTCTCTTTCTTCTCCAAACTCCTAAAACGCCTGGTCTATTTATGACTAACCCTCAGTTAACTCCCTTCTTGACCCCCTACAATCTGGATTCCACTAAATCAGCTTTTTGTAAAGTCTCAAATAATCTCAGAGCTCAGTTCTGGGTCCCCTTCTCTTTTTCCCTCTATACTGCATCCATTGGAAAAACCATCCGATTTGGTTTCCAGAATCATCTTTATGCTGATGACACCAAACTATATACTTCTGCACAGATAATCACCCATGCAGGAATACCAGATATTGTGTCTCTGTTGTCTCTAATATCGAGTCCTCTCTCTTCTTGAAACATAATCTTTCTAAGAATGAACTTATTGTCATTTCACCATTTACTAACCAGCCCAACTTTGACCTCCACGACTCGGTCTGTTGGATCACTATAGCACCGAGGCAGTAGGCCCACTGTCTTCGGGTTGTTCTGGACTCCGATCTCTCCCGTGCACCGCATATTTAATCTCTTGCTCAGTCTATCCACATGCATATCAGAGACTTGTGCAGAATGTGCTCTCTCTCACAATTAAAACCTCTAAAATGCTAATTGTCACACTGATTCACTCTCGACTAGACTACTGTAACTCCTTACTAATCGGTCTTCCACTCACTAAACTCTCTCCTATCCTATCTACTCTCAATGCAGCAGCTTGTCTCTCAGTCCAAAAACGACATGATTGCCTACAGTCTGTGTCAGTCATTGCACTGGTTGCCTGTCTCTTTTTAAATACAGTTTAAAATAATCATACTCATCCACAAAGCTCTGCATGGTGCGGCACCTCCTTACCTTTCCGCTCTCATCTCTGTCTATTGCCCAACCTGTGCTCTTCAATCTGCCAGTGATCTTAGATTATTCTATACCTTAATTTTAACCTCTCACGCACGTCTCCAGGACTTCTCCCGAGCTGCCCTAATTCTCTGGAATGCCCTGCCCGGACTATCAGACCAAATACCAAAGCTTCAAACGTGCTCTTAAAACCCATCTATTTTGGAAAGCCTATCACACACACTAACTGCATGATATTTCCACTCTCTCTTTATTAACCCATCCTGTGTCCAACTTCCATCTGTTTACTGCCAAACACCAGATACCAAATGCCAGGCTTCTCTGCAGTCCCATTGACCTTGGACTTTGTATATAAGATGGCAGCTGGCGCTTCATCCTCATAGACTATAAGCTCTTGCAAGTAGGACCCTCCCCTATGAGTTGCAAAGTGCTACAGAATATGATGGCGCTTTATAAATAAAGATTATTATTCTGTAGACAATTCAGATCAGGCTAGATACAAACAGGTGGCTAAGAAATCCAGTTCCAGGGAAGCATCATTGCTGACTCGAAAGAAACTAAGCAAAACATTCATGGTTTTAACTCTCTAAAGCACTTCAAACAGGAGAAATAACAATATGCTCTTCAGTTACTATGGGCTTTTTACATCTTTCGCGGTCTGGTCTGAGGTTTGTGTTTTGGGGTGCAATTACTGAACTTACTGAAGTGTGTATAATTAGGGTCTGTACATAATACATAATGGAATGAGTTATATCGAGGTCTGGATTTATTTTGAATCCTGTGCTGTCTAGGGTCTTCATTAATTTTGTGATGAAAGATGCCTTCACTACTAATGAATACATTGCAGTAGGTTTTCAGTGTTAGGTACCTGTAGTAGGGGCAGAGACCGCACTGGAACATAAGGAAGGTGAGTGTCTACCAGACAACTGCTGCTGGGCTCAGAAAGATGCCCATAACCATACAACTTATAAAGACCACAAACTAATCAAGCCAAACTACTTCAACATTTCTGAATTTATCACAGTTATGAGTCGTCTTTTAGTATTTCTTATTTCTCATTACTTGCTGACAGGTATGCCTTTAACAGTTTCCCTACCAATAAAGCCATCATAATAAATAGATTTCATGGCTTATGAGTTCACCAAAATGATTTGTCCTAGCCCTGTGCTTCATTCACCTTTCCCATTTGTCTGCCCTGCAGTTTGTCACAAAGGCAAATAATAACCCATTCCATAACACTATTAATAACAAACTTTTTGCTGTCGAAAAGTATATTGGATATACAGGCAGTTCCCAGGTTACGTACAGGATAGGTACTGTAGGTTTGTTCTTAAGTTGAATTTGAATGTAAGTCGGAACTGTATATTTTATAATTGTTGGATTAACAATAAAGCTTAATTACAGACACCTTTGATAGCTGTTATAGCTGTTTATTGTAGCCTCAGCTAAAGTACAGTAAATTACCAATTTTCAGAGGTCCGTTGGTATGTAGGGGTCGTCTGAAAGTCAGGTGTTCTTAAGTAGGGGACCGCCTATATACCTTAAACAGCCTACATCCCTAAGGTCACTGAAACGATTATATAATATTTACCCATTGATTCCTTTGGCTAACTCCTGGGGAACCATCATCCTCTGGCCTGAAGGTTTGCTGTCATTTTCACATTTAGAAATCAGCAGCGCAACTTCTACCTGTCATAAGTTTGACCAGATTTGTTTTTTGTTCTAACCCTTGAAGTTGTAGTCTTGTGGTAACTTGGGAATTGTACTCTTCTTGGTAGTATTATCATCACACATCTTCCTAGGTGGCACCCAGTCACAATGTGGAGAGCACCAAATTTCTCGCTGCTGAGGCCGAGTCAGACGGCCGTGCCACAAGGTATGGGACATGGCTTATATTTGTAATTGATTTGTGGCGCAGCCGCTCGGCTTTCTATACAAAGGGAAAGTATGAGGAGAGCTCACACCCAAACCATCTCCACCTGGCCTTGTTCTACAACCTGGGATCTGGTCTGGGTGAGTATATGGTTGTGTAAATGAGGCATAAGGTGGACTAGCAAAAGAGTAGACTATACAGAGAACCAGATTTAGCTTTTTTTATTTTTCATCTAACAAAATATAACAAAATTACAAACATTATCATTATACCCCTAGATGAATGCCTAATAATTTTATTATCTGTACATTTATAGGCCTATGACAGTGGAGCCCAAGTAAATCTGAGGCCACCTACCCTGATAAATGTTATAAAACCTCTTTTAATTTTTATGCTCAGGTAAGTGTCTAAAAATGTGTCTTATGAATGAAACATTTGTGGAAAATGTTGACTATAGCCCTTGATATATTCCTTGAGGGGTGTAGTTTCCAAAATCTGCTCTCCAAAAGCCCAAAGCATTGTTCTCTTTCCAACTCGTGCCATATGCCCCTACAGCTATTTACCACCACATATGGGTTATTGCCATATTCAGAAGAAGTTATGTAATAGAATTTGGAGTGCTTTTCTATCTTTAACCCTTTAGAAATTGAATTTTGGAGCCTGAAGAGACATTTTCCTGAAAACGTTATAATTTTTCATTTTGATGGTCCTATATTATAGAATACTGTGAAACACCTGTAGGGTAAAAATGGTGTCTATACTCCAAGATTTATTCCTTAAGGGCTGTTGTTTCTTAAAAGGGGGCACTTCTGGGGATTATCAGTGTTACTATACTCCAGAAGCTATTCAATTATGACCAGTGCATGAAAATTATTAAATCAAAATTTACTCTCCAAAAGCATTGTTATCTTTCCATCTCCTTCTTGGTGCTTTACTCATACGTCCTTACAGGCTGGCATATGTGTGGCCAAGGACGTTATATCCTCACTTCAGAGGGCTATAACATTGGCTCTGTAGCACATAGAAACACACTTCTTGTGCACATGAAAGAGTAGAATTTCGTCTTTCAAATTAACCTAAAATTGTTTTAGGTGTCAGGGAACTGGAGATATTTACGTTTCAAGTGAGAATTTTGGGTGCAATTTTTATATATAAAAATCACTCCCGAAGGCAATTTATCAGTTAATATCTCTGGTTTCCTAAGATGTAGAAATACATAGTAAAAAATAGGGAAAAAAATAGGAAATTTTTTTCATAGGAAAAAATAAGGGAGTTTCTAGGTGCAACAGTGCCAGAGATATTGCCCTCTAAATTGTGCCCCCTCCCCTTCCCCCACCTTCCAGATTATTAGCCAACAGGCTCCAGGGAGAATTTGGAGGATGCTGCACATAGGAGCTTCTTGCTCCTCACAGATAATTTTGATATAGGATAATATCAACTAATGTTCATATTTTTAACACTCTCCTATCAAGAACAATCTGAGAACACACTTGCTTTATGATTGCCTTATATTTCATGATTGTTGTTTTTACGAAATTTGAGTGAAACAATGAACATTGGATTCTCTTCACCTAATGTGGCTACATATTAACACCGCGACCCAGGACATGTCCATAAAGTTATATATTTCACGCCATCCCATGCCTATATTATGGCATTCTTACTCAATTTCTTATGAAGCGTGGAGGGTTCCGTTATTACGAGGCTAATACATTGGCGCACATCTAAAAGTGACTTTTGCTGTCTCATTAGCTTGGTTTATGGATATACAGTTATTTATGTTACCGTGGTGTAAGGAAGCAACAATGATAGATCTGTGTGACGCTCCGTGTAATTTTTAGCAAAAAATATTTGCCGCCCCCTGTGCATTTAACATTCCCTATGCTGCATATTTTGGTGAATATAGACATGTGGGGTATGTATGAATTCCTCACATCTTACTGTTTTTAGGAAAGTATATTTTCTTTATATAAATATTCTGGAATTGTACATATTTTAGAGAAAATTTTGAATTTTCATGTAATTTTTGCATTTTATTACTTTTCGCTGCAAAGTTGCATGAAGGTGGTAGTGTGTATGAATTTAAAAGTTATTTTTGTATACATGGTAGGTGGTGATTACCGAAAAAAAAGGATTTTGACAGAATAGGACAAACATATTTGTGGATTGGTGCATGTTTTAGCATTTTTGGGAGAGTGAATTCTTGTTGATGTTGTGTATTGTGGTATATATAAACAGGGCCGGATTAAGGTTGGTGTAGGACCCCACTGAGTGCAGCGTGCATACTCGTCCTCCTGCTCACTATCCACTATCCCCGCAGTAACACCGCTACATACACACGCCTCATCCCTAGTAATACAGCTACATACAGCCGCCTCATCCCCAGTAACACAGCTACATACAGCGCCTCATCCCCAGTAACACAGCTACATACAGCCGCCTCATCCCCAGTAACACAGCTACATACAGCCACCACATCCCCAGTAACACAGCTACATACAGCCGCCTCGGCCCCAGTAACACATCTACATACAGCCGCCTCATCCCTAGTAACACAGCTACATACAGCCGACTCGGCCCAGTAACACAGCTACATACAGCCGCCACATCCCCAGTAACACAGCTACATACAGCCGCCTCGTCCCCAGTAACACAGCTACATACAGCCGCCTCACCCCCACTAACACAGCTACATACAGCAGCCTCGCCCCCAGTAACACCGCTACATACAGCCGCCTCATCCCCTGTAACACACCTACATACAGCCGACTTGCCCCCAGTAACACAGCTACATACAGCCGCCTCATCCCTAGTAACACAGCTACATACAGCCGCCTCATCCCCAGTAACACAGCTACATACAGCCACCACATCCCCAGTAACACAGCTACATACAGCCGCCTCATCCCCAGTAACACAGCTACATACAGCCTCCTCGCCCCCAGTAACACAGCTACATACAGCCGCCTCGGCCCCAGTAACACAGCTACATACAGCCGCCACATCCCCAGTAACACAGCTACATACAGCCGCCTCGGCCCCAGTAACACAGCTACATACAGCCGCCACATCCCCAGTAACACAGATACATACAGCCGCCTCGCCCCCAGTAACGCAGCTACATACAGCCGCCTCGCCCCCACTAACACTGCTACATACAGCCGCCTCATCCACAGTAACACAGCTAGATACAGCCGCCTCACCCCCAGTAACACAGCTACATACAGCCGCCTTGCCCCCAGTAACACATCTTTATATATACCTTCAACTCTACCAGATATGCAGTCCCATTTAACATACACCTCAGCCCGCACCAGACACCCAGTCCTGCAGTTTATACAATTACACACATTTATACACTGATATATACATACCTTTATATACACACAAAGGGGGAGGAGAAGAACAACGATCTCCTAGTTGTGAACCTGACAGACACCGAACTGAGCCCGGCATGCACCTCTATGCTAGCCAAAGGCCTGGGCTTCTGTCTGCCCGATAACTTTAATTATGTTGACTTTGAGATCGATCTCTTTAAAGGGGTCCGTAATATAAATCTAAAAAGGTTTTTTTCAATAAATGCATTTAAAAATACAAGCAACACCGCTCCCCCCCCCAAAAAAGAAGGGGATACACCTATCTGCATAGGCCCTCTAGGATTTATGGTGCATGATCCTCCAGATCCTCAGGACCAGGAATGTTTACTGGCCCTTATGGATCTTGATGATCCGCAAGTCCTACAGGCCGAACCTAAAATGGAGACAGGCTTCAGAGGAGGGAATAGGTCCACATTTAATCCCCCCGTAGTTCCAGGTGGAGCCCTGGACCAATTTCATAAGAGAGTCTCACAAAGCCTAAAAGCCCTGGTGTATGATAAAGACCCCGATAATATCACTAAAGAAGAAAGAGAAGCCCTAACATGGCTTAGAAGCAACGAGACCCTAGTAGTTAAAAGGGCAGATAAGGGAGGTAACGCAGTGGTGATGACCAGAGAATATTACAGAAAAGAGGCATACAGGCAACTGGATAACACAGATGTCTATATAAAATTAACCTCCGACCCTACAACTAAAATCAAGAACAAGCTCTGCTCCCTTCTCAGAGCAGGCGTAGAGAGAGATATTCTAAGCAAATCGATGGCTGAAAAACTTCTCCCCCCCTTTCCTCAAAAACCCACATGGTATTTTTTACCTAAAATTCATAAAACCCTGCAGTTCCCCCCTGGGCGTCCCATAGTGGCAGGGGTCGGCTCCGTCACTGAGTCTCTTTCTAGGTATGTGGATTGGATCCTGCAACCTTTATTGCAAGTGATCCCCACTTACCTGAAAGACACCAATGACTTCCTGCGCGGTCTTAAAGATATTCCCTGGCAGGACGGGTTCATATTGGCTACCATAGATGTAGAAAGCCTGTATACGAGAATTCCTCACCAATTAGGGATAGAGGCCGTACGCAAAGTCCTGGCTAATTCCAATAGAGACCCCATGTTTGTAAGCTTTATTTGTGATGCCATACACTTTATTCTCACTAATAACATTTTTCAGTTCGAGGACACCTGGTACAAGCAGAGAGACGGAACGGCAATGGGTACTCCCATGGCCTGCCAATATATTCCTCGCCATTTTCGAGGACAAATATGTTTTTTCTAAGGGGAACCATTTCGCTAAGTATATACATTCATTTTTGAGATATGTGGACGATATTTTTGTCGTATGGTCAGGAACAGAGACACAATTTCATGAATTTATGACCTACATGAACACTAATAACATGAACATGTTTTTTACTTTTAAAACATCCAACATAGAATGTGAATTTCTTGATGTTTTGGTCAGGGTACAGAATTCAGCATTGACCACCACGGTTTTCAGAAAAAGCACAGCAACCAATAGTCTCTTGCATCATGATAGTTATCATCCCCAGCACGTTAAAACAGCCGTCCCTTATGGTCAATTTGTACGCCTCAGACGAGTTAACAGTGATGACACTTCTTTTCTATCCCAAGCAGATGACCTTAAAACCAGGTTATTTAGAAGAGGCTACCCATTACGGGTAATTAACGAAGCTTATTTAAAGGCAGTAGCCCTTAAACGCGAAGACCTTCTGCACCCCAAGCATACCAAACACAAATACAATGAACACAAACGCTTCACTTTTACTTTTAACTATAGCCCCATGGCTCCAAAGATCAAGAATACAATCCATAAAAATTGGTATATGTTGGCAGAAGATCCTATACTTAAAAGTTTAATTACTGCGCCTCCTTTAATTTCCTTTAGAAAAACTAAAAGTATAAAAGACCATCTAGTACGCAGCCGCTTACCTTCTACGCAGAAAAACTGGCTCGACAGAATGATCCCATTCGGTAATTTCTGTTGTGGCCATTGCAAATTCTGCCCCCAAAATATAAAAAAACGGGAGTAAAAGTGTCTCTACGACAATTTATTTCCTGTAAATCACAATATGTAGTATATGTGATCGTTTGTCCCTGTGGCCACTTTTATATTGGCAAAACTATTCGTCCCCTCAATATTAGATTCAGCGAACACTGCCAGTCAATAAAAAGTGGCAAAGGTGCCCCTAAACTTATAGAGCATGTAAAAAAGGTACACGAAGGTAACACCCGCATCCTCCTTTTTGGGGGTATCGAACACATTCCGGTACCATCCTACGGCGGAGATCGCCATAGAGAACTCTTAAGGAAAGAAGCCAGATGGATTCTGAGAACCAATGCTATGGACCCCCTGGGATTTAATGATAAAAATGATATGGGGGTATTTTTGTGAACATCCCATTCTTTCCCCTCTCGTTCCATCCTCTGGCCTTCGTACACCTTATCTTTACCCGATGGGTCTCTTCCGGACCTACGAGTCCATCCGCCCATCTCTCTGCTTGCTCCATATTAGCTGCTAACTACCACCTTCTTATACCCTCTGTATATCTATATGTAATCGCATTCATTTTATGAGAAGTAGGATTGTATCCTTTGTCCAGTTTCTCCTGTTATATGTTTTTTATATTGTATGTTCATCCGGTCCGCACAGCGCTCCAATGCACAGTCCAGCCTGCTTCCGGCTGCTTTGCACGGTAGCGTCTTGGTTGCCGGGCAACAGAAGGTGTGTCTCCCCGCCAGTAGTATTTAGTAACAGGTGAGGACGCCACACTTCGTAGGCTAGAGAAAGCGCCAGTCGGCGCGAAACGGCTGTCGCCTTTTTGACCCCCTGCTCCTACCTCTGCCCCGTTCTGGCTGTACCATGTCGGACCGTTTTATTTTGAAACCACAATAAAGAATACTTCCATCGGGTGAGTGCCGCTTATGCTTTTTCCTCCTTGTCATATTTATCATACGCTGGTGCTCGTGCGCCAGCGTATGATAGCCCCGCCGCTGCAAATTCGCAGCCTGATACATGAAGAGGCTTCTGCCTCTTCATGTATCGGGCTGCCAGTTGCGCAGCGTTTATCCTACGCCAGGGCCTGGCGTAGAAAAAAACGCGACCGGCGACTTTTCACGTATGAAAAGTCGCCGGCAGCAGCAACAGCGCAGGCGCGGGGACAGTAATTCAGTATATACAGCATTTTCACACACATACGGGAAATACACACACACACATTCAGTACACAGAGCATATACATACATACCATATACACAGCATATAAACATATTCATATATACACTCACCGGCCACTTTATTAGGTACACCTGTCCAACTGCTCGTTAACACTTAAGTTCTAATCAGCCAATCACATGGCGGCAACTCAGTGCATTTAGGCATGTAGACATGGTCAAGACAATCTGCAGTTTATACAATCTCCTGCAGTTTAAACCGTGCATCAGTATGGGGAAGAAAGGTGATTTGAGTGCCTTTGAACGTGGCATGGTTGTTGGTGCCAGAAGGGCTGGTCTGAGTATTTCAGAAACTGCTGATTTACTGGGATTTCAGCACAACCATCTCTAGGGTTTACAGAGAATGGTCCGAAAAAGAAAAAACTCAGTGAGGCGGCAGTTCTGGGGGCGGAAATGCCTGTTGATGCCAGAGGTCAGAGAAGAATGGGGCCAACTGGGTCGAGCTGATAGAAAGGCAACAGTGACTCATCACCACCCGTTACAACCAAGTAGGCAGAAGAGCATCTCTGAACGCACAGTACTGTCGAACTTTGAGGCAGATGGCTATACAGCAGCAGAAGACCACCTACCGGGTGCCACTCCTTTCAGCTAAGAACAGGAAACTGAGGCTCGCAATTTGCACACGCTCATCGAAATTGGACAGTGAGAGATTGGAAAAACATTGCCTGGTCTGATGAGTCTCAATTTATGCTGCAACATTCGGATGGTAGGGTCAGAAATTTTGCGGTCAACAACATGAAAGCATGGATCCATCCTGCCTTGTATCAACGGTTCAGGCTGGTGGTGGTGGTGTCATGGTGTGGGGAATATTTTCTTGGCACTCTTGGGCCCCTGGTACCAATTGAGCATCGTTGCAACGCCACAGCCTACCTGAGTATGTTGCTGACCTGTCCATCCCTTTATGACCACAATGTACCCAACATCTGATGGCTATACTTTCAGCAGGTATGAGCGCCATGTCATAAAGCTGGAATCATCTCAGACTGATTTCTTGAACATACAATGAGTTCACTGTACTCAAATGGCCTCCCCAGTCACCAGTTCTCCATCCATAGAGCATCTTTGGGATGTGGTAGAACGGGAATTTGCATCATGGATGTCAGAGCCGACAAATACTGCTGCAACTGTGTGATGCCATCATGTCAATATGGACCAAAATCTCTGAGGAATCTTCCAGCACCTGTTGAATCATGCCACGAAAATTGAGGCAGTTCTGAAGGCAAAAGGGGGTCCAACCCGTTACTAGCATGGTGTACCTAATAAAGTGGCCGGTGAGTGTGTATGCATGTATACATACAGTATATGCAACTATACACAGTAGATACATACATACACATATACACAGTATATACACATTATATACACAGTAGATGCATACATACACATATACACATATATACACTTATATACACAGTAGATGCATATATACACATTACACCAGTAATACACAATAACACAGTTACACATATAGACAGTATACACAGTATACAATATACACAGTTACACATATATACAGTTATACACTATACACATATACACAGTTATATACACTAGTATATATATCTGTATATACATATATACACTGTATTACATAAACACAGAAATACATCAATATATCACAGATAAATACATCATATATATACACAGATAAATACATATTAATGTATATACTTACCTCGTTATGGTGGACCGGCTGTGGCGTCAGGCTGGTGTTGGGCGGGGGAGGCTGCGTCGGTTTGCCTTGTTCCTCCCGACATGGAGTGGGGTTGTACGAGCAGTGGGGGAGCGGAGGACAGAATCTGCTTGTTGGCGTGGGGGAGGGAGGAAGGAGGCTGCCGCTCTTCGAGACCGGCGGGGGGTGGGAGCGAGTGCTGCTTGTTCGCTTGCGGGTGGGGAGGACGGCTGTTTGTTCGGGCATGGGGAGGGCAGCGGAGGATGGCTGCTTGTTTGGGCGGGGTAGGAGGGAGCGCGAAAAGGGGTTGGAGCGGGCGGGGAGGCCGAGCCATGCAGCAGGATGGGCGGGCAGGGAGGCGGGTACCTGTGCCATGGGGCGGGCGGGGAGGCCATGCAGCTGAAGGGCGGGTGGGGAGGCGGTAACTGTGCGGGGGGCTGACGGCGACGGGAGCTAATGCACGGGGATAGGCGGGGAGGGAGGAGCGGGTCACTGGTCTGGCGGCGACGGCTCAGGCAGGTGGCGGCTGAGGAGGAGGGGCCCGCGGGGAGGGCGTGATCTGTTCACTTTGTATTATTATTTTTAAATGCCTATTTGTGCGTAAACCTCCACTTTGATGTGAGTTTTATGTAAAAACTACTGTTTTCATGGCATTTGCAATGCATTCTTTAAAATAATTTGTGTTTGTGACAAAGTGAGGGTGGTACAGGCTGTCAACTGTTAATCAAGGCAAATACAATCGCCTGGTTGTCTGCTTTCAAAAAATATGTAGGTTTTATTGGTGCCTTTGCTTTCTAATCTGTTTTATTGCTATATTTTATTGCTATATTTTACATGTTGTTATTGTCTTAAAATTTCTAGATGAAAAGCAGATATTTAGTTATTTCAGTTTTAGTGATATAATGATGATTTATTCATGAGGTATCTCTGAACTCTACACACGTTGATCTATTACATTAAGGAGATGTGAAATAATTTCTGTTTGGAGAACATTTTTTGCCATCAAATTTTATGTATTCTTTATAAAATGTTGCACTTCTGTCTATAAACTATTTAATGCGATTTTAAAAATGGGGCAAATGTCTGTGTAATGTCCGTTCCTGAACGTCGCTTTATCCGCAGTTGGCGGAATACATGGCGTTTATTTGTGTGTGAACTGTGGCTTAATTCTTGTGTTTGGATTTACTGAGCCACACCCGGCTCCTGCATTTCGTCCGCCAGCAAGGGTACTAGCCTGATGGACTGTTCCCCAGTGTGCTGCTGGAGGCGTGTCCGGGAACTGCCTTATATACCTGCTCATTCCCATCTTACCTTGCTGGTTATTTTGAGTCTTGTCTTCCCTGTGTCTCTAGTTCAGTTTTACCTGTCTCCGTTTGTCTGCCTGTGTCTGTACCTGATCTGTATATTACCTTCTTGATCTTGACCTGACCTGTATATTACCTGTTTGATCCTGACCTGTATATAACCGTTTGATCTTGACCTGACCTGTATATAACCTACAATTATGGGTCAAAAAATAACAGAGAATAGTCTATAATACAAAAAAGGTTTATACAGGCTATATTGTATATGAGTAAGACATGATAAGCTTAGTGGATAGTAATACAAAAAGATTATAATCTATCGCATCTGAAGAATATATAAAGATGAAACGGCCTGTATATTACCTGGGTGAAGGCATCCAAGTGTGGCACTGGGGCACTAAGTAAACCACGCGTTTCGCCTGGGTCACCAGGCTTCCTCAGGGGTAAGTTGGTAGTGTGGGGGCACAGAATAAAAGTCCGCCCAGCCCTCAAAGCAGGATTGGAAACAGCTGCGGTCGGGCGCCAACCGGAACTGTGCGTTCATTTATTTATTTTATTTATTTATTGCACTAGCACTTTCTTACTAATTGGCTTATGCTCTTGCTTATTTATTTATTTATTATACTGCTCTGTGTGAGTGTATGAATGGGCTTAACTAATTCTGACAGCGCTCTGTCAGTCGCGCATGCGACATAAATAGCATTCTGTTAGTCGCATAATGAGCCACAAACAGCGTTTTTTCAGTCGCGCATGCGCCACAAATCGCCTCACCTCCGCGATACCGGAAGTGATGAATTACTACTTCCGGTATATGACACGCACCGCAGCCACATGGAACGCACAGTTCCGGTCGGCCCGACCGCAGCTGTTTCAATCCTGCTTTGGGCTGGCGGACTATTTATTCTGTCGCCCCATACAACTACCCTGAGGAAGCCTGGTGACCCAGGCGAAACGCGTGTATTAGTGCCCCCAGTCACACTGGATGTCCTTCACCCAGGTATATACAGGCCATTTATCTTTATATTATTCTTCAGATGCGATATGATTATATTTGTTGTATACTATCCACTAAGTTATCATGTCTTACTCAATATACAATATAGCCTGTATAACCTTTTTTGTATTACTAGACTATGTGCGCTGGGGAAAAAGGGTACTTGTACAGCACTTAAGTGTGCTTTTTTAATTTTTTTTTATTTCTTTCTTTGTGTATCTATGGTAATCAATAAATTTTACATCTATTTATTCATCAGGCATCCGCTTTCTTCTCCAATTCCATATATCTTTTTGGATGTTCTCTTTATTTTTTTGACCCATAATTGTTGGGTAGAACTATAATTATTATCACACTGCCTCCCATAAGTGGTGCTTCTTTGGGTCACATATGACCTTCTGGACACTCAAAATATCTGACTGATTATTTAAAGATCTATTTATTTAACTATATTGCTACTCTGTCTTCTATTTTATTTTTATCTTATTTCCTACTATATTCATTGAGGGGGATGGATTTACAGGCCCGGAGGCGGCTTGGTCACAACAGCTGCCCACAATCTTTACGATCCTTCCGACATCGCAGACGATGATTTTAAACTGTGAGTGATGAAATTGTTGGAGCTCATAAAGCTCTAACTAGAGTCTGGTGAACATTAGGAGCCTCGAGGAGTATCATAAACTCAAGATGTCTCCCAGAGGTCTAAGAGTGCATATTTTCCCCTCTTGGGGGTTTGAAGCCACCGAGAAGGAGCGCTGGGAAAAGGGACTACAACCAATGTTCGATATTTATCAATATGCTCCTGGATCATGATCAGAGGTTTGCTTACCCTGTCCGACCGGGATCGGATCAGAAAGCCGAAATCGATCTCAAAGTTCGACCAAGAGACTCAGGTTACCCCATTCCAAACAAAATTAAAAACCCATGATAGATGATGAAAAAGGGTCATCAGGGGTAAAAGAGAGAAATTTCGAGGGACAAAAAGACTACGATAATGACCATGTATAAATGGAATCAAAAACAAAAAGAAGTACGTTTTCGACACAATCGATATTCCTCATCATACATTCACACCTAGCGAAACCCCCGTCATCCGACACCAGCGAACAAGAATCCTCACAGGATGAGGATCAGAGGGCTAAAAATAAAAAGAGGGGACCTAGGCACCGGAACTGGTCACCCTCATATAAAAGGGACAGACCGGCACGTGGCAAAAAGAACACCACAGGTAACTTACAGATTGTCAATCTATCCTCTTACCATCTTAATGAAATGGAACTTAATATCCTTCAAAAGGGGCTCTCGTTTTCACCTATGAATGTCCTAGATAAATTCAAATTGACAAAAGATGTTTACCTTTTTTGCCGACAGCTGACATTTAGACTACTCTATCACCAGCCAACATTGATGGATGCCCTCCCCGAAAATGATAGACGGGTACTTAGGGACCTGATGGACCTATTGGACGAAAATGAGACTCCCTCAGGTAGGAAGCCATTCCCCATGAGAGCCCCCTCCCAAAATACACCCAACCTCAGACTCTTTCTGGCCATTCAGATTTTTTATGACCGTGTCATGGCTGAAATTAAGAATCTGAAACTTGACAACAATCAAATGGATAACTTGTCCAGTAGGGAACGGGCGGCAATAATGGGATTACGGGATAACAAGGAATTCCTTATTAAAGAGGCCGACAAAGGCGGCAATATTGTCATCTGGCCAATGCAACAATATATCTCAGAAGCAACTGAATAACCGTGAGTTTTATGTACTCTTACCTTCTGACCCCACACAGGTGTTTAAAAACAAAATTGACCGCACCTTACTGGCTGCTTTGACCCATGGCATTATAAACAAGAAAGAACATAGATTCCTGACGGTTGATGACCCTAGGACCCCAACGTTCTATATGTTACCTAAGATCCACAAGTCACTACAGGAACCACCAGGTAGGCTAATCGTGTCTGGAATCGGGGGACTTAATGAAAAGCTCTGCTCTTACATTGACTTCTTTTTGCAGCCGATGGTCACCAAACTCCCTGCCTTTGTACGTGACACAACCCATTTGATCCAACAGATCAAGGACCTACATATTCCGCCCAATACACTCCTGGTTACATTGGACGTCGAATCTCTTTATACCATCATCGACCACCAGGTGGGTATTGAGGCGATTGAATACTTTTTGGACAAAGAAGGCTCTCTAGACCGCCGACACAACTCTTTTATTGTGGATCTGCTGTCCCTTGTTCTTTATCAGAACTATTTCACCTTTGATGGAGCCTACTACAAACAGATTTCGGGAACGGCCATGGGTGCGGGATGCTCCCCTTCCTACGCCAACCTATTTTTGGGCTGGTGGGAGGAGCGCATCGTGCACCGTCTGGCCACCTTTAAGACACAGGTTATAGGATGGTATAGATACATCGATGACATCCTCTTGATCTGGCAGGGGGCCCGTGACGCCTGCACTGAATTTATCCGGGACCTGAACTCAAATCCCTGGAAGATATTTTTGACATGCTCTATTTCGGAAACTCAAGTGGAATTCCTGGATCTGAAAATCCAGGTGGAGGGAACCCACCTTTCGACCTCACTCTTTAGAAAACCCACTGCAACTAACAACTTGCTTTCTTTTTACAGCTTCCATCCTAAACACCTTAGGGAAAGCATCCCTGTGGGTCAATTCCTCCGAGCCAGATGTAACTGCAGCAACGTCACGCATTTCCGGGTTCAGGCGAAGGACCTTTCCGATCGGTTCAGAGCAAGAGGATACCCTAAGAAGGTAATCTCGAGAACGTTCCTAAGGGCCAGGGACAGCGACCGTCAGACCCTACTACAGCCAGCCAGACGAAATACTGATTCTAAACCTTGCCCTGTTACCACTTATAATAACCAGTGGAGGGACATTTACCAAATCCTGCAGAACAACTGGGGCATCCTCCTTAGTGACAGTAGACTCCATATACACATCCCTAAGAAACCGAAATTAATTTCCAAAAGAGCACAAAACCTAAAGGATGTACTCACGTCCAGCCACTTTCAGAGACCTACAACACCCATTGGTACGGGCCTACGATTAAGAGGCTCCTTTCCCTGCGGGGATTGCTCTATCTGTCCCCGCATGGTGGTCTCCAAAGACACTTTTCTCCATCCAAAGAACCATTCCACATTTAGGCTACATGACTATGTTAACTGCAAGACTAAAAACGTGATATATGTTTTACAATGCTCGTGTCCGATGATATATGTGGGACAGACGGGGCAGGAACTAAGAAGACGCATACAACAGCATCTCTCGTCCATTACAACGGCGCCGAATGATCTGTCCAAGGGAAAGACACTGTCATTTCCCTTCCTCTCTCTCCCCCTTTCCTTTACCCCCCCCCCCTCCCTTCCCCCCCCCCCCCCCCCCTGTCCTTCATCTACGTCTTTCCTTTTTTAGCTTTATGGTTAAATGTACTCAGTGTTCGCATACTTACCTGTTTGTTATTGCCATATAACACCTCTTAATTAATTGTAATTTCCACATGATAGATACACAAAATTTATTTTCGTCTAGTCCAGCCCAGCCCTCTTAGCCCCAGTCCCAGCTATTTACATCATCTACCACTTCTCAATACGCCCACTCAATAATTACATTCTATTAAATTTTCACTAATCTATGCACAAGCACTTTTCTCGTCTGGGTTCCTTCTATTCCAAGAGTTTTAACATAATGCACATACACCTGCCATACATTTTCTCCCCCCCCATATATATTTATTTATATTATTTATTTTATTTATTGCACTAGCACTTTCTTACTAATTGGCTTATGCTCTTGCTTATTTATTTATCATAATATATTGTTCTGTGTGAGTGTATGAATGGGCTTAACTAACTTTGACAAATCGCCACAGATTGCACAGGCGCCACGGGACCCTCTCTTGCCTCCGCGATACCGGAAGTGATGAATTACTACTTCCGGTAATCAATACCAAAAAAAAGAATAACCACTACATAAGTAACATGTCCATATACTAAAAACGAAACAAAATACCAACAATAGTAATCAGGACCATATTCACCAAAAAATCACAATACATGAAACAATGACATCCAAATAATCAATTTTTATTATTCTCACAAGGTACCAAAAAGGACAACACAATTAAAAACATCACTAAAATACACAACAACAAGCACTCATGAGCGGTGGTGGTAAATAGTAACACAATTAAACCACAGTAGGTATAGAGTTAAGTACACAGAGTACAATACATGTCTCCATTAGAGTGTCCAGACCCAATAGTCATTATGCCCAAGAAAACAAAAGGGCATTACATGTACAAAGGCCTACCACTCTACCAGGACAACTCACTATGACCACCACCGCAGCACCCCGACGTACGTTTCGCCGTCGCTTCCTCAAGGGGATGTGACACGCACCACGGCCACATGGAACGCATAGTTCCGTTTGGCGCCCGACCGCAGCTGTTTTCAACCCCGCTAAGAGGGCTGGGCGGACTATTTATTCTGTGCCCCCACACTACCAACTTACCCCTGAGGAAGCCTGGTGACACAGGCGAAACGCGTGGGGATTAGTGCCCCCAGTGTCACACTTGGATGTCCTTCACCTAGGTAATATACAGGCTATTTCTATCTTTATATATTATATATTTTTTCAGATGCTATATTGATTACTTTTTGTTGTATACTATCTACTAAACTTATTATGCCTTACTAATATACAATACAGCCTGTATTTACCATTTTTGTATTATAGACTACTGTGCGCTGGGGACAAGGGTATTTTGTACAGCACCTTAGGTGCTTTTTAATTGTTTTTATATTCTTCCTTTGTGTATCTATGTAAATTAATAAAATTGTTAAATTTATTTATTCATGGGCATCCGCTTCTTTCTCCAATATTTCATGTATTCCTTTTTTGGATGTTCTTTGTTACTTTTGACCCTAATTGTTGGGTAAACTATAATTGTTATCACACTGCCCCCATACAGTGTGCTTCTTTGGGTCACATATGACCTTGTGACACTGAAAATATTCTGACTGTTTATTTAAAGATTCATTTATCTAACTATATTGCTACTCTGTCTTTCTATTTTTATCTCTATCTCCTACTATTATTCAAGTGAGGGGGATGGATTTACAGGCCCGGGAGGCGGCTTGGTCACAACAGCTACCCACAATTTTTTCGAATTCTTCCAAGGCAAACTGTGAGTGATGAATTGTTGGATGCTCATAAAGCTCTAACTAGAGTCTGGTGGAACATTAGGAGCCTCAAGGAGTATCATAAACTCAAGATGTCTCCCAGAGGCCTAAGAGTGCATATTTTCCCCTCTTGGGAGGTTGAAGCCACCGAGAAAGAGCGCTGGGAAAAGGGACTACATCAATGTTCGATTATTTTAATCAACATGCTCCTGGACCATGACAGAGGTTTGCTTACCCTGATCCGGGATCGGATCAAGAAAGCCGAAATCGATCTACAGAAGTTCGACCTAGAGACTCAGGTTACCCCATTCCAAACAAAATTAAAAGACACCATGGATAGATATGAAAAAGAGGTCTTAAGGGGTAAAAGAGAGAAATTTGCGAGGGACAAAAAAGACTACGATAATGACCATGTATACAAATGGAATCATAGAGGTAACAAAAGACGTTTTCAACACAATCGGAATATTCCTCATATACATTCAACACCTAGCGAACCCCCGTCATCCGACACCAGCGAACAAGAATCCTCACAGGATGAGGATCAGAGGGCTAAAAATAAAAAGAGGGGACCTAGGCACCGGGACTGGTCACCCTCATATAAAAGGGACAGACCGGCACGTGGCAAAAAGAACACCACAGGTAACTTACAGATTGTCAATCTATCCTCTTACCATCTTAATGAAATGGAACTTAATATCCTTCAAAAGGGGCTTTCGTTTTCACCTATGAATGTCCTAGATAAATTCGAATTGACAAAAGATGTTTACCTTTTTTGCCGACAGCTGACGTTTAGACTACTCTATCACCAGCCAACGTTGATGGATGCCCTCCCCGAAAATGATAGACGGGTACTTTTGGACTTGATGGATTTATTGGACGAAAATGAGACTCCCTCAGGTAGGAAGCCGTTCCCCATGAGAGCCCCCTCCCAAAATACACCCAACCTCAGACTCTTTCAGGCCATTCAGATTTTCTATGACCGTGTCATGGCTGAAATTAAGAATCTGAAACTTGATAAAAATCAAATGGATAACTTATCCAGCAGGGAACGGGCGGCAATAAGGGGATTACGGGATAACAAGGAACTCCTTATCAAAGAGGCCGACAAAGGCGGCAATATTGTCATCTGGCCAATTAAACAATATATCTCAGAAGCAAAACGTCAACTGAATAACCGTGAGTTTTTTGTACTCTTACCTTCTGACCTCACGCAGGTGTTTAAAAACAAAATTGACCGCACCTTACTGGCTGCCTTGACTCGTGGCATTATAAATAAGAAAGAACATAGATTCCTGACGGTTGATGACCCTAGGACCCCAACGTTCTATATGTTACATAAGATCCACAAGTCACTACAAGAACCACCAGGTAGGCCAATTGTGTCTGGAATCGGGGGACTTAATGAGAAGCTCTGCTCTTACATTGACTTCTTCTTGCAGCCGATGGTCACCAAACTCCCTGCCTTTGTATGAGACACAACCCATTTGATCCAACAGATCAAGGACCTACATATTCCGCCCAATACACTCCTGGTTACACTGGACGTCGAATCCCTTTACACCATCATCGACCACCAGGTGGGTATTGAGGCGATTGAATACTTTTTGGGCAAAGAAGGCTCTTTAGACCGCCGACACGACTCTTTTATTGTGGATCTGCTGTCCCTTGTTCTTTACCAGAACTAATTCACCTTTGATGGGGCCTACTATAAACAGATTTCGGGAACGGCCATGGGTGCTTCCTACGCCAACCTATTTTTGGGCTGGTGGGAGGAGCACATCGTGCACCATCTGGCCGCCTTTAAGACACAGGTCATAGGATGGTTTAGATACATCGATGACATCCTCTTGATCTGGCAGGGGGCCCGTGACACCTGCACTGAATTTATCCGGGACCTGAACTCAAATCCATGGAAGATATTATTGACATGCTCAATTTCGGAAACTCAAGTGGAATTCCTGGATCTAAAAATCCAGGTGGAGGGAACCCACCTTTCGACCTCACTCTTTAGAAAACCCACTACAACTAACAACTTGCTTTCTTTTTCCAGCTTCCATCCCAAACACCTTAGGGAAAGCATCCCCGTGGGTCAATTCCTCCGAGCCAGACGTAACTGCAGTAACGTCACGGATTTCCGGGTTCAGGCGAAGGACCTTTCCGTTCAGAGCAAGAGAATACCCTAAGAAGGTAATCTCGAAAGCGTTCCTAAGGGCTAGGGACAGCGACCGTCAGACCCTACTACAGCCAGCCAGACGAGATACTGATTCTAAACCTTGCCTTGTCACCACTTATAATAACCAGTGGAGGGATATTTACCAAATCCTGCAAAACAACTGGGTCATCCTTCTTAGTGACAGTAGACTCCATATACACATCCCTAAGAAACCGAAATTAATCTCCAGAAGAGCACAAAATCTAAAGGATGCATCACTATTTGGTCCCCTACTTATTTTATTTTGTTTTATTTTATTTTGCCATCCTGTACCTCTTACATGCAGTCGACGGGCAGACAAGTCCACACGTTGTGAACCCCAGGGTCGCTATTGTCGCTATTGTGGCAGCTTTCATGCGGGTCGCTGGACAATCCGACGGATTCGGACAGAGAACAGGATTTACCTTTAAAATAGTGTCACAAGCCATGCACTTACATACATCGGGAAGAAGGTGAACTCCAGAGGACCTGATCGGGGAAGCAACAAATGCAGGAAAACTGTGTCAAAATCACCTAGATAAGTTGAAGTGTTCCAAATGTATAACCATATAAACTGACAAATGTCAAATTTGAAAAATGGGACTGTGCCCTTGAGGCCAAAATAGGCCTGAAGGGGGGTAAAGAAGTGTTTTATGCTACCACTTACAGCTCATTTAAAAGCTTCAGCCTTAAATCCCTTTGGACCCCAAAGGATTGAATTTAAAATGTCCCATTTACTTGGCCAATAATATTTTTTTAGCAGTCAAGTAGACTCTTCCCCATCACTGAGTTAGTGATAAGTTAGAGATATGTTATCTCCATCATTTGTGATATGAAGGGCTGGGAATTCAATTGTATAGGTCTAACTTTTTGAGGAAAAGGGTATCTGTAAGTTACAGACACACTTAAATGCCTTGAAAAAAGATTTCTAGAGGATGGTGTGTGCGTCACAGGTGTTCCTGCGACCCATATTGTGGGTCGCAGGCTCACCCGTGCTCCTCTCCCCCTGCTTGCGTGCCGCAAGCGCTTCTCACCACTCCTGGCTCCTGTTCCATCCTCTTCGGCCGTGCGGGTGCGTTCGTGACTCCTAGGGTGTGCGCGCACCGGCTTCAGAAGTTTTAAAGGGCCAGCGCGCCATTAATTGGCTCTGTCAATTTCCTGGGAAGCTACTTAAGTCTGCCTCTTCCTGCAAGTCCTGCCGGATCTTCGTGCCTTGAGCCCTGGAGAAAGCTGTGTTTGATGCTTTGCTTTATTTCTGTGAATTCCCGTTGTGACCCCGGTTCCATTTCTGACTTTGCTCCTTTGCCGCCTGCCCTGACCTGTTGCTACGTCTCCGACTTTGATCCTGTGCTGTCCATCCTGACCTCCTGCCTGTCCCCGACTATGATATTGCCTGCCATTTCTGTACCTCGACCTTGGCTGCCACTGCGGACAAGTCATGCCTGTGATATCTATACAGAGCAAGGGGAGCAGCAGGAGAGAAAAGAGAGCACAATCAATGTAATTTGATTTCTAGGTGAAGGGTTGCTTTAAATTGTCACATTTTCACCATGAAAAAACTAAATCTCTTCATAACAGCTAAAACCATAGTGACTCACTGTCAGACATGCAGTATGTTATTGCACAATGATTGCTGACATTATATAAAGTATGCTCAGGCCACTATGTAAATAGGTATAAAAAGCATTTTTATTAAAAGCATTCTTCAATAACAATGAGTATTACAATTTTGACCACTTATTTATATAAATCTGCAACATCCCCATCCCCCACTGTGGCCTAGCCTTTTCTTGGGTGAGGAGGCAGCCGGGGCCCAGAATACCGGAGTGGCTAGCTATTGCGGCCTAGGGCAGATTGTTGACACGGTATGCTTGGTATGGGGACCGGAGGGCTGTCCCACAGCCTGGCAGGTCTCCAGCAGGCGGTGTGTGCAAGAAATTATATGAGGGAGGGGCTGATGTACTGGTTCTCCCTGGGGCAACCCCTTAGTGTCTGTAGTATGAGTTCCTGGATGATGATGGTGACAGCTGTAGCAGGGACCAGAGGGAGGCAACGTTGTGCAAAAATAACTTACAGTTCTTTATTCGAACCAACAGCAGTGCTCAGTAGAGGTGTGAGGCACACGCTGTCTCTGGTCACTCAGTGTAGAGTTGCTCCTGTGTCAGGAGCTGGTGGTCAAGAGATATTTTTGTTACTCCCTGGTGAGGTGGTCTCACTCTCCAATCACACTCCAGTTACAAAGGTGGAACATCATTGGATAAGAATAGCAAATACAATTAACCCTTGCCTATCCAGGCAGTACCCACCGTTGCTAATAACCTTTATCTAGCTATATGATCCTGAAGTGAGTTGTACAGGCTCACCTGCTGGGGACACACAGACAAAGGGGCTTATTTGCAACTACTCCTCTGCCTATGCATCGGCAGGGGTGTTGCAAATCCATAACATTTGCATTATGTTTTAGAGGAGTTTATGCACTTTTACTGTTTCCTATTTTTGTTTACTTTTTGTTTTTACAGGTTTTGAAGGTATTCACTTCACAAATAGAAATTGTACCAAAACAAGAATTAGTAATCTAGTAGTTACCTTTCTATTTAATTCACATTTATATCTAGGCACAACAAGCAGTGTCTCATAGTGTGCACTTCTACTCTACATGCCTCCTTGTTTTCCTTTAAAAAAAAAACTATGCAGTTCTTTAAATAATGTGCCCATTATAGAGACAGTGGAATGAATACAATAACTTCCATGCCAGTGCTGGCCACAGTTTCCTTACAAGTCCTTGCTTTATTTAGCTTCTCACTGCTGTGTGTTGTCTGGAAAGTTCAACTCATGTTCTTCTCTTGTGTCAGTGCTATAATAGCACTCACTTTAAAGAGTCAGGAGAAACGGAACACATATCTCCCCAGCTGTATAGCTTAGTATGGAGAGATGTTTCATGAAAGCTGCCGATTAACTTCTCCCATGACTGAGACTGTTTGTTTGTTTTTTCTATTTGTAGTTTAGCTACTCAATGATGTGGGAATTGAAGCCATGGTGCTATGGGGCTTGTAAATTTTGTGAACATATCCTCCAAACCATGCTTTAGTATAGATGAGCTATCCTCAGGCTGGATCATTAATGGCAGATCAGTTGGGGTCCTACTACAAGCACCAGCCTTTAAGACTACCACAAAACAGCAAACCCACTGAAGCAGACCAGACAATAAACATTCAATATATTAATAAATAATAAAAATCTAAATCCTTGGGGTGTGGCCTAGACATCTAGTATGGAAGGCATGTCTTGCAGTGCTTCAAGGCAAAACATACAATCTGGGCCAAACTATCACAAATTGGTTCACCATCCTGTCACATGCCTCTAGATAGCGACACTCTGAAGCCGAGAAATACAGTACCTTTTCCGCCCTCTATAAATAGCCAGGGAACCTTCTGATCGTAGAGGCCTAACCATGCCTGTAAGCTGCAGCCTTGTGTGATATCTCGCAGTTGGCCCCCTGTACTTTGGGAGCAGACACTGAATCCTATCCTCAGATGGAAGGTCTGTAAGCCTTCATACTCTTTCTATACATAAGAATAGAGTAAACGCCAAAAGAGTAAATTACTTTGCACTTTATTTATTGGAATGTATTAATATATATGTACATTGTCGTTGAATCCTTTCTTATGTCTGAGTGCTAGTTCTCTCAGAGTGGCCAGCTAATTACATTTTTTTAGGCCTGTTGAATTGACATATATTGTGTGAAAGGATTAATTACTTTTTTAAGTAAGTTGTAGGCCAGAGGCGTAACTAGAGTACTCTGGGCCCCGGGGCAAAATTCCTAATGGGCCTCCCACCCAACAGTTACCACCATTATTTCAACAAAGAGAACAAATACTGTCATTGTAATAATAAGCAAAGATCCTGTATATCAGACTAATATCACTAATAGTAACATTTTATATTTTATTTTTATACATCAAACCCTTTTTGCCCCTTTCAGAATAATAATGCCTCTGCCTTTTTGTTAGTTTATAACACTACCCTGCTTTCCCTATTAGCTTTTGTTTGCCACCCCTCATTTGCCCTCTTTAGAGTTACTGTCCCCTTACTTCTTACTTGCATATTATCCCAAGTTTAATGCCCCCTTTTTTAGTAAGCACATTTGCTCTTCTACATTGTAAATGCCCTCATTGTCACCATTTTTTTTTCATTCTAATCTGCCTTCATTCTTAATTAATACCCCTCTTTTTGCCCCATTTGTAATGCACTCTTTTGCCCCCCTTCATAATGCCCCCAATATATTGCCCCATTCATAAAGCCCCCAATATATTGCCCCATTTATAATGCCCTCAATATATTGCCCCATTCATAATGCCCCAATATATTATCCCGTTCATAAAGTCCCCAATATATTGCCAGATTTATAATACCCACTCTATATTACCCCCATTGATAATGCCCCTAATATATTGCCCTTTCATAATGCCCCAATATACTGCCACTTTCATAAAACCCAAAATATATTGCCCCATTCATAAAACCCCCAATATATTGCCCCATTTATAATACTCCAATATATTTCCTCCCTTCATTATGGCCATTTTATTTTGTCCTCACTTACATTGCCAGTGCATATTATACAAAAAAGAGTACTTACCTCTACCCTGATGATCTCTCTCGGCGGGCAGTGGCCATCTTTACTTCTCTTCTCCTGCAGTAAGGCACCCAGCAAGGTGCTGTGTTGGGGAGAATGTTCTGCCATTGCACAAGCAAACAGGGGCCTGGAGCTTCTTGAGCAGTGCACGGACATGGAACACAGTGCTGTCCCCATGCGCTGTACGACGAGCCCGCGGTTGTCTCAAGAGTAATGGCTGCGGACATATCACTTCCTATGGCTCCGACTGCGATTATTATGCCCCAGGCTGTAGGCTTTAATCTACAGTATCTACATCAAACTCGGAAGAACAATTTTCTCCTGTCACAGGGCTGTGCTCAATACAAAGTCAGACCGTCTCCAAACATCAATGAGAAGAGGGCTGTTTCTACAACTATAATCAATAAAAATGTGTGTCTTTAAGCCGCAGAAGGTACTATTAATTACTTGTGTACCACATGCCTCCACCTCTGAAGCAAGCTCCTGTTATGTATACAGTATACTGTATAAAGCATTGTAATCTAGGTGGCCTTTTATCTGTTCATGACAAAAATTTGAAAATCGCCCTTTCCTTATGGTAGCTTTGTGCAGTAGAATTCTGTTTATTGCCGAAACAATTATAGGAAGGCAGATATATTACCTAAGACTTGTTTTAGATATGAAGTTAAATAACAAGCAAAGAAACTAATACAGAATTCTTCTGCACTAGTATTAAAGTCTATTTCAGCATTTCACTGTTTTCTTCTAAGGGATATTTTTAGCTTCTGCACAGTAGAAAGACCTAGCCCTTCTAAACAGACATTATGTCATGTTCTGTTACATCATCTCTTAAAACATTTCCAATAAGCATTAGGGAGATGTATTTTAGGCTGACATATAACAAAAAACTAAAGGATAGATATATTTTTGGTGCCCTAGGCAGACAGGCAAAACTGCACTCAACCATTCTGTAAAACTGTAACAAAATTGTGACAGCATCAGGGACGATCCTGAGAGGAAAAATGAAATGGCTCCCTCCCCAATAAAAACCATAAGAAAAAATCTTTGAGGCCAACTGTTATGAACTACCAGCAGTAAATAAAGCACACATACAAAAATATTTGCCTTTAGCAAAAGTACTACACATATAAATATATACCACAAGTATAAATATATACCTTCAATGAATATAGCAAGTAATGATGATAAAACACCAATATATTAGAGGAAATAGAATAACATTACAGTGATTCTATATGTAGGACTCTTAGATTACTGGCAAGAATTTAAAATAAACCTATTAAGAATAGGCCAGAATTTCACAAATAATGTTTGCAAAAAATTAGTAATTTTATTAAGGCATATAAACACATATATAAAAAGAGAAGAACAGACATTTACAGAAATAACAGCCTGTGCTGAAAGGACAATACAAAACATCTAGGGCACATGGGCATTGCCAGAATGAAGTAAAAAGTTAAATTACATAGGCCACTGGCCAAAGATGTGACACAAACCTCCTGACACAAAATTACATAATTGTATGGCAGAACACCTTATTATACATGCATAATGCACATCCCCATATGTGCATACATATTGCACATCCCCGAATTGGAAACATCAAATTGCATTGCAAGTGCTCATAATAAACCAAATCTTTATGTGCAGCTTTTTGATAGTAAATTCTAGAGTGTGCTATGCTGGTGTATCAATGGTTGAAATATTCCACGTGCTCCCAGATGGCTGACACCCGACACGTGTTTCGGCACGCTGCCATCATGAAGGGGTAAAGTCAGCCAGGTAGGGAGCAGTTTATAAAACCCAATAAGGAGCTGTTGTCCTCTCCTGACGTGATGATAACTAAAGCTCAGTGTTGTATTATTGGGCGCGTGTGACAAGACATCACTTCCGATTCGGGCCTCCTGCCGCACTGATGATCATGTGATCGGATCATGTGACTATACACGTCACGATCGGATAAACAAAGGCTGGACAACGGAGATCTGTCCGCACTGTATTAGACATACCCAAAACAGTGCCAACTGTGAGAAACTGAGAGGTGTCATTTGGGAAAACCGCTATCTGTCCTACAGGCAGATGAAATGCATGTGGTAAAAGCCCTGGGTTTGTCTGCAGTAACCCAAGGGTTAATGCAGACATGATAAGCAGGAATAGTCTGTTTTGTCTGTGTTGGCCTAGCTAACACAGACACGTTTGTAATGTCCGTACTGGGCCTGCTTATTATGGAGTAGGGGCTTCGGTCCTGGGCTTTTGTATAGCCCACAGGTGCGGGTCACAGGCCTCGTTAGGGCCTGATTTAATCTGCAGGCCAGAAGCAGTAGGAGAGGCCCTACCTGGAGAGCTGAAAGCGAGATTGCATTCTGACAGCAAAGGTAACTGAGGGCCTCCTGTCTTGCTGCTGGCCAAGAGCGGGTGCCAGGCAGCCTGGTACCTGGATAGCTAGGGTCCGTCAAATGTGTTAGACAGCGCCTAGCCGGGCAGGGATTACTTTTGTAACGTTTTTGCATGTGCCTAAGCCAAGGCTGAATTTGTGTTCTGTTTTGCAAGTGTGAATAAAACACTTAAGTTGTGTCCCTGCTTCCTGCACTGCTACCAGTCAACTACCAGAGCAATTCCCCACACAACGTATATACAATCAATACAGGGCTCAGGATGCAAACGAAGTACATAACTAGATAACACCAACCAATGTTACAAATATACAATAATGTAACGGGTAGCCCTGATAGATAAAAGAACCTATATATTAGTAAAGGATATATTCCTATACAGTCACAAACTAAATTGTGTGAAAATGTGATGTCATAAAAAAGTTGTTTTCTCATAGGTTACCTGGATCAATATAATCATCCAACTAATGTGATGTGTGAAAAAAACACACAGTGGGGCACATTTACTAAGGGTCAGTTGGAAGCATTTCCATCGGGTTTCCCGAATATTTCTGATTTGCCCTGAATCGCACAGGGGTTTTTGTCACACGCGAGCGAATTGTGGTGCACTGGCGCCAGCTTTCATGCAACGCAAATTGGGGGCGTGGTGACTGATTTGGACAAACCGCAGAATTTAACTTTCATAATTGTGTCACAAGACACGCACTTACATGCACCCGGAAGAAGATGGTGAACTCCGACGGACCTGAACGGGGAAGCGTCACATGCAGGAAATTGGATGCACGATCTTAGTGAATCGGGGAATCCTCGGCGGACATTCCCGAACGGCGGACGCAACGGGACTGGTAAGTAGATGTGCCCCAGTATGTACAATCGTTGTCTTAATCTAATATATCAAAGTGCTACGTGCCAAATTACTAAAGTGCCCAGTTTCTTAGTTCAAATGCAACATGAACTAAATGGGGGATATTTATCATATGATCGCCCCGCCGCTGCAAATTCGCAACCCGATACATCAAGAGGCATCAAGAGGCATCTGCCTGGCGTAGAAAAAATCGCAGCCGGCGACTTTTCACATATGAAAAGTCACCGGCAGCAGCGAGTGCGCAGGCACGGGGACAGTAACGCCCTGCGCCGGCCCACTCCCACGGCCGCGCCCCCCGCTCGGCTGGCCGCGCCCCCCCTTCACGCCCCTTCACGCCCCACTGGCGTGAAGGTGGCGGATTGGGGAAAATAATCGCAAAAGCTAGCAATAAGCTAGCATTTGCGATTATTTCAGGGCCTCTGCGCCACTGGCGGTGCGCAGAGGTCCTGATAAATATGCCCCATATGTGCAAATTTACAGAACAGTGGGACACATTTACTAATGGTCCGCACACCGCATTTCCGTCGGGTTTCCCGACTATTTCCGATTTGTGCAGCATTTAACAGGGTTTTTTGGAAGATCTCAAGGGGCAAACAATCTTCCTAAAAGTTGTTTCTGATAGTTTGAGGGGTGCAGATTTTAAAATGGGTTGATTATATAGGGGGTTTTAATATTTAATATTTAAAATTTTATTCAAAACAGTAATTACACCAAAATGGTAAATTCTGAAAATACGGAAAAGCGATATTAGATTTGTAAGCCACGTGACATCAAAATAAATTATCCAGACATTTCCAAAATAATGAAAATGTAAAGCAGACACATGGGAAATGTTATTCAGCAACTTATTTAGGTGGTAAATCTATCTGCCTGAAAGCGCTATGATTTTGAATTTCAAAATTTGATGATTTCGATTTTCTAAATTTTTCAAAAAATTCATAATTTTTCTTTTTTTTTTTGTAAATAAACTCAAAACTTATCAGCCAAAATTTACTACTAATATTAAGTACAACATGTGAGGAAAGCGGCGGGCCATCAAGCCCTGCCTCACCAACTGGCTTCAGCATTTATTACCACAGGACGGCTGTGGGTCATGTAATAACTCCCAGACATTTCTTATACAAAAACTTTTTGGATATTTGTGCAATCACTCCAGCAGAGGTGGCCGTATCCAAGGACACAGTCTTGTTTCTAAGGGACCAAATGACTCCATTTATGAGAAATTATGTTCACGCCGGTAAAAATTTAAGAAATGTATATAATGGCAGATTAATGAAACTGAATGTGAATGCCCAGGTGAGAATACTCCTTTAAGCTACAAAATGGCTACGTCCTTAAGGGGTTAATATATTAGATTAAGACAACGATAGTGCATACCGTGTGTTTATTTATTTTTTTTTTTTGCACATCACAGTACTTGGATGATTATATTGATCCAGGTATACTATGAGAAAACAACCTTTTATAACATCACGTTATCACACAATTTAGGATGTGACTGTACAGGAATATATCCTTCACTAATATGTAGGTTCTTTTATCTATCAGGGCTACCTCTAAACATCACTGTATATTTGTAACATTGGTTGGTGTTATCTGGTTATGTATTTAGTTTTCATCCTAAGTCCTGAAGACATATGAATAAATTATGTAAACTATATTTATTATATGGTATTACGTGTATTTATCACAGCATAAGGCTACATGCACACTGCCGTGTGCCCACCGCACCGTAGCACGGTGGGCACACGGCAGCACGGGGGGAGGAGGAGGAGGGAGCACAGCTCATCCCCGCCCCTCTCCATAGCGATATATGGCCGCGGCGCCGTAATATGGGAAAAGATAGGACATGTCCTATCTTTTCCCGGGCTACGGAGTGGTACAGTGCCGCACGTGTGGGCGCCGTGAGCCCATAGAACTGTATGGGGGACGTATGTCGGCCGCATATACGTCGGCCGTATATACGTCCCCGATACATGTGTGTGTGAATGCAGCCTAAGTCTCAAATTATACTAAATTATACTGCACTGTTTTGGGTATGTCTAAAACACTTATCCTTATTATGTTGAATCTAGCCCTAGGTTGTGTTTCCACATTGTGCGCCAGTGTTGTGTACATGTGCGAACAGATCTCCGTTGTCCAGCCTTTGTGCCGAACGATGCATGTTTATCGGATCATGACGTGTATAGTCACATGATCGGATCACATGATCAGTACGGCGGGAGGCCCAGAACTGGAAGTGGCGTCTTGTCACATGCGGCCAATAATAGAACACTGAGCTTTAGTAATCATCACGTCAGGTGAGGACAATAGCTCCTATTGGCTATTCTGGGCTTTATAAACTGCTTACTGCCTGGCTGACTTTACCCCTTGACGAATGCAGCATGCCTAAACGGGCATCGGGGTGTCAGCCATCTGGGAGCATGTGGGATATTTTAACTTCAGGTTTCCATTGATACACCTGTATAACACACTCTAGCATTTAGTAACATAAAGTTGCACATAAAGATTTAGTTTATTATCAGCATTTGCGACGCATTTTTGATATTACCAATACGGGGATGTGCAATATGCACGTATTTCCACCATACCATTATGTAATTTTCCATTGGCAGTAAGTTTGTGACACATCTTTGGCCAGTGGCTTATGTAATATAATTAATAGAACTTTTTACTTCATTTTGGCAATGCCCACATGAACTTGATGTTTTCTATTGTCCCTTCAGCACAGGCTGTTATTTCTGTAAACGTCTGTTCTTCTCTTTTTATATGTGTGTTTATATGCCTTAATAAAATTATGAATTTTTTGCAAACATTATTTGTGAAATTCGGGCCTTTTCTTGATTGGTTTACAATGAATATAGAAAATCTGTAGATGCCAATAACTATGCCAAGCTTATAAATATTTGCCAGCAATGAATAAACAGCAAACATAATGCTGAATATACATATATATCAGCAGTAAAAAATAACATATAAAAATATAGACCAGCATTAAATGTACTGCACAACTGGGCAGCCTTCGGCAACTTACTGTTCAAATTAAGTTGCCGCTGTTTACTTCCATGTCTGTATTGGCCTGGTCGGCCCCAGTCTTCTTCCTGGTAGTCTCCTCATAGTTGGCAATTTTTCTCCATCAGGTAGAGAAAGTTATGACAACTTCTTTCGGCCATGAATTATCAAAATAGAATTTGCCATTAAGCTATGAAGAGCAGTGGAAGTTCGCCTTACAAGAAACAAAGCGCACATCGGAAGGCTTGTCAAAGCAAATTGTAGAAAGTAGCAAAAGAAAAAGACAGCGTTTTGATCAAATTAAGGAACAATGGAGTTGTCTTTTAGAGGTCCTATTAAAGAGCTGCTTAACCTAGAACAGACACTCCTTTTTCCAAAGGAGGCAGTGATGGTGCAGATTCCTACTGCTCAGCTACATACCGGTAAGGTGGAAGAGGTGGATATACAAGAGAATACTTCAGAATGGCCATAAACAGACAAGGAGAATCATGAAGCACACTACAAGGTTTTCAGAGATCTTTGGCAGAAAGGCTACTACCTCAACAGTGGTGGAATGTACCATGATAATCTAAGCACACTAGTGCCTACCCACACTTCGGTATGACTGTAAAATAAGGGGTGAAAAATTCTTTGTTGCGTAAACATCCCTAGGGGATTAAAATTTGAGAAATTTCTCATAAGCAAACCCCTTTAAAGAAAATTGTCAGATTTCCCAAAATATTAATGCTGTTGGGTAGATCCAGTGGCATGGTTACAACCTTGTGTACCCTAAACCTGTCCAAAACCATAAAGATGGCCTAGTTTACACGAAGATTGGCTAAAACCATGAAAGAGAGCTGCAGCACAGTTATCAAAACCATACCGGCCTCGCCATGGTAGACCAAACAAGTTGTGTGCATGTGCTTAGTCTCATTTCTAGAGGTTGTCTTTTACAAAGAAAATTATGGGTGCTGCCAGCATTGCAGCAGAGATGAAAGGGGTAGTGGTCATATCATTGCTCAGACCATATGCCACACATTGTATCATATTATTCTGCTGTGCTGTTGTCCTGGAATGAAGCCATCTTCTAAAGATGATGCACAAGACAACACACACAATCAGTTTTCTGCAGAGAAGCAAAGCAAAGAAATGTATTCCTGGATCCATCTCCTATGATTTGATGAGACCAATATAAACTTATTTATGCTACTCACTACACACGCTAGACAGCATCTGAACCCTCATCCTCATAGAATGTAAGCTCTTGTGAGCAGGGCCCTCAATCCTATTGTTCAATATGACTGTTTGTCCTTTGTAATATAATATAGTTGTATATGTCCCCCAGTGGCGTACCGACCGCGGTCGCAGCGGTCGCCATTGAGACCGGGCCCATGGGACGGGGGGGGGCCCGGGCGACCGTCTCAATGGCGACCGCGGTCTGTACGCCACTGGCAGTCGGGCAGGGGCCTCCGTCCGGACAGGAAGCTCCTGCCCGTCACTGAATAGTGCTCGATGCGGTCGGAAGCGGCCGCTCGAGCACTATTATTGCAGGTGGAGCGATGTGGCCGGAAAACCACCCCGGCGCACATCGCTCCATGAACTAGGATGCGCGGCCGCGTGATGACGTCATCACGCTGCCGCGCACCCTTTCCTGTCTGGCCGCGGGCAGAAGATAGAAGATGTGGGAGCCAGAGGTGAGTACAGTTTTCTTTTATTTAAATCTGAGGTAAAAGGGACTTATTGTATAAAACATTTATTTGATGTGCTAATTAATTGTGTGTGTGTGTGTGTGTGGGGGCAAGAATATTTTAATAATTCAGTGGGGGGGGGGAGAGGAAAGAAAAGAGAATATGTGATAAATAGTCGGGGAGGAGAAAGTGTGACAATTCATTGTGGGGGGGGCACGGAACGAACAAAAAACAAACACACAGGAGGGCGACGCAGAAGCAGGAGCAGACAGACCAGAAAGAATATGTAATAATAATGTGGGGGAAGAATATTTAATAATTCATTGGGTGGGGCGAAAATATTAATGATATATTGGGGGGGGGGGAACCAGAATATTAAAATTCATTGTGGGGGGGCAGAGGGCAAATTTAATAATCATTGTCGGGGGGGAGCAGAACAGAATATGTAATAATCACTGAAATGCTCGGTGGTAGAGAAAGGGTTTTTTTTTGTTTTTTTTTTTAGGTTTAAATGGGGGGGGGGGGGGGCCCATTAGGAATTTTGCTCCGGGGCCCAGTGTACTCTAGTAGCCACTGATGTCCATCTATGTTTGTAAAGCACTACGGAATTTGATGGCGCTATATAAATAAAGATTATTATTATTATTAACCAAAGACAATTGTGTCTTGCTTACTGTCAAGCATGGCGGTTGGTATGTCATTGATTAGGCCTGCATAAGAGTTGCTGGCTGTGGTGATCTATAGCGCATTAAGGGACTCTTGAATGCCAATATGTACTGTGACATACATACATACAAGCAGTGTATGATCCCTCCCACGGGGCAGTATTCCAACATGTAAACAATCACTAACACACCTCCATGATGACCTTGTGTCTGGGGGGCATACTCAAAAGGTAGGTCGAAGAGCACAAGATCTCGATATAATGTACTTAACTAGGCACACAAGCAAATTCACAGACCACACTGTACGATTCTGGTTCTTCTGACCTAAGCCAGTTTTATTGAGCAAGATTGCACCTAGCGAGAACAAGTAAAATAAATCCTCTGCCTCTCTGAAATTAAAAAACCTGGATCAACAGATGGCTATGGTAACATTTATATAGATGCAGTTCACATGAGATGGGAAACGGCCAAGTAAAGTTTATATGATATGCTATTTATTTATTGCTTAAATTTTGTATATTTTACACTGTGAAGATCTATGTCTGTGACCTATGTTAAGATGGTGGACACATAGGGGCAAATTTACTACCTGGTCCTGTTGCGATCCACGATCGGACTGTCCTGTCGCGATCCCCAATTCGTGCAAGTTGCGAGATGCGCAAAAATGATAGCGTTTGCGCCACAAATCCCTGTTAAATGCGGCACAAAAAGGAAGTTCGGGCAAACCCCGACGAAAATGCGCTCCGTGGACCCTTGTAAAATGAGCCCCATTAAGAAACATAGTCCCATGATTAACGGCCCGCCATTTTGAATCTCAAAAACACGTTTGACATTCACACAGCTTCTTCAAAACAATGTGATTTAATGGCTGTGAATTGAAGATTTTAATGTATCACTGAACAAAATTGAATAATTGATTTTTAAACTCATCTATGAACTTTGGTGGAACCAATCTCTTTGCGTTTTTTTGCTTGGCCTTGTGGTCCCGTTGCACACTGGAGCTATGGACAATTAACCAAAGAGAAGGGTTGAGCGGGCTAGCCTTATTTTTATGAAGGTGGAAAAGCACAAGATCTCTATATATAATGTCCTCAAACCAGGCACACAAGCAAATTCACCCTTCACACTGTACGATTCTGGTTCATTTGATCTAAACCATTTTTAGTGTGCAAGACTGCACCAAACAACTACAAGTGAAATAAATCATCTGCCATCAACAAATAAACATAGTGGTCTCCTACCTCACCAGCTTTCAAACTTGTCACAAACTACAATCTACTCTCTAACATTGTATATAATAAATACAGTGTGAGAAATACAGATATTAAGGATAGATAATGGATTGAACCCCTTAGAGACCACCCATACGGATTTCTTTGTCAGTCGCTAAGGGACCTTAGGCTAGGTTTCTCCGTCGGCCCAACCTAATTGCTGCACGGGGAAGAGCAGTGACCCGGCTCTAAAAGTCTTGATCGGGATGAGATCTGATCTGACATTAGATCCTGGAGTCACAGCACTGACTGCGGGATCTACTTACTTCCTTGTCCTCCCGGTATCCCACAATAGCATCACAATGAAGGTCCCAGGGTCTGTCCTCGGCATGTGCCTGTTCGATCCAGCCCCAGTTAAAGTGTAAAAAAGGTAAAAATCACAACACATATAGTATCACCACGTCCCAAAATACCCAGTCCATAAAAACATAAATATGGTTTTTCCTGACGGTTAACCTGATAATGGAAAAAAACACTTAAATTTCTGAATTTCCACTTTTTTACCATTTTGCAAAACCTAAATCTTTAAATACAAAGTGATCAAAAGGTCGCACAGTACCCAAAATCATATAATTGAAAGCATCATCATGTTCAGCCAAAAAAAATGACACCTCACACAGCTCTTTGCTCTAAAGTATGAAATGTTAGTGTTAGAATATGGTAAAATTAATACATTTTTTTGTTCAATAGGTTTTACTTTTTTTAAATCTATCAAAATACAATAAAACTTATATAAAAATGGTAATCCCTGTGATACCAGAGAATAAGTTAGATGTGTCATTTGGAGTGCACAGTGAACATTGAAAAAACAATCCCACAAGAATATTACACAAATGTATTTTCTTGTCAATTTGGAATTTTTCCCAACTAACACGAGTACATGAGTACACGGCATGGAATATAAACTATTGTCACTAGGAAGTACAAATGGTTACACAAGGCTTTCTGGTTTCTGCAGATTACTTGCACAGAAAAATGGCGAATACAGGCAGTCCCCGGGTTACGTACAAGATAGGGTCCGGAGGTTTGTTCTTAAGTTGAATTTGTATGTAAGTCGAAACTGTATACTTTATAATTGTTGATCCAGACAAAAAAAATTTTGGCCCCAGTGACAATTGGAGTTTAAACATTTTTTGCTGTAATGGGATCGAGGATTATCAATAAATCTTCATTACAGACACTGTACAGCTGATCATTGCAATCTGGGACTATAGTAAAGCATTCCGAAGGCTTCACCAGAGGTCAGAGGGGTCTGTCTGTAACTATGGGTTGTCTGTAAGTCGGGTGTCCTTAAGTAGGGGACCGCCTGTACTGCAATACAGTAGCAAAGCAGTTTATGGTTGGAACTATCAGACCATCTATGGATAATGTACCCTAGAGGGTCTAAGAAATAGTAAAAAATAAAAAGTTTCAAACAGTTTCACAAATAATAAAAAATAAAAAAAACTAAAAGTGTAAATCACCCCCTATTCCTTGGAAGTGACATAAAACTTAACAAACAGTAAAATTCCCAAACCCGTTAGGTATCGCCGCGTCTCAAAATGGCCAATCTATCAAAATAAAAAACCATTATTCCTGGCAATGAACCCGATGAAATAAGATATTAGCTCCCAAATGTCTGAAACGCTACTTTTACACAATTTCCCGTCACATAAGAAAATTTAATAAAAAGTGATCAAAATGTTGCACAGTTCTCAAAATGGTAGTTATGAAAACGTCAGTTCATTTTACAAAAAAAAATTCACCTCACACAGCTACATGAGGTCTAAGGAACTGCCCAAGGAGCTCAGAGGCAGAATTGTGGCAGGGGACAGATCTGGCCAAGGTTAAAAAAAAATTCTGCAGCACTCAAGGTTTCTAAGGGCACAGTGGCCTCCATAATTCTTAAATAGTAAGGGTTTGTGACAACCACAACTCTTCTTCGACCTGGCCATCAAGCCAGACTAAGCAATTGTGGGAAAAGAGCCTTGATGGGATAGGTAAAGAAGAACCCCATGATCACTCTGGCTTCAGAGATGCACTAGGGAGATTGGAGAAAGTTCCACAACATCACTGCAGCCCTCTACCAGTTGGGGCTTTATGGCAGAGTGTGCCGACAGAAGCCTCTTCTCAACGAAAGACATATGAAATCCTGCATACAGTTTACAAAAACAGCACATGAAAGGTTCCCAGACTATAAGAAATAAGATTTTCTGGTCTAATAAGACGAAGATTGAACTTTTTGGCATTGGTGGAGAAAACCAGGCACTGCTCATAACCTGCCAAATACAATCCCAACAGCGAAACATGGTGGTGGCAGCATCATACTATGGGGGGACCGGGACAGGTGCAAGGACAGGACGACTGGTTGCAATTGAAGGAAAGATGAATGCGCCAAGTACAGAGATATCCTAGATGGAAACCTCTTCCCGAGTGCTGTGGACCTCAGATTGGGCCAAAGGCTCATCTTCCAACAAAACAATGACCCTAAGCACTACGGTTGCACCGATACCAGAATTTTGAGTGTGATACGAGACCAAGAAAAGTATAGTGATACTCGATACTGATACGATACTTTCAAGAAAAAAAAAAGTATTACCTGAATGTTTAGGGTGCGGTCACATGGGCCATCTACATTGCATTTAGAAATGCAATGCAAACGTCTGGGGATGGGCTCAGTTTGATCGCATTTGCATTTCCATTCAAACACATGAGATCAGTAAAGGTCACCAGTGATTTGCCAGGAGAAGCTTTAGGGCTTTATGACAGTGTAGTATATGTGTTGTAAAGGCTATCCTGGTGATGTTGATATAAAATACTATACTAAATTGTAGAATTTAGGGCTCAAGTAGATGGGTGTTTTTGATGTCCATGTGCTATCCTTTTTTTGCGGAAGGCAAACGGATCCACTGTGTCCTGTGGGTCTGTTCACGTGTCCATTTTTTTCACGGATGTGCAGACAGTGAGAAAAAAATTGCAGCATGTGTTTTTTTGTCTCGCATGTGGACCGTGTACATTCATAGACATCAATCGATCCGCAAAATAATGGACGACACATGCATGACATCCGTAGGCAGAATGTTATTTCTTCAATTGTTGCTAGGCAACCAACTGGACGGGGCAAGAAGTAGATTAGAAACCCATCAGCTTTTTTTGCATATATGAAAAAACGGATAGCGTACAGATACAATATGGTGTGAACACAGACATCACCTCCGCATTTTTTGCAGATGAGCAGCAAACATGCCGTCTGAATGAGCCCTTATTTTTTGTGTTACACATTTTAATTCAATTAATTTAAATGTATTATATGCTTAAAATTATATCTCCATAATAATAATAACCTTTAAAATAATAATAATCTCCTTAATAATAATATCCCAATAATAATCATCTCAATAATAATAATCACCTCAATAATAATAATCTCTGAGAAGACCCCTCTCTATATAGCAGTGCATGGGGCCTGTGTCACAATGTAACAGTGCATCTCTTAGTTGCATAAAATCCTCCCAGAGGCAACCACTAAGCCCATAGCCTAGTGCAGGGCCGGATTAAAGTTGGTGGGGGCCCCTGGGTGCAAAATCTGGTGGGGGCCCCCATTTAATGTAGTCCAGACAGGGAACAGAAATCGCCATACAATTGCCTCCAGCAATAACTATATACAGTCCCCTATAAATATATAAAGCTCCCAGTAATCACTATATACAGCCAGCAGTAATAACTGTATACACCCCGGCAATCACTCTATACAGCCCCCAGTAATCACTGTATACAGCTCTCTCAGCAATCACTATATACAGCTCCCAGCAATCACTATATAAAACCCTCCAGCAATCATTGTATACAGCCCCCAGTAATCACTATATACAGCCCCCCTGTAGTCACTATATACAGCACCCCAGAAATTACTATATACAGCTCCCAGTAATCTATATATACAGCCCCAGCAATAAATATATACAGCCCCCAGTAATCCCTGTATACAGCTCCCCCAGCAATCACTATATGCAGCTCCCCCAGCAATCACTATATACAGCTCCCACAGCAATCAATATATACAGCTCCCCCAGCAATCACTGTATACAGCTCCCCCAGCAACCACTATATAAAGCCCCCTATAACAACTATATACAGACCCCATAATAACTATAAACACCTTCTATAATAACTAACTATATACACTATTGTAACTATATACCCCCCATAATAACTATATGTACCTCCCTATAATAACTAACTACATATAGTCCCATTATAATAACTATTTACACAATACCTCCTATAATAACTAACTATATACCCCCATAATAACTATATACACCTCCCTATAATAACTAACTATATACAGTTCCCCTATTATAACTATATACACAACACATCCTATAATAACTATATACACCACTCTATAATAACTATCTATATACCCCATATAATAACTATATACACCACACTATAATAACTTACTATATACAGATCCCCTATTATAACTATATACACAACACCTCCTATAATTAGTATATACACCACTCTACAATAACTAACTATATATCCCTTATAATAACTATATACACCACTCTATAATAACTAACTATATACACTTACCCTATTATAACTATATACCCCTATAATAACTATATGCACCCCCTATAATAACTAACTATATACCCCCTATAATAACTATATACACCACCCTATAATAACTAACTGTATACCCCCTATAATAACTATATACACCTCCCTATAATAACTAACTATATACCCCCTATAATAACTATATACACCACCCTATAATAACTATATACACCACCCTATGATAACTAATAGAGATGAGCGAGCACTAAAATGCTCGGGTACTCGTTATTCGAGACAAACTTTTCCCGATGCTCGAGTGCTCGTCTCGAATAACGAGCCCCATTGAGTCAATGGGAGACTCGAGGCATTTTCAAGGGGGACCAAGGCTCTGCACAGGGAAGCTTGGCCAACACCTGGGACCTCAGAAAGGATGGAACACCACGGAAAGGACAGGAAACAGCAGGGGAGCATGCCTGGATTGCCTCTGAGGCTGCTTATCGCACCATTATGCCAAAAATAGGGCAACAGATGGCCATGACAGAGTGACAGAATGAAGCTAGATAGAATGTAAAACATCCAAAATGACCCTGACACTATAGGGGACGGCATGCCGAGGAGCAGCGGCAGCCGCGGCAGGTAGAGAGTGGCATGGCGACATACCTAATGGACTCAGGCTTCAACCAATGGTGGGAGGCAAGAGGAGGAACCAAAGGAGGTGAGCAAGAAGCGCTCAAATAATAGTCGGTACATGATAAAAGTTTGCCAGTATATTTTGTGGATTACACAGCAGGGTGGCGACAAGTTAACATGGAAGCCATGAAAACAACCCAAAATTCGTCTGACACAGTCGTTGAAAGGGACCAGTATGGAGGCAGTGAACTAGTAGTAGATTAAAGGTGCTGCTGCAGTTAAAACTATGTTAGTTGGATCTTGGCATGGCAGCGGCGCTCCGCTGCCAGGCGAGCTTTCGCCAATCCAAGCCCTGTCTCTAGGCTACTCCCAAACGCACTTCTAAGAACCTTTTGTATAAGTCAAGTGTAGTAGCGTTCTTATAAGTTTGGGATATGGCGGGTGAGGGGAAGTAAACAGATGCAGAAGAAGCGGAGATGCGCCATGGAGTCTGGCGCTCCGTGCGGTGAGCTTTCGCCAATCCAGCCCCTGTCTCTAGGGTCTACTCCCCAAACAGCACTTCTAAGAACCTTTTGTATAAGATCAAGTGTAGTAGCGTTCTTATAAGTTTAGGTATGGCGGCGGGAGGGAATGTAAACAGATGCGCAAGAAGCGCTTGAAAATAATATCGGTATGAATCAAAAGTTTGCACAGTATATTTGTGGATTACACAGCAGGGTGGTGGACGACAAAGTTAACAAGTTTGATGTGGAATGCCCTGTAATAGCTCTTGGGCGGTGTGCATTTTATCGCCTAGGCTCAGCAGTTTGAGCACCGCCTGCTGTCGCTTAGCGACGGCACTGCTGCTGTGCCTAGAGCTAACCGACTGATGGCGCCATGGCCCGGATGGTAATTCGGAGGAGGAGGGAGGTGGAGGAGGGGTGGGAGAGGGAGGAGGTATACTAGACCTTTGAGACCTGGACCGAGGTAGGCCCGCCAATTCTCTGCGTCGGCAGTATATGACAGCCCTAAGGGTCAGACTCCGTCCAGCTGCAAGCAAGTTAAGGTTAGTAGCGTTCTTATAAGTTTGGGGGAGATGGCGGTGTGAGGGAATGTAAACAGATGCGCAAGAAGAGCATGAGCGGATGGAGCTGGCGCTCGCTGCCAGGCGAGCTTTCGCCAATCAAGCCCCCTGTTCTAGGTACTCCCCAAACAGCACTTCTAAGAAACTTTGTATAAGATCAAGTTAGTAGCGTTCTTATAGTTAGGATATGCCGGGGTGAGGGGATGTAAACAGATGCGCAAGAAGCGCTGAAATAATATTGGTAAATGATAAGTTTGCCAGTATATTTTGTGGGTAACACAGCGGTGGCGACCAAGTTACAAACTTTGATGTGGAATCCATGAAAAACAACCCAAATTTCTGCCTGACACACCTCGTTGATAAGGGGACGATGTATGGAGGCAGCTATATGGACGACTTTTGGAGGTGTGGTAGCAATGGGAGACAAACGTGTGGAGGCTGCTATGGAGACAATTTAATTGGATAGTGCCTGATGTGGCAGGTCCAAAAAAGTTTTCAAACAGGGAGCAGGTAGTGGCGCCTCCAGAAAAATGAAATATGATGAGTGCCTGTATGTGGCAGTCCAAAAAAGTTTTCAAACAGAGGGATGCGGGTAGGTGGCCCTCCAGAAAAATGAAATAGATTGAGTGCGTATGTGGAGTCAAAAAAACTTTCAAAACAGAGGAGCAGGTATGTGGCCCTCAGTAAAATGGAATAGATTGAGTGCCCTGTAATGTGGCAGTCCAAAAAAGTTTTTCAAACCAGAGGAGCGGGTAGGTGGCCTCCAGAAACATGAAGTAGATTGAGTGCCTGTAGTGGCACTCCCAAAAATTGTTTAAACAGAGGACCGGGTAGGTGGCCTCCAGAAAAAATTAAATGCATAAAGTACATAGAGCTAGAGCAGTGGGCCCTGTCCAAAAAATAGCCAGTTTCCTCTGCTTTACTGTACAAAGAGGAGGAGAGGAGGAAAATGAGGAGGAGGAGAGTGGATAAATTATTCAGGTTGAGCTTCCTTCACCTGGTGGAGATTGGAAATTATGAGAAATCCAGGCTTTTCATCTTAATAGCGTCAGCCTGTCAGCGCTGTCAGTTCGACAGGCGTGTACGCTTATCGGTGATGATGCCACCAGCGACATGAAAACCCACTCGGACAAGAAGCTAGCGGCAGGGCAGGCAGAAGAACCTCCAAGGCGTACAGCGCCAGTTCGTGCCACGTCCAGCTTTGAAACCCAGTAGTTGTAGGGAGCGTGTGTGATCATTTAGGACGATGGTATGGTCAGCTACGTACTCCCCACCCTTTCTGTAAAGTATCAGCCCTACTCTGCCGGAATGGGGGACAGGTTGACAGTGTCTTGCGGGGGGGACATAAAGCTGGCAAAAGCCTTGTAAAGCGTACACCTTGCCAGTGCTGGACAAGCTGCCTGCTTCGCCTACTCTCCCTCGCTACTTGTCCGCAGAACTACGCACTCTGCCGCTAGCGCGTGCAGAAGGGAAATATGTTTCAGCTGGGAACAGGGCCTGCTGGTATTATGCTTCTCACACCCTTTCCTCTCCAGGGATGAGAGTGAGAAAGATTTGTGTTGTACCGTGGGTCCAGGAGAGTGAACACCCAGTAACGGTGCTGATAAATTCTTTGAACGCGAGGGTACGAGGGATAGGCAGCCTGAGCATGAATCTGACCATATGACGCCCAGAGTACCAAACGGTAAGAATTCACTCCCCTACATGGCCTGAACTTCCATTTCCTTCATCCTCCATACTCCCAACTCCTCTTCTTTGCCCATACACGCTGAACAGTGAAGGACTCAACAATGGTCCCCTCTGGTGCTCGCAACATCTTTCTCCTCTTCCTCCCCACCTCATCCGCTCACCTCCTCCGATATGCGCTGAGAAACAGACTGAGGGGTGCTTTGGCTATAAACAAGGAATCTTCTTCCCCGTCTCTTGTGACGAGCGCAAAGCTTCCGACTTCATGTTGATCAGAGAGTTTTCAACAGCGCAGCGGGGATGGTGAGGCTGTGATGGCGGCATCGACACATGACCATCTGTTGTTGACTCCTCAAAGTTACTCAGCACCGAAGATATCGACATCCACGTCCACTCCTCATTGGATTGAGGAGGAACTGACGACTGACTACCAGTTCTGGTGGAAGTTGACATCTGGCAGTCTACAATCGCTCGGGCTTGTGGTAAATCTGGATAACATGGTCAGTGTTGAATTCACCTCGTGGGACGTCGCACAACAGTCGGTGAGCGGCAGTGGAGGGCGGCTGCGCTGCCCTGAGAGTGGCAGCATCGTGCTGGAATTCCTGAAATGCGCACGATGCGGCGCACCTTCGTGGAGCAAATCAGACAGATTGGGGTTATGTCTGAGGAAACGCTGAACTATCAGATTTAAACAATGGGCCAGGATGGCACAGTGTCAGTCTGCCGAGTTGCAGAGCCGCCACCAGGTTACGGCCGTTGTCACACACAAACCAGCTGGCTTCATTTCCGGTGTGCCAGCCACAGATCAGTCCGGCCGTGATGCCTTGTAAAAGATCTGGGCAGTGCTTTTAGCTAGGCAGCAGTTGAGCACACCGCTGTCGCTTGCGACGGCATCTGCTGTGCTAGAGTACCGATGATGAGCATGCCCGGATGGAATCTGCTGAGCGACTCGTGGACCGGAGGCGCCCCTCCTCTTGCGTTCGACAGGAGGCCTTTATCCCTCACCAGAGTAGGATTACGGAACCACATGCTTCCCACGATTTCCCTTCGCCGGCATCTTGCACTTCCAGGCCTACGAGTATGACCTTGCAGCCCAGGTGAACTAAAGGTCACAGTATACTACAGAACCAACTTAGGTGCACCGTGCCACCGTATACCATGTGCGGCACTCGCCCACACCGCGTACCCAACCCGTCCAGTTTTTAAGTGGCCCTACCTGTCCAGTTCGTGCAGTTGACGGGTTAGGGCACGGATGATGTTGTCTGAACGTGATGGTGCAGGGCTAGGCGACGCAACATCGGGAAAAGTAGTGTGGCGGTCGGGACTCGAACTACCGAGGGGCGGGTCCGCCGCCATGAGTTGTGACACAAGCCCTCGGTCTCTACTAGCCTATAGGGCAGCATCTCCAGGCTAAGCAATCTGGAGATGTGGACATTAAGGGCTTGGGCTGGGGGTGGGTTGCACTATATTTGCGTGTCCCGCTCAGCGTCTGGGGTGGAGAGCTGAACGTCGTGGATGCTGTGGAGGATGCGTGGAGGCGACGATGGGTTTTTGTGCGGTCCTGGGCAGGGGGCTGACTATCAGCTGAACAGGGAAGGAAGCAGTGGTGTGCACGGCCGTAGGTGAACGGGCTTGTTGCAACTGAGTGGGGTGTTAGCCATTCATATGCCTGCACATACTGGTGGTAGTTAAGCTAGTAGTGTGGAACCCCTGCTGATCCTGTTTGGCAAATGTTGCACACCACAGTCCGTGGTCATCGGTTGTTTCCCTAAAGAACCTCCAGACTTCTGAAAATCTAGCCCTCGCCGCAGGAGCCTCGCCACGGAGCTTCACTAGTTGACACATTGGCGCTGATGCACCAGCTTCTGGCCCTGCTCTCCGTCTGGCCCCACCACTGCCTCTTCCAACCTGTTCTGGTAGAGGACTCTCTCTCGTCTCAGAAGCACTGTGTTCACCTGGCCTATCAACCCAGCTTGGGTCTGGTCACATCATCATCCTCCGATGCCCTCAGTCTGCTCCCCCCTCGGACTTCCTGCCCTGACAACAACTCCCCACTGTCTGAAACCGTGCTCTCTCAGGTCGGACACCTCTTGACACTTTCCCACTACGTCAAGATAGGTCATCATCACCCACAGAATGCGACTGGTGGAAAAACTGGGCATGGAAAAATTGCTCAGCAGCAACCGTACAAGTGGTTTGTGAATGTGGAGGGTCCAGAAAAAGTTCTCGAGTATGCGTTCAAATGCATTTTCAGCTTGGAGGGGGCAGACTGGGGGGGAGGAGGCTGAGGTGCGAGCTGGAGGAGTGCCGATTTCGGTTGCCATGGGTGGACTGCGTGAAGACGATGGTGGAAAATTGCTCGAAGCATTGTCGGCAATCCACGACATCACTGTTCGACACTGTTCTGGCCTCACAGTGCTCTACCACAGTACCAGTAACTTCAACATGAACCTAGGGGAGTGTAGCTCTGCGGCGTCCTCTGCTCCCTCATAAGCAGGTGGTGTCTCACCCCGCCCAGGACCACGGCCTCTGACCCCTGCAGGAGTTTGGACGCCCACGTCCCCCGGCCCTCGTCCTCTAACCCCTAGCCCTCGGGTTAAACATTTTTAAAATGAGAGTTATAACTTTAATTTTTTTTTAACTTTTTTTTGTGTTTTTTTTGTGTTTTTAGTTTTTAAAACCAAACGATGTCTATCCTATTGCTTGGCTTTTTCTAGCCAAGTATGAAGACAAATACTATGCCAGATGAGATGACGCTGGTTTTAAAAATAAACTAAAATAAAAAAGGCAAATGGCCAAGATGTGCTAATTGAATCCAACCCTAATAAAATTTTCCCAATTCGGCTTTGCATGGATATGTGCGTCCACTAAGCGCAAACACAGCGGGTCGCAAGTCTCAATACAAATTGCTCACAATTTGCTAGTAGATGCACTGCAAGCAAGTACAGCCCCAGCAGATCAACCAGAAATCAAAATATATAACCACTACTGTAGGCGTAGTAAGCCGTTTGGATTCTCTATGGCTATTTTCTTGCAATGATGAAAGCACACTACTATGCCGATGAGATGACGTGAGTTATTAAACAAAATAAACGTAAATAAAAAAGGAATGGCAGACTGTCCTAATTGAAATCCAACCCCTATAAAATTTTCCCACTTTGGTGTTTGAGGTGGAATTGTCAACTAGAGCTACTAAACACAGTAGCAAGTCCCCTGCAAATTCCTCAACAATCTGGTACTAGCTGCAAATAAAAAAAAAAAAAGTTATAACTTATTGTAGCCTAAAAAGGCCTGTTGGGTTCTGGAGAATCACTCCTGCTAACAGTAAGCTAATAGAACACCCTAACGCTTTCCCTGACCAGCAGCAGCTCTCTCCCTAGCGGCATCCAGACACAAAGAATGATCCGAGCAGCGCGGCGGACGGCTAGTCTATCCCAGGGTCACTGACTGGCCGCCACACTGCTATCGACGTGTAAGGGTACCACGTTCATGCTGGGTGGGTGCAGAGTCTCCTGGCTTGTGATCGCTCTGTTTCGGCCCGCCAAACAATTTCATATCAACGTGTCGGAGAGCTCCTTTCTTCCCAGCTACTTGCCCCTTTACTTCGACGGGCCGCCCCCCCCCCCCTCTCCCTCCCTTCACCAGTATTGCTGTCCCCCACTCCCCCCCCCCCCCCGTGCATAGCAGCAGCAGTTTCTTGAGTACGCTATATGTGCCGCTAAGTTAGCATGACACACTAACCGCGCGGAACTGAGCCATGGTCATCTTGACGCTTACATCTCGAATACCTATCACTAGATCCCCCTGACCCTCACCCTCCTTTACGTAATTTGTACCACACTTTATTGATGTTACTTTCCTTACACATACCTCCTTCCCTTTTACCACCACCTCTTCTATGCCAATCCTACACTATTGTCACCTTGTAAACCACCTCATACCATCTCTCACCTACACTAAAAAATGACCCCTCAGTCGGCTCCCTAACCAAATTGTCTTCACTTCAAGCATTACCAAAGTACTCAGAACTACATGGTAGTTGACCCGTCAGTCTGTGGGCTGATACAGTTACCTCACATCATAATGCTAGTTACTCGTATGTTGTATGGACGCACACGCACACACTATGATAACAAATCTATTCCATTAATGATGTTTCTTTTCGCATTTCGGCCGTACAGAATTACATTTTACCCTTCCTCCTTCCCTTTCCCTTCCCAGCGACAGTGATTTCCGCCCATCCCTCCCCGTTGACTGCTCGGGGTTAAGGCCTTCTTTTCTTCTCCCCTTTTGCACCCCGAGCCTACCCTCTCGTTACCAATCTACACTTCCCCCTCCTCTTGCTTTCCCCTCACGCAAATTCTCGTCCTTCCCTCCCGATCCTTTTCCTCCTTCTTCCCCCCTTTCCTCGTCTTCCTTTTCTCTTTCTCTTTCCTTCCTCTGAGGACCCCCCCCTTCGCCAAAATGGCTTCCACCAACATCCACAATCCAACCTGAGGGAACTGGAGATCTTGATAAGGGTCCCAGCCCATTATCAGAAGAAGATCACTATAATGGGGCACAGATATATGTACATTTCACGGCCCACTTCTTTATTAGGTACACCTGTCCAGATGCCTCAGTTAACACTTAATTTCTAATCAGCCAATCACATGCGGGCCCCCTCAGTGCATTAGCATGTCGACATGGTCAAGACAATCTCATGCAGTCAAACGAGCATCAGTTTGGGGAAGAAAGGTGATTTGAGTTCCTTGAACGTGGCAGGGTTGTTGGTGACAGAAGGGCGGTATGAGTATTCGGAACACTGCCCCCGACTCTACTGGGGATTTCCCTACGCACAACCAGTCTCTAGGGTTTCCAGAGAATCTGGTCGAAAAAAGCCACGACTTTTTTTGCTTGGCCCTTTATGCTTCCTCCGTCTTGGGCGAGGAAATGCCTTGTTGATGCCAGAGGTCAGAGGAGAATGGGCAGACTGGTTAGAGCTGGTTCGAGAAAGGCAACAGTGACTCAAATCGCCACCCGTTACAACCAAGGTAGGCAGAAGAGCATCTCTGAACGCACAGTACGTCAAACTTTGAGGCAGATGGGCTACAACAGCAGAAGACCACACCGGGTGCCACTCCTTTCAGCTAAGAACAGGAAACTGAGGCTACAATTTGCACAAGCTCATCGACATTGGAAAAACGTTGCCTGGTCTGATGAGTCTCGATTTCTGCTGCGACATTCGGATGGTAGGGTCACAATTTGGTGTCAACAACATGAAAGCATGGATCCATCCTGCCTTGTATCAACGGTTCAGGCTGGTGGTGGTGGTGTCATGGTGTGGGGAATATTTTCTTGGCACTCTTTGGGCTCCTTGGTACCAATTGAGCATTGTTGCAACGCCACAGCCTACCTTAGTATTGTTGCTGACCATGTCCATCCCTTTATGACCACAATGTACCCAACATCTGATGGCTACTTTCAGCAGGATAATGCGCCATGTCATAAAGCTGGAATCATCTCAGACTGGTTTCTTGAACATATCAATGAGTTCACTGTACTCAAATGGCCTCCACAGTCACCAGATCTCAATCCAATAGAGCATCTTTGGGATGTGGTGGAATGGGAGATTCGCATCATGGATGTGCAGCCGACAAATCTGCGGCAACTGTGTGATGCCATCATGTCAATATGGACCAAAATCTCTGAGGAATGCTTCCAGCACCTTGTTGAATCTATGCCACGAAGAATTGAGGCAGTTCTGAAGGCAAAAGGGGGTCCAACCCGTTACTAGCATGGTGTACCTAATAAAGTGGCCGGTGAGTGTATATAGCTCTCTGACGTAGACCACCATATATATACTGTATATATTTATCTGAAATAGGGCACAGTATATAAGGATCTCTGTAAGTGTAGTTAGTGATCTTTCTGCAAGGGGCCACAGTATTGTACATGAATCTTTATTCATCCCCAGGTCACAGTATATGTTTGTGTTCATTATGGATACTGTACATCTGTGAATTAGAGGACTCTGCAAATATGTAAAATCATTTGGGATACTGTATCTATAGGGCTTATTTACTAACGGTCTGCGGATCGCACTTTTGTCATTTTTTCTGACGTTTTTGGGATTTGTGCCGCTGGCAAAGGTATTTAACTGGGGGTTTTGTCGCACGTGATTGGATTGTGGCGCGGCTGCATTGGCTTCCATGCAACAGAAATGGGGGGGGCATGTCGTCGGACGTTCCGACTGATTCGGACTCAGTGTTCGATTTAACTTTTAAATTGTGTCGCAAGATGAAGCACTTACATACACCGGGAAGAAGAAGGTGAACTCCGGCGGACCTGAGCAGGGAAGCGACACATGCAGGATATCGGGCACACAATCCTTGTCAATCACAGCAGAGTGCATGACCATCACACAATGCACTTTCGTGAACTCCGCAGTACCGGGTAAATAAATGTGCCCCTATGTGTACAGGGACCCTGGTCCTGGTGCTGCATTTATGTATGAAGCTCTGTCCTGTTGTTGTATTTCTGTATAATTGTTCTGGTGATGTATTTATGTACAGGGTATTACAATAATTAATCGCAGCCACTATATTACAATTTGAAAGACTTTGTACATGTTTTAATTAAGGGGGGGTGGTGTTTCACTGTAAATGCTTAAATTAATTCGGAGGGCGCATTCTCTAGGCTAGTGTAGTGGGATGGCGCTGTATATACTATGTTCTATGCATCCGGAAGCACGGTATGTAATATTTTTTATTTGGGTTGGATTGATTTGCTACAATTGATATAATTTGGGGGGGGGGGGGGGGGGTTGGCATTTTATATAATTTAGGCTACATTCACACAAACGTATGCTACATGTTCGACGTGATGGAAAGGAGGAGGGGTGACCCCGCCCCTCTACATAGCGTTGCATGACACACGGCGCCGTAACACAGGGAAAGATAGGACATGGGGTGGCATGGTGGTTAGTATTACAGCCTTGCAGTGGTGGGGACCTGGGTTCAAGTCCCAGGGTCAACATTTGCAAAGAGTTTGCATGTGCTCTCTGCGTTTGTGTAGGTTTCCTCCCACACTCCAAAACATACTGGTACGTTGATTAGATTGGGGACAGGGACCGATTTGGTAAACTCTGTGTGTGCTATATAAATAAAGGAATTATAATAATCTTTGTACAGTGCTGCATAGTATCACTCTGTGCAGCCATTGCCGGCCTATGGGGGCTGTATATACATCCCCCAATGGTCATGTGAATGTAGCCTTAATCACGTTGGGGTGATAATAACATTGATATCAATGGAATTTTTAATTGATACGTTTAACCCCCACTCTTAACTTTTATTAATGGAGGTTTGAACTGAGCTCAGTAGTGTGAACTGAGCCTTATTTTATTATTCCACCTTCCCTCATTACTGTAACCCAGAGTTCCCCATTTGTAAGCACAGCTGAAATCTCACAAGTTTCTCTGTATTATACACTATATTATTCCACACCTCAGCACTGAGCATGACTGACAGAAACCTAGCTATACAAGCGTTACTGTTCTACATTTTAGTCCATTTTAGCCTTCTAGTAGCACAGAAGTGAGAACAGAGCGGTGTATTATACAGGGAGGTGGTGTATTACACAGGGAGGTGGTGTATTACACAGGGAGGTGGTGTGTTATACAGGGAGGTGGTGTGCAGCATTGGTCCTCCACCCTCTGCAATACTGGGCCACATTGTGTGTGTACACGAGCATGAAGCGGTTAATCCATCCACTTGCTCGTCTTGCCGCGCCCTCCTCCTGCCTCCTCCCTTTCTCTCCCTCAGCTGCCAGCGAGGTCCCGTTATACAGCCCGCCTGCCTTGTGGAGCGCCTTTATTCTCCAGGGCGCCCTTTCCACCTACTAGCAGAGAGAATAGAGGGTGCTGAGGAAAGTGTAGCCCGAGGGCCCAGAGAGAGAGAGACTGCTGAAGAAAGTGGGTGCAGGAAGTGAGAACACCCAACAAGCACGAGGAGAAGGGGGGAGCAGCCCGGGAGAAGTTGCTGGAGCGCACATTGCCCCAGAGAGCAGCGATGTCTGTGCCCGTGCCGCAGAACGGTGTGCTGGAGGACAAAGACAACCTCATAGAACTCTTCGTTAAGGTAGGAAGTTGCCCGCGGAGGCCATCCTAACTTTCCATCCCTGGCACATGATGGCAGGCGATTATATAACATTAATCCCTTACAGGCTGGCACAGGGATCAGGGTGACCATGCGGCAGTGCAGCTCTCACACAGCCCCATGTGCCCAGGCATGGTACCCTGGAACGGAACCAGAACTATGGAGCTTCTGCCCCAGATCCTGGACTTTAGAGGCAGAAGGTAAAAGATGCCTCTAGTATTCAGATTCATGGTGGAGAATCCTTCAGTATTGCCTTATGCCCACACATGCCATCATACCAGCTGATCAGTAACAGAAGCAAATCCCCAATCTGTTACAACCACTTGGACTCTTCCCATTTGCTTTAGAATTTTACCCGTGCCCTATATTTCTGGTGGAAAATAAGATATTCCCATTGAAATAACCTATATACATACACCTTTTAGGCGTATACTAATACCAATTACATTGGTTAAAGGGGTTGTCTAAGGTACATTTTGTTTGTATGTCCTATAAGAGACTGTTCATACCGGTGGTTTGTGTGCATTCAATGCCATGTCACACAAATCCAGTCTGGTTTGTGAGCCATGCACCCATAGGCATGTGTTTGTCATAGATGTGGTTCTTTCTAGTTCTGGAGTATACACTACGGTCATTTCTTAGTTGCCAAATACAGCGTTTGGAATTTTTTTATTTTTGTGAATGTTTGTAGGTATATTCCTTGAGAAGCTACCTAAGGCTGTAGTTTTTTGATGCAGTTTCTCCACCATGCCACTTGCTCCAATGTAATCTGTACAAAGTAAGGACTCAATCACACAAACGTATGCGGCTGCACCATTGTTATCGTATGATATTGTGGTAGAATATCGGTCCCGACTGACGTCTATGGCGCCCAATTACTTTGTGGTGAGCATACCTTGTCTAACGGCACTGTGGCTGTGCACGGCGAAATATAGGACATGTCCTATATTTCGCTGTGTTACGGCACTGGCCGCTCGCTTCTCTATGGAGAGGGGTGAACGCTCACTATTTCTCCTTTCCAGCCACGCCTGTATGTTTGCCCGGGTGAACGTATGTCATGTGAATGTAACCTTAAATGAAGATTAACCACATGTTCACTGTAGGTTAAAATTAGAGAACAATGAATGATAATATACTTGATAGATATATTTTTTTTAAGGGGTACACCATGCCGCTAGAACAGTGTTTTACAAAATTACAAGAGTATATCAACATAAAAGCTTTAGTTTGAAAAAATTATGATAAATATTATTGGAGAAACTACATTTTCTGAAGGTTACAACCATCACCGGTCAGAAGGACATGTACAGGCCTTTGCTTTCAATGCCTACAGCACATATGTGGCCACAGGACATCCATAGTTTCTCACACCGATCTGGTTTGATTTTAGTCCACTTTTCTTCCAGTTTCCTACACAGTTCTGTGACTTCTGTGGGTTTCTTGGCCATAACTTTATCACCAAGGATTTTCCAAATGTTTTCTTATTGATTTGATCAGGACTCTCGGCTGACTATTTAATTGTTTCAACGAACTGCTTTACCCGTTTTGCTGTGTGACAGGGGGCATTGTCCTGCATGAAAATTGCTGGCTGATTGAGGGAAGAACACATGAAAGTAACCACATGTTGTTGAAGAAGGTTCTGATACACACATTAGCTCTGTCTTGTAGCTGTATGACGGTTCCAACTTCTGCTGCAGAAAACCTTTTCCAAACAATGACACTTTGTCTACCACCTTTCACTGACTTCTTTACACACTTTGGATTTGGTGTTTCCCTAGTTTGTTTCCAACCATAATGTTTCCCATTAGATACAAATAAATGAAACTTTCTTTCATCATTAAAATGACCTGTGGACCACTTCTCTTCCCACACAACATGCTCCTACGCAAAGGTGAGTGTAACATTTTGATTCTTTCTGCTAATGAGAGGTTTGGTCATTGCAGATTGGGCTTTCAGTCCAAATGCTCTTAAACATTGAGACGCGGTGTGAAGAGACAGATCCTTCACCTGTTCAGTGCTGAGCCAATTTCAGCTAAAACCATAACCCATGGAGATTCCCTGTCCTCTTGCATTTGTCTTTCAAGGGTGCCCAGCCTTCTTGGGGGACTTGAATGAGATTGTGATGTTGTAAAGATGCAATATTCTAGAAATCACAGACTTGGTATGACCAACTTCTCTTGCTTTGACTAATAGGGTCATGCCTTTGGCCTTCATGTGGACAACCTGCTACCGGAGGGTATTGGTCAGTTTCGAATAGCACACCATTTTTCCAAAGTCAGTGCAAACTGAAAAGTTTGCCTGCTGGTTAAATAGGGTTTGGCAGATAATTAAGAAAATTGGCAAAAGGTTCCAGAATAACGCCAAAAACTTGCAGTTGTCTCAGGCTGTGTCTGCACATCGCGTTTGCCTTGCGTTTTTAAATGCCAGGCAAACGCCACATGTGGACCCAGACTCAAATGTGCTAAAAATCTCTAACTCTGCTTATACACGAGTCTATGGAAAAAAAACTCTTTGTACTCGCCTTTCTGACGCCCTCCGCAGGTCCTCTTCTGCCTTCAGTTCCATCTTCGGCTCCCCGCACCATCGCGTCGCGCACACAATGACGTCAGCTGCTTGCCGACATCATTGTGTGTGTGCGCTGCCGTCAGCACACACTATAATGTCAGCAAGGACTGTGCATGGACCCGAAGACAGAAGAGGACCTGTGTGGGGCATGTGAACGGTGAGTACAGAGGTTTTTGGGGGGTTTATTAGGCTGGGCAGGGGGCTGCTCGCGGGGGAGGGGGGGGGGGGGCATGTTCTTGCTGCCTGCAGACTGGGGAGGCTGTGACCAATGCATTTCACACCCTAGGCTTATACTCAAGTCGATAGGTTTTCCCAGTTTTTGTGTTAAAATTAGGGGTCTCGGCTTATACTCAAGTGTATATAAGCTTAAATTACTGCTATTTTATCATGTTGGGATATATTCACATAGGACTACACAATGACCTTGACACTTAAAGTGTGAATTGTAAAGTTTATCACCAGTGTGGATTTGCTCCAGTACTGGTATTGAAAATTTTTGAGATGGGGAAATCCGTGCCGAAATTCGTCATCTTAATATTTTTAATATTGTGTGCCTTTTATAGTGAGGGCATACATAGTAGTTGCCATGTTACATTCACAAAGGAAGGGAACGGCACTGCATGAAGTTATTATATGTAGTGCGGCCAGGTGCACCCAATATGGCAACATATATAGACAAAGAAACAAAAGGGGATGCACAAACACTGGCCTATACAAAAAATGCTTTATTAAAGTAATGCATATCAAAAATGACGCCGGCACCGATCGCAGGTGTTACCGGTAAGCCTTTGCTGCAATATGCAGCCCGCGAGCCCTCTCCATGCACCGGGACCCGTCATGTGACGTACTATTACGTCACATGTCGGTAGCGGGTTAAGGGTGATGCCACACATGGCGTTTTGAAACAGGTTTTTGGTCAGTTTTTAAGCAGTCCATTAAAAAACGCATGTGTTTTAACGGACTGCTTAAAAACGGACCAAAAACTGTTTCAAAACGCCATGTGCGGCATCACCCTTGGGGTGCGGTCACATGTTGCAGTTACAACTGCATCGCAATCCGCTTTTAGGTGGTTTTAGGTGCAGTTTTGTCAATTAAATAGGTAAAAGACATGAACTGAACGAGTGAATTTGATTTTGAAGGGGAAACCTGTTCCACAAATGTCATTCACTCGTTCAGTTCATGTCTTTCACCTGGGAAATTGACAGAACTGCACCTAAAACCACCTCAAAGCTGATTGTGATTCAGTTGTAACTGCAACGTGTGACTGTACCCTCAACCTAAATAATGATTCGTACTGCACGTTTCTACTTCATGGCTTCCACTTTGGAAGTGGATGCTGGTTGCATCTCTGCCAACTTGGCTGCATGTGGTACCATTACCATTGGACTGGCATATGCCATGTTTGCTACTCCCATTCTTGCCTCTTCCCAAAATACTTTGCGCAGAAAGTGCAAAAGGAAAAGTGTGTATCTTGCTACATACATTTGGTTCTCTTTTTTTTTTTTTCTCTCTGGCTGATAGTGTTCATGACAGAGAAATATGAATGGGGATATCTTGTATCAATATATGCCAGCCGCCTAATATTTCTCTGTCAGCTGCCAGGCATGATTGTCCTATTTACATATCACAAAGCAATTCATTCTGGGTTAGTGGTAGGAATAATGGGCTGAATGATGGATGGCATACTCTGACCTGATATTACTCTTCTTTTGTCCTTATGTTATTTATTCAGACTACACACTGAGCCTTTCCTCTTGGGGGGGATCTGTGTCCTATTTTCATCCGCTTGCCTGGAAATGAAAGGGAATTTGCTAACCGCTGCTTTGTTCACTGACACGCTCTATATTTGGGCCATACAGGTTGTGTTATGCTCATGTGATTCCAAGGAAGCTTAAACCTTGAGAGAAGCAAGTACTTTAGCTGTTACATCCGTGCAAACCATTCTGGATGTGTGTTTCTACATCAGTAGTTGAAGGCCCTTCTTATAATGCTCATTCCATAACCAAACATATCAGCCACAGATTTTATCATTAGGCACTTTGTAGCACTATTTTAGGGTGTCTTAAGAACTCTTTCATTGTCATCTGCACCAGTAGTATTATAGTGGCTTAAACATCATGATAAATTTGGCACATGTGGTGTTAAGATCTACCGTGGATTTAAAGTACAAAGTTGCCCTGTGTCAGTGGGGGGAGGAGTGGATTCGTGCTTAAACAAGAGCTGTGGAGCCAGATTTGGAGTCGTGATAAAATGGACGACTCATTAATCATATAATATATTATAAAAGTTTCCTTTTTAAATGTCTCTTCTATTCCTGATCTAAGGATTTAGGCCTGGGGTAAATAACATTTATTGGTCCTAGGAGCACATTGTCGTACTGATAAACTTTTAAGGAAATCTACCATTTGATTTGATGCATTATGAAGCAAACATATCAATGTTCTGAGTTTTACTGAAAAAGCAACTATAAAATTTAGGACAACACACAAATTCATTTCTGTTGCCTCATACATATGGTCCTGTGTGTGTGTGTGTGTGTGTGCGCCAAGTGCCCAAGTGGCAACACTGCAAACTCTGATGGCACGTGGGCCACAAACAGCATATGGTCCATTGCTGTTGGTCCTGAAATCTTCAGCAGGAGAAGGGAGTGTGAGGGCCCCAAACATTATTCCTCCCTTACTTGTCATGTGTAGAATGCAGCAATTTCTAGGATTATTCAAACAATACAAAGTGGCGTCAACGTTAGTTCAGACCACCATTCTCCATGGGCACCATAGCAGCGAGAGGTGCCCTTGACCCTAAGCCAAATGGTATGGGACAAGTGACTATCCCAGCATGTAAGGCTCCAGAGCAAACACAACACGGATAACTCAGTCAAACATTGCTGGATTTATTAGCAGCACATTAGAAAAGGCAGAATACAATGCTCTCTGGCCTGCCATACATGTGCCACACAATTGGGCCTCACTGGATGGATGTTGTCCCTGCTCTTTTGTGAGTAGCCCAGCAGTCAGCACTGGCATACAAATGTTTTCATCTCTTTGTGATGTATGAAGCTACTCACATGGGACTAATTCAGCTTTTGCATCCATTGTCACTTGATTGACTTTTGATGTGTGCTGTTTACAAGCTTCTTCTATGACACGCTTTAAAGTGCTGTAAAATCTCTGCCACTTTTTCTTAGAACGGTTTTAATGCATGGTTCATAGCAACTGATCGGTTCGCCTCCAACAAGGACCAGGCCACACAGACTGTATAAATATTAGAATGTAGTATACGTGGATCAATCCTTTTAAGATGAGTTCATTCTTATTATAATATTGAAAAAGCTACATGTTTTGGAACTCAGAACTCGAAGGTTTTGTGCTCATGGCTTCATACTATGACCAGAATTTAATGTGGTGCAGATTTACTTAAACTTTTTAAGATTCATATGCCCATGTGTAAAACTGGTAAAATGGGTTGTATATCCTACTGGACCAACTGTAGCTGAACTAAAATCACTGTATCACGAAATCTATGATTTATGATGCCTTGAGCTGTAGCCTGACAATGTGTGTTTGTGTTGAAACATGGATATTTCACTTCTGCCCCGTCAGTTTAAAAAGCATGAAAAGTTAGTGCCATGTTTGACATGGTAGATTTCTTTACTTTTCCCCAGAATGCAGCATCCGCTGAAGCCAACATCGCTTTGTGCATCTCACCCACAAAAAACCGCATGCACTTAATGATTATTAGTGCTGGTTTTTACATGAAAGATCTTGTGCTACAAGAGGAAGCTATTTGTCATACAATCCTTGGTAATGAGAAAACCCTGAAAATAGATGTTTAGCTATTTTGAAAGATACAGTGTTTATAAGCTGCGTCAGTGCCCTGTTACATCCCCATACAACTTGGACTTTGTACAAAGCCCTTAATATGGTCAAGTTAGCTATTCTGTGACTTGGTAAATTAAGGGTGTGCCCCATCCAGATTTAGATGCTTTGAGTAATTCCACTTGTGACTAAGCTCATGCTCTATATTGATATTGTATTTCTGCCCACAACACGGGGACTTGTAGTTTTAAGCTTTTTCCACTTTTGCAAAAAACTTTTAGCAAATGTATGTGGCAGTATATATTTTCAGTAGAAGTGAATGGAGTGGTGAGACTTTCCTGTGAGGTTTTCTGAGGCTAGTTATTATGTTAAACCTTACTGGAGAGCAATAATATCACATCGTATGGGAATAAAACTTTTTGTTAGTTTCTGTTGATCCAGGGAGTTATTCTAACCCCCAGATTACGGTGGGGGGGGGGGGGGGGGGGAGTTCTCCCCTTCTTTTGGACAATTGGCATCTGCCTTGCAGGGTATTTGCCTTCTTTTGGACCATGTAATATAATGTATGGTTGGAATTGGACTCATTTTGCTGACCATTTTTACTATACAGGCAGTCCCCGGGTTACATACAAGATAGGGTCTTTAGGTTTGTTCTTAAGTTGAATTTGTATGTAAGTCGAAACTGTATATTTTATCATTTTAATCCCAGCCAGAACTTTTTTGATCTCTGTGACAATTGGATTTTAAAAATGTTGGGTTGACACCTAAGATAACTGTTATAGCAGTTTATCGTAGCCTAGGACTAAAGTATAGTAAATTACCAATATCCAGAGGTCCGTTTGTAACTAGGGGGTCGTATGTAAGTCGAGTGTTCTTAAGTAGGGGACCGCCTGTACTATTTTATTTTTTGCTGGTATCGCATTGCTGCTGTGAACACTTCATCCACATAAAGCAGTAGAGCTATTCTGAGAACCTTTTCAGTGGAATAGTAGCTAAGGGAGATGAATCTCCAGGGATGGACTCTTATCATATTATCCCCCAGGCTACATGATTGGATGTGGGGTGTGCCAACTGTCAGTGCTGTCTTAAATGATACATTACATGTAATAGAAAGCATAGAATTCATTGACTTCGCTTCAAGCTACAATTTAACAACACAAAGAGTTAAGAAGAGAACTGAAATGCATAGCTAATGAGCAAGTTGAATGTCAGGATAAAAAAAGCCTTCTGTCATAAAGATCCCAGATGGTTGGAATTTCTGCACTTGCCATCTATGCAGGCCATGACCTGTGACTTGATGTATCCCTGGTCCTGACATATCGTGTATTGAGCCATGCGATGGAAGAATGGGGCACGTGTGGCACCGGGTGACATAGCCGAGCAGCGGAGGCTTTTCAAATATTCCCGGTATTAAAGCTGATTAAATAGACTTTTGTTTTTAGTTAAGTAAGCGCTAAAAATCCTAAAAGCTGTAAGAATTTCTGATCTTTAACCAGCGTTGTTCCGGTACATTCTCTTCATTGTAAGACTTTTCCCCCGTTCCTTACAGTTTGTAAAAGATGTTTCATAGATTCTCTGTTTAACAACCCTCCCCCCCCCCCCCTTTAAAGGCTCTTTTCATGCTATCTCCCACCATCCAGTTTTTCTGCCTCTTCCCCCCTCCTCTCTCACGCTCTCTTGACTTCTGTTCTTAGTCCCTGCTGCCTCTGTTCTCCCTCCCTCCATCTTTTGATTCTTTTCCATGGTGGCTTTTTCTAGACCGCAGCTTTACTCGGCATGTGAGGTACTGGTGGAGCAGCCACACTTTTTATTTTGTTGATGGTTTTTATCACTATCGGGGACTGATATGATCTTATATGGTCATAAAAGTTTTCTAAGGATTAGTATATACTGTCAACATCTAGACATGGTTGCTACATGCATTCAACATGCACAGATGTTTATCAAGAGTTTCAGAATCTCCTACAGTAGCCATTAATGGGTCTTTTGTCTAGTAAACATTGGCCACTTATTTTGTTTACATTAGATTTTTCCTTCTGCTGGGAATGGATTCCCTGAAATATTAATCGGCATTCATATTTTTGCAATGGTGCTCAATCTCCAACCATAATAGAGTGGATATGTGTACATTGGATGAAGAGGCCCATGTTATTTCTGTATCATGATTGTTTCTGTGCCTCATGTCCATATGGCTGCATTTATCGCTCTAATAGGGGTTATCTTGCACACTTTTTATAAGGTTACAGCTGCAGCATTCAGGAGAATAAACTGAATCCAATAGGTGGACCTACTATACCTATATGGCTTATTCTGTGGATATAGCATAAACGTGTTTAATATAAGGCATAGCACCACTATGTCACCACATTTTACAAAAATACACCTAGTGGCCGGTTCCTTTAGAACTCTATTAACTAACCAACGCCCTTCTTTTAGCAAAAAATTATTTACCTCACATCCCAATAAATCAACTTTATAATTTGATCAGGTATCCAGTGATATCCATAGTGAATTGAGGGGGCAACGCCTCCTCAGGCTGACCACTTTTCAGGTCCTTTAGCCTCCTAATATTTGAAAACTGTACCCCATGCGTATATCTGATCAATGAAATCACAGCATGCCTGCATGGAGAAAAGTAGTATTTCTGCCTGATAAAGAACATTTTAAAGTATTCCTTTATTGTGTGTTCATCTGCCAAAAACATCAGCTTTTTCAAAGCTACATTTCATATTTGCAGTATATCAGGCTTTCAGTGTATATATGCTATGATTCACAATATGCACATCTTCACACCCTAGTGTGCATTACTTAGGATTAGACATTGAACAAGTGGGAATCTCCTATTCTCCTGGGATGGCAAGTGGTAGCCCACCCCACCTCTAGGCACAGATTCCACTGTACAATGAATTCACTGGCTATTAGATTATCCCCTAGCCAGCTAACTAGCCTACAATAGAGCTGCCTCACAAGTCAATGTCTTGGCATGCAACTAGCAGTATTTATTTGGCTGATGCGTTTCTGCATTTATTAATGGTATCAATGCGTCAGAGGCAAAGGTGTCGGAGGGCTAAGCAAAATTACATTAACAGCAGCTTGCCGATACAAGCCTGTGCTCAGTGTTTCCCAAACACCGGATGCATCAGCTGGCGTATACCGGCACTGCTGCGGCTGCATGCGCGAGAAGCGCAAACGCCACACATAAATAGAATATGGCACTCGCATTGCAGGCAGGTCAGCAGATCGAGCAGCCAGACACAAAGGCGTGCCGGATGACCCCACAGGGGCTCGATACTCGGTAGCCAATCGCACTATAGAAGTCCATGCACTATGCATATATGAGATAATACCAGTCATAAAGGCAGTGATGAAGTTATTATCAGCCCTCTAAGATGGATAACAGAAGAGGTCTCTCTTGGATTGGTACAACTAATAACTCGGTCATTATTAACTGTGTATAAGCTGAGTGAATGTATCCTCAGATAGCTTCATAACATTTGCTACTGACTCGACACAGGCTTCATTTATTTTTGGGGTTCCTATAGCGCCTAGGGGGATCCATACATGAGCATTGTCATGTTAAGGTGGAAATGTTTCCTAATGGCAAGATCATTTTCCAGATCACCAAAAGTATGCATAATTAATCTGATCACCAGTTCTATACATTAATCAAATCATAAAAAACATGTTAAACTAATCTGGTCATTCAAACCCTCTGGTTTCTCTGTGGCCAACCTGCATATCCTCTTGGCTTCACGTTGAAGAGGCATTTGATCAAAATTACCTCCTCATATCAGGGTCATTACAAGATCTGTACAGAGATACAGATCTGTACTGCACAGAGTTTGCCAAATTCAGTCCCTGTCCCATGGGGCTCACAATCTGATTCTACCAGTAATGTTTTTGGAGGTGGGAGAAACCCATGCAAATGCTGAGAAATGCAGATGTTGACTTGGATAACTTGTACCCAGGACCCCAGTGGCAAGGCTGTAAGTGCTACCACTGAGACACTGTGCTGCCCATTTTGTGGAGCTAAAGTACCGGATGTCACCCTGTCACATGACTTACTGTTGCATGCTGAAAAAGCCGGGATGAGCTTCTGGGTCTGAGGCTGCCCACCTTGACTCCCTGGATCAGGTAACATTAATTCAGGTTGATTATATGGGAATCTGAGGGAAACAATTTTAGCTAAAAGAAGGTGTCGGTTATTTAATAGGGTTCACACATAGCGTATTTGTGCAAAATGTGGTGGCGTCATTGTGCTTGACTTAATAATTCACCACCAAATAGTTTTGTGGAGGACAGGCCTTGACATTATATACTTGTGTCCACTCCTATCCTGACACTTCCACAGGCACTCACTGGATTGCATGAGTGGGGACTAGCTGTATTGCATAGCCCATGGATAGAGGTTTTATAGGATGAAGTCTGGGATATTGTGATATCATGAGCAGTAACTATTCAGTATATACATTACACATGATTACTAATGATTTTGCACTTACCGTAATACTCGTGTGTAAGCCAAGTTTTTCAGCACAAAAAATTGCTGAAAACCTCACCATCGTCTTATACACGAGTCAATAAAAAACTAAACTTACACACTTGCCCTCCAGTGCCCAATGCTCAGGTTGGCTCCTCTTCGTCTTCTCTATGCGTATTAGCCAGGGCATCGGGGTGCTGCACCGGGCATCGGGGCCACCCAAAGGCGAGTATGTAAGGCAGTGATGGCGACCTATGACACGCGTTCGCACTGACAGCGTAGTCATTTTTGCTGACCGCGTCCGCCCAGCGCCCGCTGTCCGCCCCCTCCCTGTGTAATGTGCTAGCCCCAGTGGTATGTGCTACCCTATGTTAATGTCCCCCCCGTTCCTTGTGTTTCTGTCCCGTGTGCAATGTGCTCCCCCTGTGGTATGTGCCGCCCCCGTCCCCGCCCCCTACTTACCTTGTCAGGCGCCGCGTTGGTCCGCCCACGCTTCTGCCACTCCAGAAGGGAGAAGCAAGCGAAGTGGGAGAGAAGGAAGAGTGGTAGTGTCCACCATGTTATCAACGCTAGCAGGTCCAGACTCTCAAAGACCACTAACATTTAGTCTCTGTGGACAGTGGCGTAACAAGAAGCTGATGGGCCCCAGTGTAAAGTCTGTGCCAGGCCCCCGACTATAATGTATGGTTTATAGTATTAGTCTTCTCATATGGGAAAGTGACACCATAAGGGCCCCCTAAACCTCTTGGGCCCTGGTGCGACTGCAACCTCTGCACCACCTCAAGTTACACCCTGTCTGTGGACTACTCCATAACCCAATAACTCCTTCAAGTTACACCCTGTCTGTGGACTACTCCATAACCCAATAACTCCTGAACATACAGACATGTTCTAACTGTTTTGTCCTGGGAACACTATACATACAGTTAAAAGGATATTCATGGAAGCCACTCGTGGCATATTGCTAGGACTTTCCATCAACTGCTGATCAGTAAGGACCAAACTGCAAATACCCCGTAGTCATAAGGATGAGATGGTTCGAAACCTGCTATAGCTTTGAAGCTAATATGATTTTTGTGATTGCACAGTGCCACAGCATTCTATTTAATTAGTTGTTGTCCTAACTTATGAACACAATTATTAAAATATTGCAAATTAGAAATACAGGGCTATTTTACTTACCCGTTCCCCGTTCGGCGATCAGCGGCGCGTTCTCTGCACTGGAGTTCGGGTCGGGCCGGGATTCAATCAAAGCGTTTCCTCCTTCCTCCGCCGTCGAACTCAGGGTGGCGCTGCTTTCTCTGGAAGTCCGCTGGCATTGCCTTCTAAATACACCACCGCCTATCCAGGAATGAAGTGAGTGAAATTTTCCGCGACACAATTTTTTTTTTTAAATGCGGTCGGTTTTTTTTCCGAAATACGTCGTGTTTTTCGTTGGCCAGCCGCGCCCCGATTTCCTTCGCGTTCATACCGGCGCTCGTGCGCGGCCAAATTCCGATCGCGTGCGCCGAAAACCCGTGGCAATTCAGTGTACAATCGGCGCAAATCGGAAATGTGTGTTCCCCGGGTAACACCGTCGGGAAAACGCTAATCGGGCCCTTAGTAAATGACCCCCACACGTATTCTTGCATTGCCAAAAGTTACCATTTTTATGTTCTTTGCCGACTACGGATCAATTGATCAGGTATTACAGTCATCTGAATAAATGTCTGAGCTAAGAAGCCGCAATGCCACACACTAGCTCTTGGTCCGTGGGGCACTGTTTAATGGAAACTAGAGCCCAGTCTTTCAATTCCTGGAAATCTACTCATCAAAATCCATCATGACAAACCAGGACACTTTACACATAGATCTCGGTATAGCAACTGTGGTATCTTCTTTTAGCTTGTTTTCTGTGGTCCCCCCCCCCCCCCCCCCCCTTCTGCCTCTTTTGGTGTCCTCCCAATTCCTCTCCACAAACTCCTCGTCTAAAATTATGCTAATGGGCCTGGGTGCGCTGCTCCCAAAGTCGCTCAATGCGGCAGAGCCATCAATCACAGACGTCTACATGACAGAACATGTCTCCCCCTCCCAGAGACCGCCTTTGCTCATTTTGACCATTAAAAAACATCGCTGAGGGACTTTAGAACACCCCCAGAAGCCCCTAGGATCTTGCGTATAATTTTAAAAAAACGTTTATTAGAAGAAGGAGACAGGGATAACAAATCTAAGAAGATTAACCAGTCAGTGCCCCTGTGTTTATTAGCGATGGATGAAGATTTATTAAATCTCTTATTAATAGGCAATCTCACACATGTGCCCAGTGGATCATACTGGTATGTTTACTATAACTGGATAGATATACAGTAAGTTAGTTACAGTAAGAGTACATTCACTCACACACACCCTACTATGACCTAAATAACCTGCTCAATACTTATAATTGGGTTTTTCTGCGGTAATGTCTTAACCAACCACAATGCTTTCTGAAAGACAACCACTCGCCATCTCCTGGTCCGAAACAGTTAACTAGACATGCCTCATGTTGTCCATCTTCTGTGCTTAAAGATACTATCAGGATGATTGTTTTTTTTTTTATAATTGTTCAGAGATACTTTTTTTTTTTTTTAACTATTGAGATCTTGCTTTACCTGTCTTGCAACCAAGGTGTATTATATAGATAATATCATAGATATATATATATATTATATAATATATATAGCACACCAATCTTCCTTTGTTTTTTCATGACACGCAGACTTCAAAATGATGGATATTTTACTAGGTTTTTGTGTAGAATTAGCCGCCATTAAATTTGTTAAAAATATTGTAATGTACAGTATCAGTCGCGCCTTCCCTAGCACTCTTCATATGGTATCTTTTCTGAACGGTTCAAATATCACGTTACAAGGGCGCTCGTGCCATGACATACTCTGTGCTATGTGCACAAGGTATGCCTATTAGGACTCATATCTCATATGGCAGTCGTAAAGGTTAAGTCAGATAATGGGAGTTAACTAAATCGATCTTAAAGGGAACCTGTCATGTCTAATTAACCCCCTAGACCTAAATATACTTAATAAACTGCCAGCCACAGAAAGCATTTACCCTATTCCACAGTTGTCCTCCCATGTCTGTAAACTAAACATTGGGGCATTTTACTTCCCTGGTCCTGTTTGCATCCCGCAGTGGTGTTGTCCGACAAGGATTTGGGGTCTGCCGCGATTCACTCAGGTCGTGCGCCCGATTTCCTGCCTCTCGTTGCTCCCTGTCCCGAGGTCCGCCAAGTTCACCCTCTTCTTCCCGAAGCTTTGTGTGCGTGGTCGTGCGACACATTTCAAAATATTACATTCCCGCGCATTGTCCTAATGTCGGGTTTCTGGCGTCCCGCCCCCGCCATTTCTGTCGTGTTCAAGCCAGCGCCGATCGCCAAAATCTATCAGTTCGCAAAATCTCGGCAATTGGCGCAAAACGAAATCTGCGGGAACCAGGCGAAAATACGCGCAGCGGACCCTTAGTAAATGTGTCCCATTCTTTACTGAATGCTTGCAATGCACTTTAACCATGTGAGAATGATCACTGGGAGCAATTTTAAAACTTATTTCTTTTATTTTTTTGCGAAATTTTTTTTTGCAAATTTTTTAGAATGTAGCACCTTTTTTCGCTACTTTCCGTTGCCCATTTCACAAAGTCGTTGTTGTTTTTACTGTGGACACCTGATTTCTCAGAATTCGAGTATTGAGTAGAGAAGCTTTTGATCTAGTGTCAGCCATGAGTCTGTTGAGAATGATCAAACAAGTTTTTTCATAACTGGATTGGGATTCCTCTGGCCATTTTTCCTTGAGATCACCTCCAGTCCTTCAGGTTGGAGATTGTGAACATTGGTGGAAGCCATTTTAAAGTCCTTCCAGAGATCCGCAATTCGTGGTTTTTCTATTGTGTTTGAACACATTGGGAAATGTGAATCTATCAAATACTTTGTGTTTTATTATAGGAATACGTTTTTAGATTGCGAATCCCGTATTATTAATAATTTTACAGACAAACCTACTTGTTTATTCACTTAACTTACACTATTCGTTGTTGTTAGCACTAGTTGTCAAACATTGCCTATATCGGTATTTAGTAATATAAGTAGGCCTCTCTGTGTGTAACATTGTTTTCAAGGTGCAATTAACTGTAAGGGTGCTCAGGCAGATCATTTCTCCATCATGCATTTCATTTTTAGGATGAATATTAGGAGATTTATACTTTCAGATTTTCCCAAAATCACAGAACTATTTTTGGAGAGATTAGTTTAGTAAATTAATTTTAAAGAATGAATGATAGAAACCCCCCATAAATCACACATTGGAGAAACTCCACACCTCAAATATTTTCAAAACAACCTTTGGGATTGCATTACCCCTTTAAGTATTTCATGAAAAGTCAGGATTTGAAATTTTACAAGGGATTATAAAGTTAATGCATCGCCCGTATGTTGGTGGATTCTCCTGATCGTGTCAATACCCAATTTATGGCTGTACACTTTTGTATGGCCACAGGGTGGCATTTGGAGGGAAAGAGTAACTGTTTCAGTGTTTGTATGCAAAATATGGCTTAAAATTTTTAAAATGTTGTCAGGAGCAATTTGGAGAGCCCTATTGTTTGGCGAAAAACAGTGAAAACAAGTGAACCCATTTTGGAAATACTACACCCTTGGATTGTGTATTTTGCCCCGAAAGGTGTATGTAGGCTCAAATATGAAGACAACTGCAAAATTTCTCAAAAAGTGATAAAAGATTATAAAAACCCCCAGAAAGTTGTAAATGTTTTTCTCTCAAGTTAGTGTTGCCCCACATGTGCATATACATGTTTATTGGAGCACGCAGAAGGGCTCAGAAGGTGAAATAGGACGTTTTCTTCGAGAAGCCAATTTGACAGACATATTTTACATTTTCAGAATGCATTTAGAGACCTAGTGGTACCAAAAGAGAGGAAACCCCACATATTTATTATAAGACGAAAGCTACACTTCTGAATGCAAAAGAAAACAATACAATAGCGTTCGAACAGGATCCCAACTGCCACATTTTGTCCCACATCAGAGTAATAACATTCTGATCTTTGCACTTTCATGATAGAAGTAGATGTGCAGATCATGTGGCCATAGTCTACACTCCCTCCAGATCTGATTGGTTTTAGTTTCATACAGCCACCCTAATCAACTAGCCAGAAAATACAACATGGTTCAGAATGATCCAGTACCATCATATTGGAAGTTCCTATTTAGCGAATACACATGTATTCTGTTGAAAATCTGGAGGCTTGAAAACGGAAATCTAAGATTAAAAATAAAACACAACCAACAAAAGTTTGCAAACTAAACCTATAATGAATTAGCAATGATAAGTGGCCAAATAAACTGCAAATGGAGGCAAAAAGTGATTATGAAAAAACCTATCATGCTATGTCCCATGCTTCCCTGCACCACCAAGTTTGTGGAGTGCAAATAGGTGTAGATGGGTACGATCTATAATGTGGTGCTAATTTTATTACTCTGAGTTGTATGTTGTTAAGGAGATTGCATTGGTCTTGACCGCCATGTTGCCACATGTTTTGCCATTTTTCAGATTCAGCATACATTTCACCTACCCAAATTTTTGGTGGAGTTTCTATTTAGAACAAAGATAGTAAAAACAAACACAAAGACTTAGCACCGCTAGAAACCCCTAGGGTAGTTATTCAGGGGAGCACCTTGGCATTTTGTTTATTGAGACAGACAATGGTTTACCATCCTTTGTGTGCTTTGCATCCATAGTGTTGCATGGCTGGGTCCAAACCACCCATAGTAATTGCCCAACGTATGTGCTTACACGCCCTATGCAAAGTGCTTTGATTTTCTATATAGGGGTCCTCAGTGCCAAAAATAACCAGTCTTGAGTAATCTTCATTACTACATTAACGCAGGTTTTTTCACTCATTTCTCGCTCTCCCCACCTCAAAAATCCATACTTTTTCATTTTCCTTATTTTTGCGTACCACATTTTCTTTCCCTTGATGGTTATTTATTTTCCTTGCGTGTAGTAGGAAGCAGAAAAAACTTCCAAATGTGGAAAAATGGAAAAAAAACGTATGTCTCACTTCTTGTGGCTCAGTTTTTACGACTTTACTCTTCGCCTCCAAATAACAACCAACTATGTGTGAAGAACACATGCAGATGTATGGAAACATCTGCAATGTGTTGTTCACACATATTGTTCTTCACATCCTATTGTGAGACACCGTTCCTGCACTCGGTCTCGGATAAGTTACAGATGTACGGAAACATCTGCAATATTTCTCCAGACAGAACACATTTCAGATGTTTCCATCCATCTGCTAATTATCAGAATACATAAGTAGAAAGAGACAAAAAAAAAAAAAATCGAATGTGTTCTTCACACATTATGTGAATAACAATAATGTGTGAAACAACACATTGCAGATGTTTACACAGGTCATTTCCTTTTTTGAAGTCCATGAATATTACATTGAATAAAAAAATTTAAGAACAGGACTACTTCCCTTATTTCCAATAAAATGACACTTGTATTAAGAGCTTGTTCCCCTTGAATGCTCGAGTCTCCATTGACCTCAACGGGTTCGTTATTCGTACGAGCATCGACCTCGGAAAGGTCGACTTCGAGTACAAATATTATATTTTATATCAGTTCTAGGAAAGGGGGCCGGATTTAAACTTTAATATTTATTATGAATTTTTTACATTTTTTTAAAACTTTTTTTTTCTTTTTTCACTATTCTTAGACCACTAGGGTAAATTAACCCTAGATGTCAGATTGTTCTACCATAACGGCATACACCTTATTAACAAATGTGGAAAAATTAGAAAAAAACCTGTTGCAGTCATTTTCTTGTGTCCCATTTGTCCTTTTTTGAGAAAGGGTGTTTTAACACCCGAAACGCGTCACTTTGTGGACACAACTTGATGTATGTAATTTAATGGTTTACAATATTCTTGTTTTTTTTCCTAAATCATGTATTGTAATTCGCTTTGGGACTCACACGGTCAGCGCCCCATTTTTGTACCATTTTTTTTTCTTATATTTATTGTCCTTACCCGGACGCCTCCGCGCACCGGTTTTTTCCTACTGGTGGGAGCTGCTTCATACGGTGTTACTCCTAACATACCCTAAAAAGCTTTCCTGGATCCTGACAAGAAAGAAGAAGAATCTCCCGTTTTTTACTATTCAGGCAGCTACATTTTTATGAGACTATTTAACAAGAATCCGCCAGGTGAGCACCTCCGCCTCTCATACCTTTTGTGGATTAACCAACCTTATTACCCCGAGGCGTTGTCCTCTGTTGTTTCTTTTTTTCTTTCCTTTTTCAATGTATTTTAATACTTTTTTTAAAAATAAAAAGAATGTGTATAAAAACAAAAAATTTGCCTCTTCTGACGCTAATATTTTTTTCATTCTTTGGTGTTTGAAGTGGTGTTTAGTGTCATTTTTTGCAAAATGAGCCGCGTCATTGCCTCATTTTGAGTCTGTGACAATTTTGATCACTTTTAATTCCATTTTTGTATGTTATAATAGTTTCTGACTTTGGGGCCGCTAGTTTCTGTTATGTGGTTCACCGCTGGCAATAACAGTTGTATATTTTGATAGATTGGGGCATTTTGAGACGCTGCAATACCTACTTTATTTTAACTGTTTATATTTTGTTAAATATCAGTTCTAGGGAAGGGGAGTGATTTTGAACTTTAAGTTTTTACATTTTTTTTTATTAATTTTATGAAACTTTTATTTTTTCTATTTTTTAGACTAAAGGTATATTACCCTAGATGGCTGATCGTTCCTATCATATACTGCAAACATTGTATTGCAGTATAATAGCAGTTTTGCACAGTATGAGCCCAGGTTCCCATTGTAACAACTCTGCAAGACCCAGGCTTCCATGGCAACCAGCACACCGGCGCCAATGACGTTCTGAGGGCGTAGCCATCTTTTTAAAGCTGCCGTCATCTTTGCCATTGTCTCGGAGAGTAATACGCGCAATCTCTGTGCAAGCAATCCCACTGTGTTGAAGAGGCTTCAGCCCGGACCCCTTTCCAAGACCCCCATACCTCTGCGTGCCATGTACATAGATATAACCTGAAGTTATAGATAACACTCTGGTCCTAGCTCAATTAGGCTAATCAAGATGAGGATGGGTAAGTAAGGATTTGGGACAAGCTTGATGAACAGGACCAATCTTGCATAAGAATCCTCGTTATACATAGATGTTCATTACCTAGCTATTTGTTTCCCTAAAAATAATTGTGACATCCAGAAACCTGCAGATATTATAGAGCCTAATGCCTGTAATAGTGCTACAAATAGCGGGCATCATCCTCCACCGAGCCCCCTTTCTTGGGGCCTCGGGCACCTGAGGTCAAAATACCAAGTGGCTGGCTATTGTGGCTAGGCACTCGTGTTTACATGGTGCTTGGTATGGTGACTGCGTGCTGTCCTACAGCCTGGCATTCTGCAGCAAGGTGGTGTGCTGCACGGAATAAGTAGGGAGAGGCTGATGTACCTTTTTCCTCTGCTTGGGGCAACCCGGAGTGTCTGTTATATGAGTCCCTGGTTAATGGATAGGGGCCCCGTGTAACAGCAGTATCCAGGGCTCAGATGGAGGCAAAGTTGTGCAATCAACTTACGGTTCTTTATGAACAGCAGACAGCATGCAAATGGGCCAAAACAGTCAACGCAGATTGGTTTCTGGGTTACTAGAGGTGGTCTGGGAGTGTCCGCAGGAGTGCACCAGCCTGATAGTAAATGCAGTCCTGGGATAGTTGAGTTGGAGCTGTGCCCAACGTGGAAGCTGAGCTCTGGGTTAGAGTCTACTGACTCATTCTGGATCGATATCTATGACAGCACTAAAGGTGTGCTGCATTCAACTCTCTTTCTCTTTAGATAAAGAAGACTCTGAAGGACAGACCATGAGGTCATACTGCGACAACACTAAAGACCATGTGCTCCCCTCTGCACAAGTTTCTCTTCTTTAGCATGCCCTGAGCATTCTTATAGTCTTCCTCACGGCCACAGTTGGGCCAATTCTTCTTCTCCGTCAGCCCTGCGCCGACTGATTCTTTCACACTCACCCACTAAGAGGATATGTCCAGCAATCTCCCTCTGGGGCGCAGCTATCATCCTGAAGACTCAATCAGGGTCGTGCTCTGCGGGTGCGGGAGACTCTTCCTGTTGTGAGCAGTGGTTGCTTCAGAGGTCAATGAGTAAACACTCTAAGCGTCTTGATGCACAAAAAATGGGCAGAGAACGCAGCATCCCACCAACTGCAACATGTCTTACACTCCACTGAACCGCCACTAAAGACCTTGACCGAAATAACTGCAGAATTTCCCTACCACCAAGGTAAGAGTTACAGTATCCAATTGAAGGCCTATTTGCTCTAGCTACGGAACTTTAGCAGGAGAAATCATGACTAACAAAGTTGACACTAAATATGGGACCAAATGCCACAGACAATATCGTTTCTAATACATATTACTGACAGCAGATAAGGATGACACAGAGATAGACTTACAATTTCCCATATTGATAGAAACGGTTGAGAACGACAGTACCATCCTTAAGGATCATTCAGGGTGGGCTGCAGTTAGAAAACACATTATCAGTGAAAATATAGGAACATTTTTCAAGCATTTAAACATTATTCAATAGCCCTATCCGCAGATTTCAAGACCCGGATAGGCTCATCACGCCCCCCAAATTTATTAAACCCTACCTGACCTCTTGCAACTCTCTATGGACCTGCCCCTCAACACGGCTTTCTGGAAAGAGTTCCAAAATTCATCACGGATCATTATTGTATACAATCCCCTCAACACCCACTAGCTTTCTTTTTCCACTCTATACCACCGCCACAAGGAGAGAAAGAACAATACGGATATTACCATATATCCCTATTATACACTCCTCTTATTAATAGCCAAACATGCTACTAAATCACTGGCTAAACGACAACTCTCCCTACAACCTCTGAGGTCATCGACCAGCGAATGTGTACCTAAATGTAGACCCAGATAGAGATGGAAAGGAAAAGGTGACAAAGAAACAAAGCCTTCTTTCGCAAATGGCGTCAAGTTTATTACCAACCATATGACTACAAATGATATTAAGAACATCATGAGAAAGCTTAGATATTCCTACCTGTACTGACCGAGAACATCAAAGCACCTTAGGCAGACTGAAATATAAAAAGACATTGCTCCGACCATAAGTCATCCCAGAAGCAGGCCTGATACCATTAAACGCCTACTCCCTCACCATAAAGTCAACATAAGGGCAACGACAACTCCCCCTGGATTGTATATGTTCTAATCCTTACTACAATGCTAATGTTTATACTGGATAGTTTTTAAATTTTGTTTAAGTTTATTCGTTGTTGTTTAAAACAAAAAAAACTGGACAATAAGAGATTATAACTGTCAAAGGCACGCAATGGTGCATAATTGCCCCTTCACAGGCAATGATAGGAAAAATAGGAGTGGGAAAAGACAGAAAATAACAACGCACAAAAACATATTAACTGATTATCGATATTTTTTAATAACTGATTGGTGCTTATTTTTGATGACAGAAAATGATTTACCATGCCTTGATTCCTCAATAAAAGGTTTTTTTCAAAAGAAATAACGCAGTCTCCCACTGAGGCATCCGGGACTGCGACGGGACAGATTATCTGCATTTTTGTTGGTTTTGCCGGCCTGGCACTTGATGTGAAGGTTGCTAGTCTGAGGCCCCACCGCTTCTCCAATGCTCCAAGCCGTTCGGTGTACATATGCGCCAAGGGGTGTTGGTGTGAAGACGTGAGAAGGAGCGGCCAGATAGCCTTTGAACTTTTGTCACCGTCAGATACAGTAGGACGTCTCGAAGTTTTGATGTCCCCAATAACCTCAGCCATTAACTGCTGTAACGTGCCGGGGCATTGCATAGGCCGAGGGCATTTTGTTGAACTCGAACAGGCCCATTGGTGTGATGAAGTCTGTCTTGTCCTATCTTCAGTCAGGCACCATGGCCACTTGCCAGTAGCCACTGGTCATATCAAGGGTGGAGAAAGAGCAGCCACCCTAAAGGCAGCGGTTAGGCGTCCTTGTGGGTATATTGTTTAATCTTCCTATAGTCACACAACGAAGAGTTTCATCCTTCTTCCTCACACGACATCGAGCAGCCACGGGCTGTGCTTTCCTAGGATAACATTGGCTGTTCATTCATCTCTTTGTATCAGATTCTTCACCTCTTGTACAAGGCTGAGGAATTTGGCGATACCTCTTCTGATAGGAGGATGAGAACATGTAGGGATGCTATGCTGGATTGAGGTTAGTCCAAAGTCAGCGGGTATTTGGCTGAAGGCCTGGTGGTGCGGAAAGATGACTTCCAGAAACCTTGTAATAGGTCCGCAGAGTGATATAGAAGTCCCACTATTTGAGCTTCAACCACCAGGATTCGTATCAGGCTCACCTTTAGTACGTTGGTTTAACCTCCAACTTTGGGAGGCAGACAGGGAGTTCCACTAGTCGTTGGGGTGGATCTGAAGAAGTTGCTACAGGTGCTATCTTCTCGATTTACTTACGGGAGTTCCCCCATTTAATATTTTTATTAATGACCTTGTAGTGGTTTCACAGTCAAGTTTTCATTATTTGCATGTTGATGCTAAGCTGCGTAAATTAATTAATACTGCGGTCGATAGTTTAGCATTAGTAGCGAGGGCTGGTGGAAGGTTGAGGAGTGGCAGAAGAAATTGTTGAAACAAAAGTTAATTGTGTTCTAACCAATCATTACTTGTAAAACTAGAGCTGAAAGGACCTTATTGGTATTGGGGGATTTAAACTTTAATTAGAGACCATAGGCCCAGGCGGCTGCTGCTGCCAAAAACAATCAATTATGGGAATTAGTTCTCATGAAAAGACAATAGTTTTGGCCCTTTACAATCACGACCAAATCCCTGGTCAGACACAAAAACAAGGGATATTGTGTTACAGTTTTGGGCATCCATTATAAAAATGACTAGTGAAACTGGAATGGTTTGAGGAGACAACCACGATTATTAGGGTGAAAAGGGGGGACTAGAATACAACAGATTGACAAAAATGGATTATTCAGTTTATAGAAAAAGGACAACTTGAGGGGAGACCTCATTACAGTAACACATACCTGAAAGATGGGCCTCAAGGATCACCAAATATCCCTTTTATACCGGCCTGTGACCAGGACAAGGAGCATCCTCTCCCTAGAGAGAAGAGATCTACCATCGCCATAACAAAGGTTCTTTACTGTAAGAGCAGTGAGACTAGGACTTCTTGCCGGCAGGAGTTTTATGGCTGACTTTATGTACATGTTTCAAGAGGGCCTGGATGACTTATCCCGGGTTATAGGGACAAACACATTAATTCTTACAGGTTGGACTTGATGGAATTGCATCTTTTTCAGGCCTATATACTATTATAACTATGATTTAGCAGTCTGAATGGGTACTTGTCCTTGAGATAACTGTGACTAGGCTCCTGGCTGCCAGAATGGGTATCTCTTCATCAGCTGTTTAGAAGTTTCTACTACTTGGCTGGTATCTTGACCTGAACTCCCATGCAGGTTGGTCCCATACTAACTTTTCATAGTCCCAGGTTTGGAAGGCAGAACAGGTTGAAGACTTTGATTTTCTCAGTCATGCGCAAACTTCTGTTGCGCCACCGCACTTGAATGTCTCTTGTCACTTCCAGATCATGGTTGTAGGAGTTTCGAGAGCTCCATTGCTATAACGGTACATAAAACGGCCCTGTTCCCTGGTTAACTTGGATCCCTATGGTTGTGTGGCCACAGATGGGTACGTTTGTCCCTTAGTGACAGTGACTTCTCCGTAGACAGAGGCGGTTTTTTCCAGTTGCTCTTGTGGAAAGGCTAGAGCACATCTTCCAGATGCTCTCCAGTCAGCTCTGCGCTGCCGGATGTATCAGAGCTGACACCAGTTTTCTTTTGCAATGGATTAACCTCATGGGGTGCTGAAGGCACACTCACAAGCACGTGGTCGATAAAATAACAGTCATCTTGTAAGATCACAATCATTGGACCCTTAATCCGGTTGGCACAGGGTTAGGCAGCAACAATCTTTGTAAAAGGCACAGTATAAGGCCGAGTAACTACCTGTTTTGTGACGACACTTGCAATATCCCTAACTTATGAACACAATTATTAAAATATTGCAAATTAGAAATACAGGGGCAGATTTACTTACCCGGTCCGTTCGCGATCCAGCGGCGCGTTCTCTGCACTGGATTCGGGTCGGGCCGGGATTCATCAAAGCAGTTCCTCCGACGTCCACCAGGTGGCGCTGCTGCGCTGAAGTCCGCTGGAATGCCTCGAAATACACCGGCCTATCCAGGATCGAAGGTGAGTGGAAATGTTTGCGCACAATTTTTTTTTTTTAAAGGCGGCGGTTTTTTCTGCATACGTCGGGGTTTTCGTCGGCCACGCCCCCCGGATTTACGTCGAGTGAATACCGGCGCCGATTTGCGCAAATCCGACGCGTTTTGCGCCGAAAACCCGGGGCAATTCAGGTACAATCGGCGCAAATCGGAAATATTCGGGTAACACGTCGGGAAAACGCGAATCGGGCCCTTAGTAAATGACCCCCACAATGTATCTTGCATTGCCAAAAGTTACCATTTTATGTTCTTTGCCACTACTGATTTGATTCTGGTATTACAGTTCATCTGAAAGAAATGTATGAGCTAAGCCGCAATGCCACACACTAGCCATGGTCAGTGGGGCACTGTTTATGGAAAAAGAAGCCATGTCTTTCAATCCTGGAAATCTACCATCAAAATCCATCATGGACAAACCAGGGACACTTACACATAGATCTAGTTATAGCAACTGTGGTAATCTTCTTTTATTTGTTTTCTGTGGTCCCCCCCCCCCCCCCCCCCCTTCTGCCTCTTTTGGTGTCCTCCCAATTCCTCTCCACAAACTCCTCGTCTAAAATTATGCTAATGGGCCTGGGGTGCTCTGCTCCAAAGTCTCTCAATGCTGCAGCATCACAGACTGTTACAATGAACAGAACATGTCTCCCCCTCCCCAAGGAGACCTGCTTTGCTCATTGTAACCAATTAAAAAACATCGCTGAGGGGCTTTAGAAACACCCCCAGAGCCCCTCAGGATCATTCGTATAATTTTAAACGTTTATTTTAGAAGAAAGGAGGACAGGGATAACAAATATAAGAAGATTAACACAGTCAGTGCCCCTGGTTTATTACGATGGATGAAGATTTTATTAAATCTCTTAATGAATTAGGCAAATCTTCACACGTGTGCCCAGTGGATCAATACTGGTATGTTTACTATAACTGTATAGATATACAGTAAGTTAGTTACAGTAAGAGTACATTCACACACATACTATGACCAAAAACCTTCTCAATACTTATAATTGGGTTGTTTCTGCTGTATGTCTTAACAAACCACAATGCTTTCTGAAAAGACACCACTGCCATCTACTGGTC